>CM053030.1:76553533-76590209 GCA_028564925.1 Lithobates sylvaticus | reverse complement strand
AATCCAGCAAGTAGATGTTGACCAGGGTTATGTCTGAACAAAGATGGTGATGTCCTTCTGGAAAGTAAAGCAGATAAAGACATTGTTAGGGGAGTACTGTGACCACTGCGAGGGGTAATAAATACAGGTTACACTTTCAATTTACTTGGCATACACACCGTACAGAATACCCTTAAAAATATTTTGCATGATGATGGTGGATAGGGTGACAACGCATTGGAGGACAGTAAGACAGCATTGTCACCCTATAGGAGGTGGAGCCTGAAGAAGGATCTTCATGGCAGGATCACCAGGTATTATTTTAAGGAAAGCTGCAGATTTAAAGATAAATTAAACCGAAAATATTATTAACACCATAAATATTGAGCCCCCAATTTGGCTTTGAAATTGCGCTACTTCAGCGCGATTTTAAAGCAGCGCATCAGTGCAATTTGCACTGCCGATTTCATTGCGAGTTACAATAGAAGTCTATGTAAGTCACAATGAAATTGGCAAAAAGTAGTGTAGGAACTAGGGATGGGCCCGGTGTTTGATTCAAACCCATGTTCGAATCGAGCACCGGGCGTTCGCTCGCTCGGCGAGCCCAGAACTATTGGGGCCGCTCGCATCAAATTCGTGTGATGCGAGCGGCCCGCAATGCATTGCGCTAGTCGCAGTGCAATGCTGGCTGATGATTGGCCAAGCATGCACTGTGACCCCGCATGCTTGGCCAATCACAGCGCCGGCAGCGAGGAGAGCCATAATTGGCTACAGGCAGGATGCCTGTAGCCAATTATAGCTCAGGGGCTTTAGTACACGCCCCACGGCGGCCTCGCATATTATGTTTCAGTGTCAGCGTGTCAGTGTGTTGCTGACTGCTGACAAGATATGCTCTATTTCTGGGGATTTGTGTGTGCGTGCTGTTAGAACAGCATTGCAGTATCACATGTGGGGGGTGTCTATAGGTGGCCTGTGAAGGGGGGCAGGTTTCCTGTGCTTAGAACTTTCCCTGCAAAAAAGTGTCATTTTTGCAGGAAAAAAGCTATTTAAAAGCACTCGCGGCTAATGAATTGATGGCTCCTGTAACACAGAGAACTGTCATTCATTAATAAAAAAAAAAAAAAAAAAGCGTGGGGGTCCCCCCAAATTCAATAACCAGGCCCTTCAAGTCTGGGATGGATATTAAGGGGAACCCCAGCCAAAAAAAAAAAAAAAAAATGGCGTAGGGTCCCCCTCAAAATCCATACCAGACCCTTGAGGTCTGGGATGGATTTTAAGGGGAACCCTAGCCAAAAAAAATGGCGTGGGGTCCCCCTCAAAATCCATACCAGACCCTTATCCGAGCACGCAACCTGGCAGGCCGCAGGAAAAGAGGGGGGGACGAGAGCGGTCCCCCCTCCCGCCTGAACCGTACCAGGCCACATGCCCTCAACATTGGGAGGGTGCTTTGGGGTCCCCCCAAAGCACCTTGTCCCCATGTTGATGAGGACAAGGGCCTCTTCCCCACAACCCTGGCCGGTGGTTGTGGGGGTCTGCGGGCGGGGGGCTTATCGGAATCTGGAAGCCCCCTTTAACAAGGGGACCCCCAGATCCCGCCCCCCCCTGTGTGAAATGGTAAGGGGGTACAAAAGTACCCCTACCATTTCACCAAAAAAGTGTCAAAAATTTTAAAAATGACAGGAGACGGTCTTTGACGATTCCTTTATTAAAATCTTCTTTCTTCTTTCTTCATCCTTCAGTTTCTTCATCTTCTCCTTCCGTCATCTTCTTCCATCTTCTTCCATCTTCTTCTTCCTCCGATCCGCTTCTTCTTGCTCCGGTCTTCTCGTCCTTCTCGTCCGGCATCTTCTTCCGTCGGCGTCGGTGTCTCTTCTTGGGCCGCTCCGCGCAATGGGAGGCTCCCGCTGTGTGAGGCTCCGCTCCGTCTGACAGGTCTTTTATAATGGAGGGCACCTGGTGACCCCGCCCCCTCTGACGCACGGGGACGTCATGGGGAATTCCCTATGGCTTTCCCCATGATGTCAGAGGGGGGGCGGGGTCACCAGGTGCCCTCTGTTATAAAAGACCTGTCAGATGGAGCGGAGCCTCACACAGCGGGAGCCTCCCATTGCGCGGAGCGGCCCAAGAAGAGACACCAACACCGACGGAAGAAGATGCCGGACGAGAAGGACGAGAAGACCAGCGCAAGAAGAAGCGGATCGGAGGAAGAAGAAGATGGAAGAAGATGACGGAAGGAGAAGATGAAGAAACCGAAGGATGAAGAAAGAAGAAAGAAGATTTTAATAAAGGAATTGTCAAAGACCGTCTCCTGTCATTTTTAACATTTTTGACACTTTTTTGATGAAATGGTAGGGGTACTTTTGTACCCCCGTACCATTTCACACAGGGGGGGGGGCGGGATCTGGGGTCCCCTTGTTAAAGGGGGCTTCCAGATTCCGATAAGCCCCCCGCCCGCAGACCCCCACAACCAATGGCCAGGGTTGTGGGGAAGAGGCCCTTGTCCTCATCAACATGGGGACAAGGTGCTTTGGGGGGGACCCCAAAGCATCCTCCCAATGTTGAGGGCATGTGGCCTGGTACGGTTCAGGCGGGAGGGGGGGCCGCTCTCATCCCCCCTCTTTTCCTGCGGCCTGCCAGGTTGCGTGCTCGGATAAGGGTCTGGTATGGATTTTGAGGGGGACCCCACGCCATTTTTTTTGGCTAGGGTTCCCCTTAAAATCCATCCCAGACCTCAAGGGTCTGGTATGGATTTTGAGGGGGACCCTACGCCATTTTTTTATTTTATTTTTTTGGCTGGGGTTCCCCTTAATATCCATCCCAGACCTGAAGGGCCTGGTTATTGAATTTGGGGGGACCCCCACGCTTTTTTTTTTTTTTTTTTTCATTTTTTTTATCAATGACTTTTTTTTTATGAATGACTTTCAGTTTCAATGAATGACTGTTCTCTGTATTACGGGAGCCGTCAATACACATTAGCCGCGAGTGATTTTAAATAGCTTTTTTACTTGCAAAAATTACACTTTTTGCAGAGACAGTTCTAAACACGGGAAACATGCGCCCCTTTACATGCATACTATAGACACCCCCCAGGTACGAAATTTAAAGGAATATTACACTTTTATTGTTTCAATTTAAGCATTATTAAAATCACTGCTCCTGAAAAAACGTCCGTTTTTAAAAAAAAAATTTGCATTGATACATGTCCCCTGGGGCAGGACCCAGGTCCCCAAACACTTTTTATGACATTAACATGCATATTAGCCTTTAAAATTAGCACTTTTGATTTCGAACGTTCGCATCCATTATAACTAATAGGGTTCTAAAGCTCGCACGGACTTTAGGTCCGTTCGCGGGTTCTGGTGCGAGCCGAACGGGGGGGTGTTCGGCTCATCCCTAGTAGGAACCTCTTTCAAAGTTGCTGCGGCATGAGTCGCAGCAATTTGAATGGTTCCACTGCCGACAAGGTTGGTGCGACTTGTCATGCAATTTGAATTTGTCAAATCGCACAGGTGTGAACGAGGGGCTGAATGAGATTTGAGTGGTTGGGTTACCATCTACTTTTAAAAATATAAAGTGACGCTTCCTATCTTAGCATTGTTTATAACAATAAGTCTATTTCTGTCCTTTTTAGGGGCAATGACTATCCGGAGCGCTTGCTGTTTCACCAAGGGGGTTCCAATTTTCTGGAAAAATGTTCTGTGAACAGGGCTGAGCATTCATTCGTCTATGGAAAGGAGGAAAGGATGAAAAACACATGTACATCACTGGCAATATTCAATAAATACTGCAGTGGTCTCTCATCTTCTATCCTGGGAATTGGTAGATACCTCCCCACCCCAGATGTAGGCGCCCTGCAATGGCCAGCAAAGTTAATGTGCATCCTGTCCATATGATGATCTACAACAGTCCGAACACTCGTCGCAGTTGCAGTGATTTCTGCCATCTAGTGTCTAAGCATGAAATTGTCAGTAGATTTTAGATTGCATTACATTTTAAAGCTGAAATGTAATCTGCTTATATTTTTTCTTCAGAAGGATGTGTCCCTTGTGCTGCTGTGTCCTCCTTTAAATACAATTTTCCATCTCCGATGCTTCCTCCCACCACCATAATTTTCCTCTGTGAAGGGGGTTAAATACAGCTAAAGACCTTGGGCCATGGGCTCTCACTAAGAGAGCCGGACCCCAGCTGCACCATTCATAGAAATCATAGTAAGACCTCTTTCACACGAATGATCCGTTCAGGTCCGCCTGTCAGTTTTTTAGGCAGACCTGAACGGATGCTCCATAGACCTCTATGTACCGTCAGATGTCAGCGGTGACATGTCCACTGACATCCGACCCGCTCCGATCCGAAAAAGTGTGACGGGGGAAAAACCTACTTTTCCATCCGTCTGTGGATCGGATGATGACAGACTCTACGGTCCGTCGTCATCCAATCTCCCATAGGGGAGAGCGTCGATTTGACAGGTCCGTCCCTTCACAGTGTGCAGAGACGGACCTGTCATCTTCCTGCTCAGCGGGGATTGACGGAGCGATCCCCGCTGAGCAAGCGGATGTTCACGGGGCGGATCATCACAGATCCGTCCCGTGTGAAAGAGGCCTAAGACTTCTATAAATAAAATGTAATCTATGAATGGAGGATAGGTGGATGAATGATTGATAGCACCGCCACCTCCATTCATAGATCCCGTTTAATCCATAGAACAGCTTGTATGAATGGATCAGCTGGACAGAAAGTGAGGGCATAGTTGGGCCTGTGACAGCCAGTTAGCTGTCGGGGCATCAGAGGAAGAAGATTTTACCTAAAGGAGGACACAGCAGCACAGGGGACTCATCCTACTTGTAAGTAACATCCCTTGTGCTGATTTTTCATGTACTTTTTTTTCTTCACTTAGGCTTTAAATAAAACCTTTCAGTTTTGATTACATACCTTAAAGGAGTTGTAAAGGTTCATTTTTTATTTTCTAAATAGGTTCCTTTAAGCTAGTGCATTGTTGGTTCACTTACCTTTTCCTTCGATTTCTCTTCTAAATGTCTTTTTTCTTTGTCTGAATTTCACACTTCCTGTTCCTCCTCAGTAAACTTCACACCATCGTCCGAGCGGTGTTTAGTCAGCCAGAACAGCTTACTGAGGAGGAACAGGAAGTGAGAAATTCAGACAAAGAAAAAAAACATTTAGAAGGGAAATCGAAGGAAAAGGTAAGTGAACCAACAATGCACTAGCTTAAAGGAACCTATTTAGAAAATAAAAAAACAAACCTTTACAACCCCTTTAATTCAGTCCCAGTGACACCATCTTTGTGCTTCTCTGTGCAATACAGACAGATTATGGCTGGTAGGAGGGACCGAAGGGCTGTGTACATGGATTCCTGAAAACAGTAAACTGTAATAAATCCCACATGTGATGCTGATCCTCCATAATTAAAGAAACTGAAATCCAATAACTATAAAAGGAGTCAGAGAGTAAGGCGAGGGAGGAAATAAATAAATGACGCTGGATGTCCTCCAGCCAGGAAATGACGCAGGCTTTACCAAACTTGCTGCAGCTTCTGGTGCACATAGTGGTGTATTTTAAATGATAGAGACAGAATATCAACCAAAAATCCAGAAAAAACACACGATACAAATGTTATAAAGTGAGTTGCAGTTCAGTAAAAAAAAAAAATATTTGATCCCCAAGCAGAACTTCGTAATTGGTGGGGAAACCCTTATTGGCAAGCACGGAGGTAAGACATTTCTTGTAGTTGGTTACCAGGTTTGCACACATCTCAAGGGGGATTTTGGTCCACTCTTCTTTACAGATCTTCTCTAAATCCTTAAGGTTTCTTGGCTGTCGCTTGGCAACTCGAAGTTTCAGCTCCTTCCATAAATTTTCTATAGGATTAAGGACTGGGTACCGACTAGGCCACTCCATGATCTTAATGTGCTTCTTCTTGAGCCCCTCCTTTGTTGCCTTGGCAGTATGTTTTGGGTCATTGTCATGCTGTAAGACCCACCCACGACCCATATTCAGTGTTCTGGCTGAAGGAAGACAGTTCTCATCCAAGATTTTACAATACATGGTCCCGTCCATTGGCCCCTCAATGCAGCAAAGTTGGCCTGTACCTTTAGCAGAGAAACAGCCCCAAAGTATAATGTTACCACCTCCGTGCTTGACTGTAGGGATGGCGTTCTTAGGGTCATAGTCAATATTTTTCTTCCTCCAAACACAGTGAGTCGAGTTATTGCCAAAGAGCTAAATTTTGGTCTCATCTGACCACAGCACTTTCTCCCAATCCTTCTCTGAATCATTTAGATATTCATTGGCAAACTTCAGATGGGCCAGTACATGTGCCTCCTTCAGGAGGGGGACCTTGCTGGCGCTGCAGGATTTCAATCCATGGCGATGTATTATGTTATCAATGTTTTGTTTGGTGTCTGTGGTCCCAACTGCCTTGAGATCATTCACAAGCTCCTCCTGTGTAGTTCTAGGCCGATCCTTCACTTTTCTCATGATCATCCTTACCCGAAGAGGTGAAATCTTGCATGGAGCTCCAGACTGAGGGCGATTGATGTTATTTTGTATTTCTTACATTTGTGAATAATCGCTCCAACAGTTGTCTCCTTCTCACCAAGCTTCTTGCTGATGGTCTTGTAGCCCATTCCAGGCTTGTGCAGGTCTACAGTCCTGTCCCTGATGTCCTTTAACAGCTCTTTGGTCTTGCCAATGATGGTGAGGTTTGAATGGAAGAAAGAGATTCTGTGGACAGGTGTCTTTTATACACATAACAAGTTGTCCTTAGGAGCACCTTCTTAAATTGACAGGACTAATCTGTGTACCACATGAGCCCCTACTGTAGCCAGTCTGTGGGAGCCAAAATTATTGGTGGTCGGTAGGGGATCAAATCCTATTTTACTCACTGAACTCCAACTCAATTTATAACATTTGTATCATGTGTTTTTTTTTTTTTTGGTTGATATTCTGTCTCTATCATTAAAAATACATCTATGATAAAAAATATAGACCCTTCAGTTCTTTGTAAGTGGGCAAACGTACAAAATCTGTAGGGGATCAAATAGATATTTTCGCCACTGTAACTATAATCCTCACAATTTCTCTTTTATAGTAGGTAATTCAGATAACACACACACAGGCATCAATTCAATATATCACATAGTCATGTAAGTCCTCCAGGTTCCACTAATGTTTCCAGTTTCACTTTTTAAAGGAACCTGTCAGGATAATGAGTCACTGCCCAAACAAAAGCCCATGGGGACGGGACGAGTGCCATACACACAGAAGAGAATTTCCTGTTTACATGGTGGCCTCTGTAAAAGGAAGTCCCGTCTCCTGTGCTGCCACTCGATGACTTCTCTCCATCATAGGAGGCAGGAATTTATACTAAACAGGCTGCCATGAAAACAGGAGTTTCTCCTGTATGTCTGTTGGCGCTCGTCCCACCCCCTCCCTGTCTCCTCCAAGGCTGCAGATGGACATGAATCAGGCTGCACTGATGGCAATGGTGAGTCTGCATTCAAGTAAAAGGGGTTTGCTGCATTCACGGCAACAGGGTTTGCTGCATTCATGGCAATGGGGTTTGCTGCATTCACGGCAACGGGGTTTGCTGCATTCACGGCAACGGGGTTTGCTGCATTCACGGCAATGGGGTGTGCTGCATTAATGGCAACGGGGTTTGCTGCATTCACTGCAATGTGGGTGCTGCATTCACGGCAATGTGGGTGCTGCATTCACGGCAATGTGGGTGCTGCATTCATGGCAATTGTGAGGCTGCATTGATGGGCACTGACCCTTATTTTGCTGCACAGTTCTTTATTTAAAAGTTAAGATTTTTTCCTGAAACTTCCCTCTTAAAGAGAAGGTGCGTGTTATACGCCGATAAATATGGTATATCCAAATAACACGCCCAAGCTCATCTCTTCACCACATACAGCCACAAAGGCAAGATAATTCTTGTTGTGCAGTGTATTAGTGCTCAGACGAACACACTTAGACCAAATTTTAATGGTTTAAAGAATGTAAGGCAAAATGGTCGGCCCTCACGCTTGTTCACTTCATCAATCTGGCCCTCTTTGAAAAGAGTTTAGACACCCCTGCATTATAGTGTACGTATAAGGGCCAAAATGCAGTAGACACCTCTTACAAGCAATATCAACAGGTCCTTAATTCATGACAAGGCCTAGCTGTTTTGCAACCACAGAGAAAAGGTCCTGTCTCTCTTACTCTCTATAAAGCACACCTTTTCATCCAGCAATCATTGTCCTTTCAGTAGATGGGAGAAAGATTTCCTTCAATCATAGAACAGGACCTCAGTTACACACTACAGTAGGGAGAATTGAGACTAAAAAACTATAAGTACCCCTTTCATGCAGCAGCAAGTCCTCTGTGTTCTCTGGTTCTCTTCTACAACCCAAAATTAAAGTGATTGTAAACGCTCACCTTGTAAACAATCCATTCAGTTTAACCATTTCAGCTCCGGAAGGTTTACCCCTCTTCAAGACCAGGCCATTTTTTGCAATATGGCACTGCATTACTTTAACTGATAATTGTGCTGTTTTGCCAAAAAAAAAATGACGTCCTTTATTTCCCAGAAATCAAGCTTTCTTTTGGTGGTCTTTGATCACCTCTGCGGTTTTTATTTTTTGCGCTATAAACAAAAAAGAAAGACAATTTTGAAAAAAAAAAAAATATATTTTTTACTGTCTGCTATAAAACATACCCAATACATTTTTTTAAAAAAATCAAATTTCTTCATCAATTTAGGCCAATATATATTCTGCTACATATTTTTGGTCAAAAAAATCCCAATAAGCATATACTGATTGGTTTGCGCAAAAGTTATAGCGTCTACAAACTATGGGATATTTTTTATAGAATTTTGATATATTCTTTTTTTTTTTTTACTAGTAATGGCAGCGATCAGCAACTTTTATATCAGGACTGCGACATTGCGGCAGACAAATCGGACACTAAGCGACACTTTTGTGCGGACCAATGACACTAATACAGTGATCAGTGCTAAATATAATGCACTGTAACTGTACTAGTGACACTGGCAGGGAAGGGGGTTAACATCAGCGGCAATCAAAGGGTTAAATCTGTTCCCTGGGAGTGCTTTCTAACTGTGGGGAGAGATGCTTGTACTGTAAGAAGACAGAGGTCCGTTTTCCTGCTTAGCAGAAACACAAGATCTCTGTCTTCTCTTGTCACAGAACGGCGATCTGCTCTGATAACATAGGCAGACCGCTGTTCTGTCTGCCTTGGGAACCATTGGCTGGTCCGCCGGACCTGCTGATTGGCCCCCGCTGTGATTGGCCTTCGGTTTGAGGATGCCCCACAGATGCTCAATAGGGTTTAGGTCTGGAGACATGCTTGGCCAGTCCATCACCTTTACCCTCAGCTTCTTTAGCAAGGCAGTGGTCGTCTTGGAGGTGTGTTTGGGGTCATTATCATGTTGGAATACTGCTCTGCGGCCCAGTCTCTGAAGGGAGGGGATCATGCTCAGCTGCAGTATGTCACAGTACATGTTGGCATTCATGGTTCCCTCAATGAACTGTAGCTCCCCAGTGCCGGCAGCACTCATGCAGCCCCAGACCATGACACTCCCACCACCATGCTTGATTGTAGGCAAGACACACTTGTCTTTGTACTCCTCACCTGGTTGCCACCACACATGCTTGACACCATCTGAACCAAATAAGTTTATCTTGGTCTCCCCAAACCACAGGACTTGGTTCAAGTAATCCATGTCCTTAGTCTGCTTGTCTTCAGCAAACTGTTTGCAGGCTTTCTTGTGCATCATCTTTAGAAGAGGCTTCCTTCTGGGATGACAGCCATGCAGACTAATTTGATGCAGTGTGCAGCGTATGGTCTGAGCACTGACAGGCTGACCCCCCAACCCATTCAACCTTTGCAGCAATGCTGGCAGCACTCATGTCTATTTTCCAAAGACAACCTCTGGATATGACGCTAAGCATGTGCACTCAACTTCTTTGGTCGACCATGGCGAGGCCTGTTCTGAGTGGAACCTGTCCCGTTAAACAGCTGTATGGTCTTGGCCACCGTGCTGTAGCTCAGTTTAAGGGTCTTGGCAATCTTCTCATAGCCTAGGCCATCTTTATGTAGAGCAACAATTATTTTTTTCAGATCCTCAGAGAGTTCTTTGCCATGAGGTGCCATGTTGAACTTCCAGTGACCAGTATGAGAGAGTGAGAGCAATAACACCAAATTTAACACACCTGCTCCCCATTCACACCTGAGACCTTGTAACACTAACGAGTCACATGACACCAGGGAGGGAAAAGGGCTAATTGGGCCCAATTTGGACATTTTCACTTAGGGGTGTACTCACTTTTGTTGCCAGCGGTTTAGACATTAATGGTGTGTTGAGTTATTTTGAGGGACAGCAAATTTACACTGTTATACAAGCTGTACACTCACTACTTTACATTGTAGCAAAGTGTAATTTCTTCAGTGTTGTCACATGAAAAGATATAATAAAATATTTAGAAAAATGTGAGGGGTGTACTCACTTTTGTGAGATACTGTACGTGATTTCGTGCTAAAGGGCTGCCCTGCAGCAGTATATGTACGTGAGGTGGTCCTTAAGCGGTTAAAATAGAAATAAAAGGCAAAATATTTGTGTATAGAAAAACGTTCAAATTACCTTTTTTTTTTTTACACAGTGCAGGTATGTATGACATATTTGTTATTAAACCCCCCCCCCCCCCAAAAAAAAACCCCAAGACTTTAATATCACTTTAAGGTTAGCTGTGTGTAGTAAAGAATATGCAATAGAACAGTTTTATTTCATTCAAATGAGTGTACTGAGGTTTGTACTGTCTGTTATATACTTGCTTGTGGCACAGTTTATTAAAGCATATTGCCATTTAAGCCCCTCCCACTGTTGATGCAATCTGACCACACCCACAGTTTTGGTGCAGCGCCGTTATATTGCCACATGCCATTTTTGCCAAAAAAATTACCAGCCTCGGGTGCCAGATGCGCTAGCTACGCCACTGCCTGTATTACTGTGCTGGTGGCATTATCTTTATGTGTAGTCAAAGTTTTTGGTATAAGATATAAAAGGAGCCCAATTTACATTTTGTTTTGGACCCTTTAGGGCAGAGAGTAGGCAACCTCGGCACTCCAGCTGAACTGACGCTCATGCACTGTAGTGTAGTTGAGCATCATGGGAAATGTAGTTCCAAAACATCTGGGGTGCCTAGGTTTGCCATCACTGGACTAGGGTTTTGCAGGTTATACGAGGCATAACTAGTGATTGTGGTATAATAATCACACTGCGTGCGAGTTAGTGTACGCATGTTGATCTAGTTTGGGTGTTGAAAAATGAGGTGTGACCTCTTGTGGTAGTAAATAAGAATAAAATGTAAGAACTTGTACCATCATCCAGAAGTCAAGTGATATAGTTTGGGTGTTGTTGGCAGCGGTGATGCTCATGACTTGCCTCGTTGCATGCAGGGTTAACCACCCGCCTTCTTCTGGTATTTAATAGACAAGCCGTTCCGCATGGCCACGCCCTCAGACGAAGACGCGATAAAGCGGCTCTCTTGTCACAGTGTACATCATCCCGGGTCTCACCACGATCAGTGATTCTAGGAATTGCATGAAGTGGTGAGAAGACGTTATGCTGGGTTGCACAGGCTAAACTCTGACACGCTGTTTTTATTCATAAATCTTGTAAACACAATACGTATGCGGGGGTTGCGTTTCTAAAAAAAAAAATTATTACGCTATGCAGAGCATTCCCTTGTGTTTTTTATGTTGCACCCGATGAGCTGAGCCGTTCCAGAAGTGATCTTTGATAATCTTTGGAGAATGTCCAATATCCTAGGGGAGATATCAGGCTTATCTTTATTGCAGTGAGGGCATCACCAAAGGGGAGGTGGATTGGTGACTGTATTCAGGAAAGGAATGTTTGCCGATTTAAAATTCTGATGGGACATAGCCCCATACACTGACTTAAGGACTTAACTATTGCATGGACTTTGACACGGCTCACTTTTTATGTGTGCCATGTGTATAGCCCTTTGTATGCCTTATTATCGCACTGAATATTTCCAGATATTTGTTAGCGCTGTTAATGTTGAGGTTTCTATCTTTACATAACTTGTTTTATATATTTTGCATTTGTATAATATCTGCTATAGTGCATGATTCTAATCTTTGGAGCGCTGGGATTAGTCATACTTATGTGACTGATATATTTTTTATAATTTTTTCCTTTACCCATAGCGATCGTGAATGCAATCAATTATTTAATGAATTGCCAATTCAATATGGACACATTATTCTCACTAGAGGATGAATGTGTGAAGAATGAGGATTTTAATGGGATTCTCAATTCCTTGGGGGGTGCTCTGGAGAAACAGGTGCGCACATGGTGGGACATCTGTACCTTTGAGCACTACATTAAGGAAAAAATTATTATGAGGAGTCTCAGGTGGGAAGTGTGTCCCCAGGATGGGCTCGATGATATAGATTCTACATCAGAATGGTTAGATTTTTTTAATGGTGTAGGTTTTAAAGTACAACTAGTTTTGAAACGGAAAAAGATGATTTTGTTAGAGAAAAATATTTCTGGATTTACAGAGTTAATGGGACCCAATAAAAGGTACACAACAACTGACCAATTTTGATAATGAAATTAAGAAAAGGTTGGAAAAAATTGATAGAGAAACTCAAAAGAAGAAATTAAAATAGTTTTGTAGGGATACTAACCACTTGCCGACCGCCCCATGCCGATGTACGTCCCTACTTTGGGGACGGATATCATTGTTATGGCAGCAGCTAGCTGCTATAACCCCGGTATCCCCGTGTTCGGCTACAAGATAAAAGTGGTCTCTGTGGCGCATTCGCCGCAAGATCACTTATCGGTGGCAGGAGAGGGCCCCCCCTCCTGCTGCGATCCAGTACCCTCCGCCGCTTACCGGAGCCGCGGAGGCGATCGCGTCTGTCCCCTGGGCTGACATGGAGACGAGTGAGGGGAAGATGCATTTTTATTGCACTTTAGTGTAAATATGAGATCGGAGGTCTTTTTGACCCCAGATCTCATATTTAAGAGGTCCTGTCATGCTTTTTTTTTCTATTACAAGGGATGTTTACATTCCTTGTAATAGGAATAAAAGTGACACATTTTTTTTCTGTCCGTCTCGCCGAGCTTGCGTGCATACCTGAGTAGCGCCCGCATGTGAGGTATTGCCGCGATCGGTAGAGCGAGAGCAATTATTCTAGCCCTAGACCTCCTCTGTAAACGCAAAACATGCAACCGGTAGAATTTTTTAAATGTCGCTTATGGAGATTTTTAAGGGCAAAAGTTTGTCACCATTCCACGAGCGGGCGCAATTTTGAAGCAGACAGAGTGGGCATTGATAGTGGTTTAAGGAATAGATCTCTCTTTAACCCACCTCAACCTTCAAATCACCAAGTTGAGGTCTTCAAGCAGTTGGTGCTTAAAGACCTGGATGGATTAGTCCCAAAAAAGGGTTTAGATCCTAAGCACATCCAAGAGGGAATTAAAGCACCAGAGAACAGAAAGAATGTCATTATCAGTCCTGCTCATGAGGCTGCTTTCACATCGGAGCGGTGGGGGGGGGCGGAGGTAAAGCAGCGCTATATTTAGCGGCCGAAAAAGGGTTAAAACCCCCGCATAGCGCCGCTGCAGTGGCGCTTTGCCGGCGGTATTACCGCTGTGTACCATTGATTTCAATGGGTAGGAGCGGTGAATACACCGCTCCTTCACTGCTCCAAAGATGCTGCTAGCAGGACTTTTTTTACCTGTCCTGCTAGCGCACCGCTCCAGTGTGAAAGCCCTCAGGGCTTTCACACTGGAGACACAGCAGCTGTTTCGGGTCGGTTTGCAGGCGCTATTTTTAGCGCAATAGTGCTTGCAAACCGCCCCAGTGTGAAAGCAGCCTAAGGGAGGGGGTGGTGATATTGAAAAAGGAGTTTTACCATTCCCAATTAGTGTCAATGCTTTCGGATGTTAATACATATTTACAGCTGGATAAGGATCCAACTAACTGTTACAGGATGGACCTTTTCATTTGGTTGATTACGGCTTCTATATGAGAGTTTTAACCAAAAAAGAAAAGGTCTATTTGTGTCCTAGTTTCAATCACATTCCTACGGTATATACTTTACCAAAGTTCCACAAAGATCCAGTGAACCCACCGGCAAGACCCATTGTAAATGGGATTGATTCTGTCACATCCAGGATTGGTCAATATCTTGAGCACTTTTTACATATAAGTGTAGTGTGTACAAAGGCCCTCCTTAAAGACACTACCAACTTTTTATTATTGTTAAAAGAGGTGGTCATCCCTACTAATGCTGAGATATTTTTGGTAACAGCTGATGTTTCATCGCTATACACAATCATCTAAGAGGCATGGAGGAGCTCAGCTATGAGGAAAGATTAGAGGAACTGAATTTATTCACCCTTGAGAAGAGGAGATTAAGGGGGGATATAATCAACATGTATAAATATATAAGGGGTCCATATAGTGAACTTGGTGTTGAGTTATTCACTTTACAGTCAACAAAGAGGACAAGGGGGCACTCTTTACGTCTAGAGTAAAAAAGATTTCATCTCCAAATACAGAAAGGTTTCTTCACAGTAAGAGCTGTGAAAATGTGGAATAGACTCCCTGCAGAGGTGGTTCTGGCCAGCTCAGTAGATTGCTTTAAGAAAGGCCTGGATACTTTCCTAAATGTACATAATATAACTGGGTACTGACATTTATAGTTGATCCGGGGAAAATCTGATTGCCTCTCGGGGGATCAGGAAGGAATTTTTTTTCCCTGCTTTAGCAAATTGGATCATGCTCTGCTGTGGTTTTTTGTCTTCCTCTGGATCAACTGTGGGTATACAATTGGTTATATGGGATTGTATGATATTATTTTTTTTTGTGGTTGAACTGGATGGACTTGTGTCTTTTTTCAACTTGACTAACTATGTGACTTACTTTCATCCAGAAAAAGTTTTTAAGGATGGTGTTAGATTTTAGCTTGACGCATAATTACTTTTGGTACAATGGTAAATTTTATAGCCAAAAGGAGGGGCGTGGCAATGGGCACAAAATTTGCGCCCAGCCTCCCCAATTTATTCATGAGTGAGTGGGAATTTTGGGAATAGGAAGAAGGAACTCATCTTTTACCAGTGGTATATAGATGATTTATTCTTTATCTGGCAGGGATCGGAATCCTCATTGATTGAGTTCTCGGATTGGTTAAATACCAATAATATTAGATTTGAATTTAACTGGAATAATGACCAGATCAATTATTTGGATGTCACTGTTATGAGGAGTGAAAATCGTTTGCTCACTAAAACTTTTTTCAAAGCCACCGATCAGAACAGTTACATCCCTGTACATAGTGGTCATCACTCATTGTAGTTACATAACATTCCAAAGGGCCAGTTCATGCGGATCCGCCGGCACTGCTCTTTGGATGTTGATTACGCCATTCAAGCACAACACATGTATATATGTATACACACACACACACACACACACACACACACACATATATATATATATACAAAAAAAATATATATTATATATATATATATATATACATACACATACATACACACACATATACAAAAAAAAATATATATTATTTAATTTATTTATAATATAAATCATATTTGCAATGGGTATTCAGAAATAATTGTAGGTAAATTAGGCATCCATCCACTAGATGGCAGGATAGCAATAGATTGTATGGAGAGTGGAGCTGTCTGAGTAGGGAATAAAACCAAGAGGTTTTAAAACATTGGACTGATAAAAATGTATATTTTTATTATTGGTTTATGTAATGTGTTAAGAATGCATTATGTATAAATATGAATGATGATTGTAATATTAGAGCTAATGGAAACCGCAACAGAGCACACAGCTGAAGTAGCGGCCATGTTGCCAAAATCCATCAATCAGATGACAATTGGCATTATAGAAGGTCCGGTAAAATGGTGGCACCAGACTTCCTGAAGACGTCCTCTTGGTGAAACATGTTGAAACGCATGTTGCCTTTTCAAGGTAACATGTGACATCACATGTGGTCCTTACTTCCAGTGATTGGAACGCATGCAGGTCAATGCAAGCGCAGTGAACTTCCAAAACAAAGCTTTTTGCACTGGTGCCTGTCTAAGGGTACCATTACAAGTCAGTGAGCTGAACGTGTGTTTAATGGCAAAGGTTTTAATCAATACTGCATAATGATTTCATTATATTTGGCATTCTTGGTTTGAGGCTGAGTATGGAGAAAGTGGGAATTGCTGTTGGAAAGTGAAGAAAGATGATCAGACCCGCTTTGGTTGAAAAATTATTGAAAATTAGGCATTTTTGGCCTTCCTTAATAGGGGGGGGAGTCTATACTTGTGATGAGTGCGCATTTTATAAGCTCCCGTGGTTGAGTTTCAGGTGGAAGAAATAAGTGCATTTGATTATTTAACATTCTGTGGTGTTGAAAATGATTTTTGTCACTTGGATTCTTTTTTTTTTTTGTGTACATTAGTCTATAGACTTTCATATTTTATTGAACCAATTTTATAGTAGCGCTGGACCTTTATCTATCCATTTCCATTTACTGTAATGTAGACCTCCCCAGTAGTTTATACTTTCTCTTTGCTCCCCCACTACTCCATTCAGTCACCAGGAACAAGCCCTCTAAAAGCTTTGGAGTTATGGACTCCCCAAGCAAAAGCAACGATTGACCAAGCACTGTCACCTGGAATAAGACACAGGACCCTTCATACTCCAAAGTACCAGTCATTTTCTTTTGGCTACCAGTGCCCAGTGGAGCGACAAGGGTGCGCAGGAAGGGTATTCGCTGTCAGGGAGGAGGTTAAAGCACACCTTTTGCTTTTCCCTTAACAAAATGATAAAAAACAAAAACAAATTAAAAAGCTTCGAATGAAATGAAATGTTAAATACAAATTGTTCTGCAAAATACTTGCACAGCACACATATAATACACAAAAGTTTGTGGATACCTGACCAGGACAGTGATTCACGACAAAAACTACAGGTGAAGCTCAAGGCTCCACCAGGTCCTCATACATGACAAACCGCTAGGAGTGCTGAAAAGGACAGTGCTCGTCCCAGCTCAAAACATTCAGTAGGTAAAGCAAGTTCTAAAAGTCACTCATCACAGCAAAACCCTGTGAGAAGGTGTATAACAGCCTCGGTGCGTGGCCTGGTTGGACCCTGGGCTGAGACTGTCATAAACCTCCTCCAGGGCTTTGCTGTGATGTGTGACTTTTAGAATTTCCTTTCCCTACTACCTATCACACTTATGTTAGCTTGTTGGACATCCCAAATAGAAAGCATGGGTATTAATATAGAGTTGACCCCTTAGTTCTAACAGGCTCCACATTTGAGCCCATTTAGCCAAAAGCATTTTTTAAGGTCAGGTACTGAATGTTGCACAAGGGGGCGTGGCCTGACGGAGCATGGTGTAGGACCTGCATGCCCAGAGCTTTTTTCCTGCACAGAACTATACTGGAACGCGGTAAAAAGCATAAAAAATGCATTAATCATCTGGAATGCATCAAAAACACGTTAAAAATGTACATGCAGGGGGGCGTGGCCTGACGGAGCATGGTGTAGGACCTGCATGCCCTGAGCTCCATCATTAATCCTGTGGAAAAACCTATTCCTCCACTCAAAAATCCCCCCATTCGGGCAGGCAGCTTGTCTGGGGTCCCTATCCATAATCCACCCGATTTCCGGCCCTCCGGCGGCCCGATCGGAGCGGCGTCCTCCCGCTCGGCGGCCGCAATCAGGCGAGTCCCCGGCTTCGGCCTACACACGGAGGCCGCGGCCATCTTGGAACACCCGGCCTCGGAACCAGCGCTAGGCCCTGTGCAGGCTGACATCCTCCTATCCTCCCTGGACACTCCAAACCACCAGCCATCCGTCCACAGAGCGGAGAGGAGACCCTCTTAAAAGCAATAAGCACTCAGGCAAGTGCGCGGCTTCGGCCTGTACACAGAGGCCGGCGGCCATCTTGGTACACCCGACTCTTAAGCCAGCACTGGGCCCTGTCCTCATCATATTTCCATCCGCCCTGGCCTACCCTGACAAAATCTTAACTAACACACCTGAGCCTGCTATCATGTCCCCCCCGAAGAGCCAAAAATCAACCGCAGCAAAGCTCGCACAGTACCGCCGGAACGAAGGAGAGGAGGCGGACGAAGATGGCAGTGCTGAGAGGACAGGAGGAGAGCGTGGGCAGGGAGACACGGACAAACTATTGGAAGCGATCACACTCTGCAGGACGTCCCTCACCGCCCAGATCGAGGGGGTCAAGATGGACATGTCTTTGATTAGACAGGATTTCCAGAAAATCCGCGAACGGGTCACGGAGACAGAAACTCGCATCAGCACGGTCGAAGACATCCTCCCGCCATTGCAGGCCGGATCTGAACACATGCAGAGACAGATTAACCAGCTGCTCGCCAAGCAAGACGACATGGAAAATCGTCTGAGGAGGTGTAATCTCCGCTTCATCGGTCTCCCGGAGGGAGCAAAAGGTAAAGACCCGACATCGTTCCTGGAACAACTACTGATAGCCACATACGGTCGGGAGGCCTTCTCCCCCATGCTGGTGGTGGAGAGGGCTCATAGGATGCCTGCTAAACCCCCTCCTCAGGGGGCTCCCCCCCGTACCTTTATTGCAAAACTCTTAAACTACAAAGACCGGGACGCTGCGCTGAGGCTGGCAAGAGAGAAGGGTAACATTCCAGTAGGAAACGTAAAGGTGGCAATATTTCCAGACTTCTCGGCCGAAATACAGAAACGCCGACAGAGCTTCATGGAGGCCAAGCGCAGACTGCGCGACCGTCACCTGAAGTATTCCATGCTCTTCCCTGCACGCCTAAGAGTGGAACATGATGGGCGAGTGTCGTTCTTTGAGGATCCTCGTGAAGTCATCTCCTGGCTGGAACGCGGGCCTGCACACGGCAGGGGTGACTGACCACACGCCAGGTGAACCATATGGTGAGAACCTCTTACTTCATGTCTCTTCCATCACTCGGCCTCCCTAACTACCCATGCCACATTTTTAAAAATGTTCCCCCTTTTTATTTCGGATATTTTGAGTGGACTTTCTATATTTCATCGCTCCCCTCATGGGAGTTTTTTTTTTTTTTTTTTTCCCCCCCATACTCCTGAACTTATCCGCCACACGGAGCTGTGGAAGTGTGCTGGTCCTACAAGCCGCATGCATAGTGCAGCGAATTTATGCCCCACTAACCACTGGGAATCATGACTATGTGGATGAACAGAGGAACTGGGTTGTGCTGCCTCCTTATACCAATTTGCGGGGCGTGCAACTAGGCCCCATCTTTATCTTCCTCTGCAAGGATTGGCCCAATACCACTATGGGATTCAGCGACTAAAATTGTTCCTCATCTACGCCTTATATACACTGTTACTGTTTTTCCCAGATGGTAGTTCAGAGTTGTTAAGGGATCATGCCTACACAGGTTGGGGTGGGTGTAAGGCGGGGAGGGGGGAGGGGGTTGTTAAACAGTTGTTTTTGCAATTTTTAAATGTGCATATAGTGCCTCAGGAACCGACCTCGGGAAAATGTATAGGTGCTGCAGGGGTGCTTTATATGGTGTCTAATGTACCTCAGTCCTACTATATACTATACTTTCAATTAGATCCTAAGATGCAGCGAAGTTCAGCTTCACCAACCCCTGGAGCTCACCATCACCAAAACTATAGAAGGAAATGGGACTGGGCAGTAGCTCCTCTTAACACCCTTCAAAGGCATGCGACTACCAAGCACCCAGTATTAATACGCATGACCAGATGCCTCAGTAATACCCAGTGGCTGAAATTTTGCAGCCTCCCTTTTTTCCTTCTTATCCTTCCATTTTTCCTCTTTTTTTCTTGCTCTTTTTTCACATGTTTACAAGTGATGGAACTCTTGGGTGTCAGTTCACAACTGTTGAGGGATAAGCCCCGCACATGTTGGGGTGGGTGTAGGGCGGGGGGGGGGGAGGGGAATGTTATACAGTTATTTTTTCAATATCTCAGTGCACAAGTGTTATTACAAGAGGGGACTATGACAACAGGTATGTCTCCTAAATGGTTATCACATGCATGGTACGATCTATGGCAGTTTCTAATACCACTCATGTCTTGGATACTCCATGAATCTTTAATGGACGATCCTAAAGGAGAAATCCTTAAGAGGTGCTATTTCTCACTAGACATGCTATGACATCTATAAAATTCCTGACATGGAATGTGAGGGGCCTACGCGATAAGATTAAACGCTCGGCAGCCCTCTCATTCCTAAAGAAGCAGAGAGCAGATGTAGTGGCATTGGTAGAAACACACATAGAAGGGAGACTCCAGATGGCCCTCCACCGCCCGTGGGTGGGGTGGGCATACCATTTCACGCACACTACCCACGCCAGAGGCGTCTCAATATTAATTGCCAAATCGGTTCACTTCGAGCTATGTGAAGTAATCACTGACCCACAGGGCAGATATGTGTTTCTCCATGCCAAATTATATGGTGAACAGTTTCTCCTCATGGCCTTTTACATACCTCCCCCATTCAGTATGACTGTGATCATCGAGGGACTCGCCCTTATGACCCGACATCCCACAATACCAGTGATCTGGATGGGAGACTTTAATACCACTCTTCGGCCAGCACTAGATAGACTCCAGACTACACAGGGGACAGAGGCAGATACCAGGGAAACAAAATTCTCTAAACTGACCTCCACTTTCCACTTAATAGACACTTGGCGTTACAAATTCCCGCTCACAAAGGCCTACTCCTGCTTTTCACCTTCCCACAACTCCATGTCCCGCATAGATTTTATCCTTGTATCAAGAACCCTAACGCCACGGATATTAGAAACGGCCTTTTGCCCAAGACTACTATCTGATCACAGCCCATACTGGACCTCACTGAGTATCCCCGTCGGTAAACCCCCAAAGCCCTGGCGCCTAAACCCATTTTGGCTGTCCCTGCTGCCAGACGATGACGAGCTCCCGAACTTATGGAAGCAATACTTTTCAGAAAACGATCAAACTGCCTCTATTTCAGCGGTTTGGGACTCATTCAAAATATACGCACGCACGACCCTTACCTCCCACATAAACGCAATCAAGACAAAATCTGCAGATATCTTTGACAGGGCGATAGCAGAACTAACCTCCACAGAACGGGAATATTCCACTAATCCTACCCCAGAGATAGCAGCCCGACTCAAGATGCAATCCAGAGTAGCAACTCAACTTCAGTTTACAAAGGCCAGGCAAAAACAGTTTTTCACAAAGCAAAAACTTTTTGAGCATGGAGAAAAGGCGGGTAAGCTGTTGGCCTATCTGGTACATAGTGAAGATAGACCGCCAGTGGTCATCACACTACATGGACCGGGGGGCCAACAGATCACGGATCCGCATAGTGTAACTGCTAGATTTAGAGACTTCTTTGCAGATCTATACAAAACAACGACAACAGACCCAACCGACCAGAGAACGGCATTCCTCCATAGTATCACCCTCCCTCAACTGACGACAGACCAGATTGACCTTGTCGAGGCACCCCTCACCACAGACGAAATAGCCACGGCTATAGCTAGTTTTGCCAGATCCAAATCCCCTGGTTCGGACGGTCTTCCAATCGAGTTTTACTCCCAGTTCAGTGAACTTCTTACTCCAAAGCTACTCACACTATACAACCACCTGTTCGAAACCTTTTCCTTACCACCGTCCATGAGAGAGGCAGTAATAGTGCTCATTCCCAAACAGGGGAAAGACCCGGGATATCCGGAATCATATCGCCCAATCTCCCTACTCCAAGTAGACATAAAAGTCCTCGCCAAGGTATTGTCCTTGAGATTGAACAAAGTTATCCTTTCTCTAATACATGTCGACCAGGCAGGATTCATGCCAGGTCGCAACACATCCTTCAACATACGCAAGTTGTTCATCAACCTGCAGGCCACACACGTGGAAGCAGGATCTCGGGTGGTGGTAACCTTAGACACGGCAAAAGCCTTTGACTCCGTGGAATGGGAATACTTGTGGAAATGTCTGGAGGGGTATGGCTTTGGCCCTAAATTTATTAAATGGGTGCAACTATTGTATCAGTCACCAACGGCCAAGGTAATGGCGAACGGATGGCCCTCCGAGCAGTTTGACCTCAGCAGAGGCACAAGGCAGGGCTGCCCCCTTTCGCCGTTGCTATACGCCTTGGCAGCTGAGCCGTTAGCCATATCCATCCGGGATAATCCAGAAATCAAGGGACTATGCTCCGGTACTTTGATTGAAAAAATCAGCATGTACGCGGATGATACCCTCTTATACCTGGCAGATCCGGGACCTTCCTTGCGTGTGGCACTACAAACAATTGAACAATTTGGGACCTTTTCTGGTTTAAAAATTAATTGGGAGAAATCGCAAATATTACCAATAGACAGTTTCCCACCAACCGAGTCACAGGCCAATTTACCACTCCAAAGAGTTAGTACCATTAAATACCTTGGGATACATGTATCCAGAATGTCGACAGACTATGTACATTTAAATATTGAACCCCTTATATCCTATGTGAAAACTAAGATCAGGACTTGGGCTCGCCTGCCACTTGGGGTATGGGGCCGAATAAATCTCATCAAAATGATTCTACTTCCCAAAATATTATACGTTATATGGCACTCCCCAACATACTTACCTTTGAAATACTTCAAGACCCTAGAAGCCCTCCTTAAACCTTTTGTATGGGGTCCTAGCAGACACAAACTGGCATGGCAGGCGCTAAAAAACCCAACTGACCTGGGAGGTATGGCATTACCGGACTTCAACCTATACTATATTGCGTCCCAATTATCACAACTATACCACATTGACAAGACAGACAGAGAGAGGTTCCTCCAGCTAATGTGCCCCAAGTGGGCCAGATACACTAAAGACCCAATTTATGCGATAACAATAAGCACCGGAAATACTGTTTTACGGAGTGGTGAGAAGGCCCTATTGCATCAATACAGACGCATATGGGACATTGCCTCCGCTAAACTAGAGATTCCTCAACATAACGACTTCACCCCATTATGGCACAACAAGACCCTACTTGAATTCTGGCAAATTCCTGATGTGGATCGCTGGTCCATTTATGGAATCTTCTATCTACATCATTTAATTACGAATGGGACCCTAAAAACCTTTCACACACTCAAAGAAGAATACAATCTCCCCAATCACATGTTTTTTAGATATCTGCAAGTCAAACATGCCACCCAAACTCAATTCTTACCATCCCCCCCTCAGCCCACTTCAAATGTCATCATGGCAGTAGTCAAAAGCACAGATCCTCAAAAACTAATATCAGCATTTTATAACATACTCTCCACCCCAGTAGCAACTAAAATAGCTTACGGCCTTAAGCCTCGCTGGGTAAGGGCGGTGGGACCTATAGAGGACGAGGAATGGGAGGAAGCCCTGGAATTTTGTAAAGCGGCTTCGCCAAAACTTTCTGACAGACTGACACAAATTTACATAATCCATCAAGCGTACCTCACCCCCCTCAGGGTAGCCAGATACAGAAACTCCCAGTCCACTTTGTGCCAAATGTGTGGAAGAGAGACAGGCACATTCATTCACTTATTGTGGTCATGCCCCAAAGTACAGGGACTATGGACTCAGATAGTGAGATTCCTTCATGACGACATGGGCTCCCCAGCCACGCTTGACCCAAAAATGTGCCTTCTAGGACTCTTGCCAGACTCGATCGACAGGTACACAAAGACATTTCTACACGAGACGCTATTCATAGCACGAAAGACAATAGCGAAGAAATGGATGAGGACTTGTCCCCCGAGCATAGCAGACTGGAAAGCAGAAATAAACAACACCCTCCCATATAAAAAATTTATATACACCAATAGAGGATGTCCTGAGAAATACTATAAAATCTGGGACAGGTGGATGCAGGAGTCTGACACTTGTTCATAACCTGATTTTTGCACTACGCATGGCAAAGTAAACGGCACGTAGATCTCCACCCCATGGGTAATAAAGCAAACCAAAAACACAGACACAAGGTACCTTTTCACTTCATTTATCTCAGGCATAAGACATAATGTGATAACAAAGATCTAAGATGGAGATACAAATGTTATTTGAAACTTTGTGTGATATGTACCATACCTGGAAATGTACATATAACATGTATGCACTGTAAACAAAAAAAAACTGGTTGATTTAAAAAAAAAACAATTGTATGCTCGCAGCCCCTCTTCGCATATGTTCTCTCGCAACCCCCTCACACTTGTATGTTCTCAGCCCCCCTAACACCTGTATGCTCTCACCCTGAGCACTGCAGAGGGAGGGGCTGCTGACGTCACCAAGGGGAGGAGAGGAGAAGATCCCCGGCGGGTCACGTGAGCACCCAGCGGCACTGTAAATAAGGTATTTTTCACAATAAAAAAAAAAAAAAAAAAAAAGGTACAAAAAGTAAACACGGCATATTATATAATCATTTTACAGCGTGGATTATATGTTTTTACGACGACTATAACTGGGGCTTATTTTCGGGTAGGGCTTATATTGCAGCCATCCCTGAAAATAACGCTAGGTCTCATTTTCGGGGAAGCAGGGTATGCGTTTATATTAGAAGGCTGTCAGGCTGCCAAGATTCTGCAGCAAGAGAAAGTAATAGGAAAAATCTGAAGAATAATGTTTTCACAGTGCTTATAGCTACAGAGGTTAATGTGGTCTTGTTTTAAATTCCTTTTATTGCTTGGTCAAAAAATGTAAATATTTAGTGTGCATAGTCTAGGCTTAGAAAAAGATGTAAGAATGTCTTAGGGCTCTCATGTACACTGCAGCTCAAAGAAGAAGCTCCTACAGGCTTTTAAAGGTCTAATTTTCTCTGCCTAGAAACTCCTCTGCATGTTACCAAAAAAAGCAACAATTTAAAAAATAAATAATAATAATAAAAAAAAAAAAAAAAACACAATATTTTGTACTTTTTGCTATAATAATTAAATATCCCAATTTTTTTTTTATTTTAAAAGCTAATTTTTTTCTGGAGGTTTGGGCCGATATGTATTAGTCTACATATTTTTGGTAATAAAAATCGCAATAAGCGTACATTGATTGGTTTGCGCAAAATTTATAGCGTCTACAAACTATGGGAAAGATTTGACATTTTTTTTTTTTACTAGTAATGGTGGCGATCTGCGATTTTAATTGAGACTGCGACATTATGATGGACACATCCGACACTTGACAATCATACAGCGATCAGTGCTATAAAAATGCACTGGTTACTGTATAAATGTCACTGGCAGGAAAGGGGTTAACAATAGGGTCGATCAAGGGGTTAAAGTTAAATGTCTGTCAAGGTGTTTTAAATAGCCTTGCTGGAGGTAAATGTCAGTTTTGCATGTGTGCGCTGTAATATGTTTGTTCAAGGGGTTAAAGTGACACTAAAGGTTAGATTTTTTTTTTTTTAAAACAACAAACATGTCATACTTACCTCGAATGGCGAATGGCGTTTTCTGGGGTCCCCCGGCAGCTGTCCTAGCTCCTCCCCGTCTCAAATACCCCCCCCCCCCGGGAGAAGCGCTCTCCCGGGGGGTTACCTCTCGAGTCCTGTATTCGGCGTCCATAGCCGCCGAGTGCAGGACTCAGCCCCGCGTCATTGGATTTGATTGACAGCAACACGAGCCAATGGCTGCGCTGCTATCAATCTATCCAATAAAGAGCCCGAGAAGCCCGGGCAACGATCGCGCGTGGGATCGAGCGCAGGACTTTCGAGGACTCAGGTAAGTAAACCGGGAGGCTGGGGGGGGCGGTAATCTTTAGATGTTTTTTCACCTTAATGCATAGGATGCATTAAGGTGAAAAAATATGAACCTTTACAACACCTTTAATTGTGTTCCCTGACTGTGTGTTCTATCTGTAGGGGGAGGGGACTGACTATAGGAGATGACAAATCTAGCTATTAGGAACTCATGATCTGCATCTCCTCACAGAACAGGGATTTCCCTGTTCTGCCTCTTGCTCCCGTGACCACCGGTCACAAGCATTGGCACCCCTGCAATATTCTCCCGCTTAAGAAAAGCCGACATACAGCTACGACGGTTCGTGGAATTGTGCCGACCTGACGCAGTACGACGGTGGCGGCTGGTCGGCAAGTGGTTAAAATACCCCAAAAGAGACAAAAAAAAAAAGGCTCAAGGAAGCTCGAAAAAACGTTTGTTCCAGCTTGAAGAAGCTAAAAAATGTGCACAAGAGCACAAAAAAGCATAAGCTTCTTCAAGCTAAAATAAAAGCTCAAAATGCCTTTAAAAGCTTTATCATTAGAATAGCCCTGCAGCACTCCCAAAGGGCATATAGTGTTAATAAGACTTGGAGTGCTTCATGTAGACGAGATTAAATATGTTTTCTGCAACCACAAAAAAAAAAAAAAAAAGTCTGACCCAAGATCCCTGGTGCCCAACAAGTGGCCCTGGGCCACATGCTCCTCCTACCCCGCCACTACCACCCCCAGCATTCCTAATGCAGCCTGCTGTGCTCCAAACTTGTAATCAAGGCTGGAGCACTGCATGCTGCACTCTGAGTAACAGCTATTTTGACAGGCTGTAGTGCTGAAACTGCTGTCTGTCAGCGACAGCCAGAATCTAGCACTAAGCCCAAGAGCTGAATCGATCAGTTCTGCAGCAATACATCCCTGCTCCCTACTCCACTCTATGGAAGTCTGAAGTTCCACAGACTCTGCCCTCTAGTGTTAATGGTGACCTTTAGTCAGATTTAATCTAATTGCGTATTTCTGCATTTGTGATTTGTATTCTGAAAGCATCTTTCAATAAAAAATAATATCAGCGTTTTTGCCATTTAAACAGTCTTGATGTAAATTTCCTTATTTTTGTTCCAAATTACTTTCTCAATCATACTTTTAACGTTGTTAGCAGTCTGCAGTGCTTAATTAACAATCTTCATTAAAATGAGCGAACAGGTTTGAAATTGATTAGTTTCCCCAATTCAAGGCGTGTACACATTAAAAGCAGGATGAATCATTACCGTCGCTGTGCCTTACTCGAATAAACATTGATTAAAAAATAAGAAAGACTGCAACAAAAGTCAAGGTCACCTCCAAAATTAAAAAAGCATTGGTGAGGCCAAAATCTTGAAGCAAACGATATACATTTTTATTTCAGAAAACATACATATTTAAATATTCTGTAAACTAAAGAGGAGCATCAGAAACGCCTGACCACTATTATTTTTATACAGGATTTATATTGCGCCAACAGTTTGCGCAGCGGTTTAAAAAATAAAGGCAGATATTACAGTTACAATACAATTTATTATAAGAGGAATCAAAGGGACCTTCTCATTAAACCATGAAAAAAAACTCCAATGTAATTTTAGGCAAACAATAAAATCTTTATGTAAGGAAGAATTACTGTTTCTGGGGCCCTAAGAATCATATATATACATTATAAACGAGAAGATCTACAAAGGAAAATGAAAAAATATAAATGCCCTCTCCCTTGTCTTTTGTGTGTCAGTTACTGTAATGCAACAGTGATGATGGGCACACAAACAGCATGGCTTCCACTGGCCGCCAGTAATCTTAATGAGAAACTACAATGGTTTGGAGTCAATTTCAATTTTTGTCTGCATTTTCAAACTGAAGTTTTGTATCTGCTTTTTTTCTTTTTTATCTTGCTCTTGGATGTCCCTTTCACTATATACTGTACAGTAAGTAGATAAGAAGAAATTAATACATGTTAAACTGAGCCAACATCTCCACCTGCTGGTTGAATACAACAGAAAAAAATATTATTTTTAAACATCTTATATAACTGTCTGTCATTAAGCTTAATTAGAAACTGCAATGGTTTGGGGTAAATTTTTATTTACCGTATTTTCCGGCGTATAAGACGACCTTTTACACTTAAAAAAACTGGCCAAAAAGCAGGGGTCGTCTTATACGCCGGGTCAGCCCCTCGGATGCCGGCTGGGTGTTCGGTAATACTGTATGTAGCTTCGGCTACATATAGTATATACCGCTGAGCCAATCCTGGTGAGCGATGTATTCAAATGAATACAGAGCCCGCTCGGATTGGAGTAACAACCTCTGCCAATCCGAGCAGGCTACTCTGTAGCCTGCTCGGATTGGCTTTGAGAGTCAGAGAGGCGTGGGCTGATGATGTCAAAGCCTCTGCCAATCTAAGCAGGCTTTGTATTCATTAATAGAATACATCGCTCGCCGTGATTGGCTCCAGCAAAAGCAGGAAGAAGGATATGGCGCCAGCTCCAGCTCCAGCAAGAAGGAAGAAATATGAAGCGTCGGAAGCCTCGGAAGGGGGGTCGTCTTATACGGTAAGTACAGGAAAAAAATGTTTAAAGAACCGTAAGTTTAGGGGGTCGTCTTATACGCCCCATCGCCTTATACACCGGCAAATACGGTATGCATTTTCAAACAACTTTAGCTTTTCTTTTTAAAAAATCTTGCTCTTGATCTCCCTTTCACTATATATATATATTGTACAGTAGAAGTGGAAAGTGAATACATGTAAAAATGAGCCAACCGCTCCACCTGCTGGTTGAGTACGACAGTACAAAATATTAATTTGCAATATCTTATTCCCTTAGCGCCGACCGTACACACATATGCGCCCTCTGCGTTAAGGGGGTTATACCGGGATGATGCTTGCATCTGCACCCCGGTACTGTTTTGTTAGAGCAGGCAGTTGGCTCTTTAGGGATAACAATCGATGTGGTTAAAAGCCGCTCAGCTGTTATCCCAAAGGAGCAGGAGGGGACGTCTACCCTTTCCCGACGATCTTCCTGGGCCTCCTGTCTCACCGGGAGACCCAATCCACGATCCAGAACTTCCACCGGCTAGGCTGAGACTGGAACAAAGCCGGAAATGGTTTCGTTTCAGTCTCCTATGTAAACACACGGAAGCTACGTCACTTCCGGTTTACTTGGCTGACAATGGCGCAGATTTAAAAATAAAAAAAAATACAGTATTCAGAAGTACAGAATAAAGAGTACCTGTCACCACCTATTACTGTCAGAAGGGAAGTTTACATTCCTTGTGACGGCAATAAAAGTGATCAGATTTATTTTTTTATTTTTAAAGTGACAATGTAAAATAAATAAATAATAATAAAAAAATGTAAAGTGCCCCTGTCCCAGCGTTAATTTTTTTTAAAGCATCGCCTATGGAGATTTTATTCTCTAGGGTCTCTGCTAAATTTATATATATATATATATATATATATATATATATATATATATATATATATATATATATATATATATATATATATATATAATATAAATATAATGTTTGGGGGTTATAAGTAATTTTCTAGTAAAAAATAAAGATTTTAACTTGTAAGCAACAAATGTCAGAAATAGGCTTAGGCATGAAAGGTTATACTTACTTGACACAATGGGGTTTTATTTACTAAAGCTGGAAAGTGCAAAATCAGTCTCACTTCTGCAGAGAAACCAATCAGCTTCCAGGTTTTATTGCCAAAGCTTAATTGAACAAGCTGAGGTTAGAAGCCGATTGGTTTCTCTACAGAAGTGAGACTGATTTTGCACTCTTCAGCTTTAGTAAATAAACCTCATAGTCAGAGCAGACACAGGCAGACAGCACACACACACACACAGTGAGTGCAGATATATGCATTGAGAATCACACGCAGTGAGGGCATATGTATTGTAGACAGAGCACACCTACAGAGGGTATAGAAAAGAATCACCCCCTTTAAATTAACATCACATCACATTTTGTTGCTTTGCAGCCTGAAATGAAGACAGACACAGCTTTTGTTTTATTCAGCTGTTTTTACTCAGTGCAACTTATAACATCCAAGTAAAAGATATAACACCAACATGTCAGAAAAATAAAAAAGAATTTAAAAAACAGAATCACTGAATTGAAAAAAGGATCACCCCCTTGTGTTAGTATTTAGTTGAACCACCTTTTGCTATAATTCCAGCCTTTAGTCTGTTAGGATATGTCTTTACTAACTTTGCACATCTAGACTTTGCAATATTTGCCCACTCTACTTTGCAGAACGGCTCAAGTTCAGTTAAATTTGATGGTGACCCATTTGTGGTCTGTTTGTTAGTAAAATGACTTGAAGACTGCAATGTTTATACATCTTGGGGGGGGGGGGGGGGGGGGGGGGATGCGCTGTTTGGCATCTTTGCCATGGGCACTGGATGACCTTGTCCCACCACTGCCTTCAAGTCATGTTGGAAGGTAACCCTTCTTTTTTCTCAAAGATTTGATGGTATTTTGCCCCATCCATTTTTCCTTCTATCCTGACAAGTGCTCCAGTCCCTGCTGCAGAGAAACACCCCCATAACATAACATTATCACCTCCATGCTTTACTGTAGGAATGGTGTTATTTGGATGGTGAGCTGTATTGGATTTCCGCCAGACACATCGTTTGGTGAGGCCAAATAATAAGAAATGGGTTATTATTATTATTTCAGGATTTATATAGCGCCAACATTTTATGCATCGCTTAAATAACTGAAATTTAGTATCACCTGACCAAAACTCCTTTTTCCATGTGGCCGCAGAATCTTCAAGGTGTGTTTTGGCAAAGCTCAGTCATGACGGCATGTGGCCTTTCTTGAGGAGTGGCTATTTTCTTGCAACCCTCTCATACGTTCACGTGGATGTTATGGGCGGCACAGAGTAAATACAGCTGGATAAAACAATCTTGTGCGTCTTGATTTCAGTCTGCAAAGCAACAAATTGTGATTATTTTAAAGGGGGTGGAGGGGGGGGGGGGGCGATTCGTTTCTATACCCATTGTAGGTGTGCTCTGTGTGTCTGTTTCTACCGTATACATATGCCCTCACTGTGTGTGTTTCTGGCTGTATTTGTCTGCTCTCACTGTGTGTGTGCTGCCTGCCTATGTCTGCTCCGACTACATGATTATTTAAAAGGGGGGTAATTCTTTTCTATGCCCACTGTATATGCACTGGCAGATACAAGGAATTCGAAGCACAGAGACGTAGTGAGAGTAGACATGCAGTCAGAGCAGCCATAGGTATACAGAGTACATACACGGTGAGAGCAGAAATATAACTAGGGTCGCTGGTTCGAATCCCAACCACGACACTACCTGCCTAGAGTTTGCATGTTCCCCCTGTGTCTGCGTGGGTTTCCTCCAGGTACTCCAGTTTTCTCCCACACTCCAAAGATATGCTGGTAGGTTAATTTGATGGCTCCTGTCTAAATTGGCTCTTCTATGTGTATGTAGGAATGCGAGTTAGGGACCTTAACCACTTCAGTCCCGGAAGATTTGGCTGCTCAATGACCGGGTCATTTTTTGCGATTCGGCACTGCATAGATTTAACTGACAATTGCGCAGTCGTGCGACGCTTCACCCAAACGAAATTGACATCCTTTTTTCCCACAAATAGAGCTTTCTTTTGGTGGTATTTGATCACCTCTGTGGTTTTTATTTTTTGCGCTATAAAAAAAACGTAAATTTTGAAAAAAAAAAAAAATTAAAAAACGCAACATTTTGTACTTTTTGCTATAATAAATATCCCCATTTAGTTATTTTTTTTTTTAAAAAAAAGCTAATTTTTTCTCAGTTTAGGCCGATATGTATTTTTCTACATATTTTTGGTAAAAAAAAAAAAATTTAGCAATAAGCGTATATTAAATGGTTTGTGTAAACGTTATAGCGTCTGCAAAATAGGGGATAGATTTGTAGTCTTTTTATTATTATTTTTTTTACTAGTAATGGCGGGGATTTGCAATTTTTATCGGGACTGCGACATTATGGCGCACACATCGGACACATTTTTGGGACCATTGGCATTTATACAGCGATCAGTGCTATAAAAATGCACTGATTACTGTAAAAATGTCACTGGCAGGGAAGGGGTTAACATTAGGGGGGCAATCAAGGGGTTAACTGTGTTCCCAACTAAAGGGGGAGGGGACTGACTATAGGAAGTGATGGATCGTGGTGTAAATCCTCTCAGAACAGAACAGGGATTTGTGCGTTTACACACACACTTCCCTGTCCTGCCTCTCAAGCTCGCGATCACTTTTGGCTGGCGGTCATCGCGATTGTCGGCCACGAGCTACGACAGTTTGCGGGATCCTGCCGCAGTAAAATGACGGCTGGTCGGCAAGGGGTTAAAGCGGATCTTCTGCCCTTGTTGTTTTAACTTTGGATAGTAAAAAAAAATTTCTGACAGTAAATACCTTATACAGCCCACTTCCGGTTTCTTGTCTGATAAAAAGCCTAGGCTTATGACCAAATCACATCATGCACAGCTCTTTTTTTTTTTCACTCTTGTGAGAGTTTGCCCGGAAGTGAGAGGGGATGAGTCATAAGCGGGCCAATGAGAGCTGCAGGGCTGGAGGTGTGCCTCTGTGTAAATCCAGGAAGTAAACAGGCAGCAGCTGCCAACAGTTAAAATGGATGCAGCCAGACATAGTGGAGGGAGATTTCTGTGGCATATTTGACAAGTACAGAATCCCAGTATATATAAAATAATATGCAAAGTGGTTGGAAGCTTCAGAATGGCAAAGATGTTTTTATTACAAATTATGTGAGCAGAGTGCAGTTCCTCTTTAAATGGTAAGCTCCTTGAGGCAGGGACTGATGTAAATGTACAATAATATATATGTAAAGCGCTGCATAAAATTAACAGCGCTGTATACGTACCTGTAATAAATAAAATATGCACTTAGGGGCAAAAGCAGAGTAGGCATATGTGTACAGTAAAAACAGACACACAGAGCACACCTTTAGGGCCAGTTCACACCATAGAAACGCAGTCCGGATGCGTTCCAGGTGCTTATCTGCATGCACATTTTTGATGCGTTCCAGTGCGTTGTTGATGCAGTCCAGTGCTTCCCCCCCCTCTTTTTTCTTAACCTTAAATAAGGACAAGTGTGTTGCAGTGTGTTTTTGGTGCATTTAGGTGTGTTTCGGTGCGTTTTTGATGCGTTCCAGTACAGTCCAGTGCAGAAAAAATGCAGCATGTTCTACTTTTTTTTCTGGAACTGTAACGCACTGGAACGGACTGCACTGGTGTGAACTATGCCATTGGAAACCATATAACCTACTTTCCATGCGTTTTTTATGCAGAAAAAAACGCACTGGACTGCATGTGGTGTGAACTGGCCCTTACTCTGGCGGCCGACACAAGGAATTCTGAGCACACAGATGCAGTAAGAATAGACATGCACAGTCAGAGCAGACAAAGTGACAAAGAATAATGTCCCAGTGTGTGTCTGATAAAGATAAAAAAAATACTTGATCCAGCAACACCAATAATCGCAAAAATGTTTCTCAAACAGTGCTCAAGTGACCAATCACCAGGGTGGATATAAATCAATGATTAAAAAAAATAATAATTAATTTAAAAAAAAAAGTATTTTTTTGTATTTAAATCAGATATTTTTTGATTATCAAATTTATTTTAACCACTTAAGCCCCAGACAAAATTGCAGCCAAAGGACCAGACCCCTTTTTGCGATTCGGCACTGCGTTGCTTTAACTGACAATTGCGCGGCCATGCGACGTGGCTCCCAAACAAAATTGCTGTCCTTTTTTTCCCACAAATAGAGCTTTCTTTTGGTGGTATTTGATCGCCTCTGCGGTTTTTATTTTTTTGCGCTAGAAACAAAAATAGAGCGACAATTTTCAATATTTTTTTTACCTTTTGCTATAATAAATATCCCCCAAAAATATATAAAAAAAAAAACTTATTTTTTCCTCAGTTTAGGCCGATACGTATTCTTCTACATATTTTTGGTAAAAAAAAAAAAAAAAAATCACAATTAGCGATTATTGATTGGTTTGCGCAAAAGTTATAGCATTTACAAAATAGGGGATAGTTTTATAGCATTTTTATAAATATTTTTTTTTTTTACTAGTAATGGCGGCGATCAGCAATTTTTATTGTGACTGCGACATTATGGCAGACACATCGGACATTTTTGACACATTTTTGGGACCATTGTCATTTATACAGCAATCAGTGCTATTTAAATGCACTGATACCTGTGTAAATGACACTGGCAGTGAAGGAGTTACTTTTTTTTACTGTAGGGGGGGCATGGCTTGACATTCGACATCACTGATAGTCTTTCCCGATGACAGGGAACAGAGGATCAGTGACAGTCTCACTAGGAAGCACAGGGAGAGGTTTGTTTACACAGACCTCTCCCCGTTCTTTAGCTCTGTGACCCGATCGTGGGACACCAGCGGGGATCGGGTCCGTGGGTCCCCCGTGGCCACGGGCACAGAGCTCAGGACCTGGTCGTGAGCGCGCTGCCAGCAACCCACGGCTGGGCACTTAAAGAGTGACGTACCTGTACATTGATGTGCCCAGCCGTGCCATTCTGCCAATGTAAATGTGCAGGAGGCGGTCCTTAAGAGGTTAATAATGCTTTTGGAGTAAAAATCTATCTAAAGATAGTTTTCTATTTAAGATACATTAGTAAATGAGTTTATTCAGCATGAAATGAAGCTTAGTTATGTAGCATGAGGCTGTATATTCTGCAATATGTACATTTTTGGATAACTCATTCAATGAATCCAAGCTCTGCAAGCTGAGATAACATGCACTGCATTGATGCCTTCACACAATTTCAACAGTAACCATGAGATAAAACAAAGTTCAAGAATATTCCTTTATCCCATTGTTTTTTTTGCAAATCTATGTACACTACAAACTGTATGATTGGATCGGTTCTGATATCGCTGTTTTACTAACCTGACAGCTGCTTATTCTAAATAGGAAACCTTCATTTTGTTTGCAAATATTAAAGAGGCCAACTACCAGCAAGAATGAGTCCTTACATTTAAAGATCCCCTGTCATTTCAGATCCATCATGGCAGCGCCTGTTAGTGGGCATCCACTCACCTGCTGCTGCCACATCGCACACCTTGTGTCACTGCCGCATTACCAGCCGTCCCATTAAAGTGAATGAGGCTGTCGGTGAGTCAACAGCGGGTCAGAGGAGGAGCCGCTGCGGGACAGAGATGACAGTTGCTCTTTAAAAATTATGATTTAAAATCAAATCCACCCTGCCAATCACCAACATCAAGTGAATTCAAAACTCACCAGAACAAATGGCTACCATTACAGAAGTATAAACGCCCGAGTAGGAATGAAATGAAACAGGGATCAGTGTGGCAATTTGCTCCCAGTGGTACCTCCTGGTATACTCCAGCTAGGGATAAATAAAGCTTGCCAAGAACCCAAAGGAGTTTCTCATTGTAGTGGGTTTATTATCAGAACAAGTAAAATAGCATAAAACTAGAGCAATGAATCTGATTAGCTTACATGTAAAGCCGCTGCTGCCCCGGGATCGCGCAACGGCGTGATGTTAGCACCAGAATCCCTGCCTGACACGTTTTGTCCAATGGGACGTTTATCAAGTCCCACTTTTATCGATCAACTAAGTTTGCATCTTTGTATTAGTTATTTTCAAATGTCATTATACAGTGAATATTGCACATTTATTTGTTTAACCACTTCAGCCCCGGACCAATTGGCAGCCAAAGGACCTTTTTGCAATTCGGCACTGCGTCGCTTTAACTGACAATTGCGCGGTCGTGCGACGTGGCTCCCAAACAAAATTGGCGTCCTTTTTTCCCCACAAATAGAGCTTTCTTTTGGTGGTATTTGATCGCCCCTGCGGTTTTTATTTTTTGCGCTATAAACAAAAATAGAGCGACAATTTTGAAAAAAATGCAATATTTTTTACTTTTTGCTATAATAAATATCCCCAAAAAATATATAAAAAAACATTTTTTTCCTCAGTTTAGGCCTATACGTATTCTTCTACATATTTTTGGTAAAAAAAAAAATCGCAATTAGCGATTATTGATTAGTTTGCGCAAAAAAGTTATAGCGTTTACAAAATAGGGGATAGTTTTATAGCATTTTTATTAATATTTATTTTTTTACTAGTAATGGCGGCGATCAGCGATTTTTATTGTGACAGCGACATTATGGCGGACACATCGGACATTTTTGGGACATTTGTCATTTATACAGAAATCAGTGCTATTTAAATAGCACTGATTCCTATGTAAATGACAGTTGTAGTGAAGGGGTTAACCACAAGGGGGCGGGGAGGAGTCAGTGTGACGTGTGTGTGTTTTTTTTACAGTAGGGGGGCGTGGCTGTACGTCTGACGTCATTGATCGGCTTTCCCGATGACAGGGAACAGCCGATCAATGACAGGCAGTGTAGGAAGCGCGGGGAGAGGTTTGTTTACATAGATCGGGTCCGCTGGTCCCGCGGCCGTGGTCACGGAGCTCCCGACCGGGTCGCGAGCGCGCCGCTGGCGGCGCTCGCACGTCCCACAGGCAGGCACATGCACGATCACGTACAGGTACGTGATTTTGCCTGCCCGTGCCATTTTGCCGACGTATATCGGCGTTAGGCGGTCAGGAAGCGGTTAATTTGTATAGTTGTGCTGCACTATGAATTGAGGTTGGATATACTACCTTCTGTGACCCTGGGGCTGCTGTGTGTGCCGCTCAAAATCACTAAAACAGGTTATGGATCTCAAGCATCCGCCACTGGGAGTGCTGGCTTGGGAGGAAGCTCATCCCAGCTCCTACAATCACTACCAGTAAAGAAAGGACTCCCTGAA
>CM053030.1:76454981-76553055 GCA_028564925.1 Lithobates sylvaticus | reverse complement strand
GCGGAAGGGAGTTTAATAAGACACGTGGACACTCATTAAAATTAGAAGAAAATAGGTTTAACCTTAAACTGAGTAGAGGGTTCTTTACTGTTATGCCCCATACACACGGTCGGATTTTCCGACGGAAAATGTCCTATCGGACAATGTTGTCGGAAATTCCGACCGTGTGTAGGCTCCATCAGACTTTTTCTGTCGGATTTTCCGACGGACCAAGTTTTATCTCCTGCTCTCAAATTTTCCGACAACAAAGTCCTATCGGACTTTTTCCGATCGTGTGTATCGAATTCCTGACGGACAAAGTGCCACGCATGCTCAGATCACATTACAAGACCAAAGCTATTGGCTACTAGCCTCTACGTAGTCCCGTCGTAGGCAACAAACGTCACCACGTTCAGAATGATCGGATTTTCCGACAACTTTGTCCAACTGTGTGTATGCAACACCAGTGTCGGACAAAATCCGTCGGAAAAAATCCGAAGGATTTTGTGGTCGGATTTTTCGACCGTGTGTACGGGGCATAGGAGTGGCAAGGATGTGGAATTCCCTTCCACAGGCGGTGGTTTTAATTGGGGAGCATCGATAGTTTCAAAAAAGATTAAACCTGAACGACCACAACATACAGGGATATACAAGGTAATACTGACATATAATCACACACATAGGTTGGACTTGATGGGCTTGTGTCTTTTTTCAACCGCACCTACTATGTAACTTTATGTAACTATGTAATTCTGGGGCACACATACATCAATAGGGACTGAGCTCTCAGCAGTTGCCCCTGCAGGAATTTCACAAGCCTGGTGCTGATGGCACACGGAGTAATAAAAGCTCTTTCTCAGTACAGGAACAAGGTAAAAAGACAACATCTAGACATAAGCTTGCTGGGTATGCTAAACCTGGATATACTAAGCCTTATTTTTGCTAGGATTTTGAGAAAATTGATCATCGTTGGCACTGAAAGTGCTGTGTATGTAATGCATTCTTACTTACCTTGATTACCATTATATCCATTGTACAGTGAAGGTCTACCATGTGCAGGCTCCCAGGTGGCGGGACCAAAAGATGAATCAGTGGTTGTAGTAGGCTCATTTTGCTTTGCTATTGTAAACCATTCCTTTGTCTGGGTAAAAGAAGCCTGGGAAAAACATAAACTTAAATATTCAACCGGTCAGCCACAGACTGTTCTCCTAAATAACAAATCTATATTATGAGAGAATAACTAATACAGCATTGTAATAAAACTGAAGGTATTCACATATCTTCATCACTTACTCACAAATCCAAACAAGGGGCTCATTCCTTATTTTACTATAGTGGAAGAAGAATAACAAATCATTCCTATATGCTTCAGTGGCCAAAAGTGCATCCAGAATCACGGTTTTATAGCCAGATACAGCCTAAATATAGACCAATTTATCCACGATACCTGCAGCTGTTTCAGATTTGGTATCTATCTTCATTGCAAAATATAGAAATCACGGCTTCCATGGAACGGTGCTTATTGAGAAACTAGATAGTAAAACCAGGTTACATTGAGGTAGGCCAAGAGAAACCAATAACCCTCTAGTAAAAAATACATACATTACAGTACTGATATATTAAACAGGAGGCATGTACGTGTCATCACTTCCATCACATGCCATAAAAAGCAAGGGATTTATACTTCATATCATACCTCATTCTATTGCACAGAAGCCATGTTTTTTTATACCTCGCATCACTAAAACTTAAAAAAGCTTACAACAGCTGCATGCAGGTCAAATAAATGTCTCCATATTCAATAGTTTATATCTATCCCATCCCATTGCAGCTGGGCATTACCTGTCCAAGAGTAACAAAGAATTTCTTCATGAGTTCCTCATTTTCCGTTTGTGGGGATGGGGATGGCTCTACCTCTCGTTTGTGTATCCAAGGCTCGTACTGAGGATCAAGCTGAAAACTTACTCCTGTATGCCTCACTTTTACCTGGGACATCAGCTTAGCAAGTCTGAAACCACCAAAAGGAAAAGACAAAGGGACCATTAAGCTTTATTTACTGTAAGTATGAAAGAATTGAGAACCTGGAGTTTAATTTATACATGAATTTAGCAATTATTGAATCCATGACATAATATTATGTAAAAAAAAAAAAAGTTATAGTTATTAATTTTTTTTAAATTGCCACTTTCACTAGACCCAATAGAAGTGAAAAATTTTTTTTTTGCGTTGGATTTATCCTCTACACTGCCTAGCAGTTGTCTATTCATGTTGCTTTAAAGAGGAGTTTCCATAAAAAAAAAAAAATACTGCAGCTGCTGACTTAATAATCGGACCTGTTCCAGGGTCCAGCGATGTGGGGGATCGAAGCCCCGCTCTTCCCCCCCTCCGCTCGGCGGTGCCAGCATTGTAACTGTGGGCACCCGGCTGTGGCTTCACAGCCGGGCACCCACTGCGCATGCGCGAGCGGCGACGCGCACCGTGATTGGCTGCGCAGTCATCTGGGACCTGTCACATGTCCCAGATGACTGACAGGAGGGAGTGGGCAGATCTGAGCCCTTCCTGCACGGAGGGGGAAGTGATGTCACCAGCCCAGGAACTGAAGGAGGCAGACTACGAGGAACCCCCTAGCAACAGGCATTTAGAGGCGAGTTAAAATAAAAAAAATTCCACATGTTTTTTTTTTGTTTTTTTTTGGAATTTTAATGATTCTTTTTTTTCTATGCAACACCATTTTAAGGAGGTAAAGGGGAGATATTAATGAAACCTTCAAATATATTAAAGGTGTGAATAAGGTTCAGGAGGGCAGTAATTTCAATATGAAGCTAAAGCTAGATATACATTATACAATTTTCTTGTTGAATTTTCTTAAGTTATGTAGTGCAAGGACCTGCCTGAATGCATACAAATTTAAAGTGTTTAGGTTTGACCTCATAGTATATGGTTTTGGTAAATCTAAAGAAAAATTGCACAAGAAAATTTTAAAACTTATGGCTAGCCTAAGATCAAGAACACCGGGACATGACCTCAAACTAGTAGGAGGAAAGTTCATAGCTAACCTTGGAAAGTATTATTTTACTGAAAGAGTAGTTGATGGTTGGAATAGACTTCTAGCAGAGGTAGTGAATCAGTGAACAGTAAAGCCTAGTACACATGGGCCGAATGTCGGGCGGCATCGGCCGATTCAATAGAAACCGGCCGACATTCGGACCGTGTGTACTGCAGCTGGTCCGATGGGGTATGACTGAAAAAGGTCTGCTGATCGACTCCCGATCAGAGCTCTCAGCCAATGGTATGGAGGCCATCCCCCTGTCAGAACACAATAGCACACAGCAGGGGAGATGCCAGTACTAACATTGCATGGTTAGTACAGCGGTTCCGGATCTGTCAGTTTTTTTTTTTTCTTACTGTTTCGTAATGTTTTTTTCGAGAAAAAAAAAAAAGTAGAGATGTGTATTAGGCTTAGGTGGATTCAGACATGCTTGGGGCAAACAAAGATCTATACTCAGACATAAAAGTAAAAAAATAGGGAATACTCAATGGACCACTTGGGAATTTTTTCTGCCAGCACTCTTCTATGTTTCTTTGTGAAAATTACAGGTATCAGGTATCTTATGCTAAACCATTAAACATGTCACAAATATTTGAAAAAAAATCAGTAAACAGAGCTTACCACCAGTGAAAACTGCACATCAAAATTATCAGTACATCCAAAGATAAAGGTAACTAAATAATATGCCAGTCTACATTTTTCCTGTATAGCTCATGCACACTGAACATTATAAAAAATGCCAGTAGCATTAGCTGTAGAAAGCTGTAGCTGTAGAAGGAGTTTGAGCTTTTTTTAGCGTTTTTCAGCGTTTTTTAACTGTAGTGTTTTTTAGCTTTTCTTTAGAAGAAAGAACAAAAGCTTAAGGCTCAAAAACACTGATAAACGCTGAATAACCGCGTTTTTCACAGTTTAGCGTTTGTAAGTTGTACTTCTCTTCAACTTCCAGGCCTCTTTATTGGTTCTGTCTTATCATAGTCACTCTCACTGACCACTAGGGAGGGAGTCTTGGAAGGTAAGAAGGGAGGCAAGAAACTGAGATTTGCAGATAACAATCACAACAGTGGTACAGTACTGCCTGTTAGTTTGTTAACACCTATCCATTCCCAAGTGGATATATTGTAGAAAATACAATTCACAATTCTTCTACCCAATTGCCAGCTTCCTATTTAATTGCATGAATAATTATATCGACAACCAGTCATCATATCCATTTCTCACTATATCCAAGCCAAACAACCCGCACCCCCTCCCCCCCCCCCCCCCCCCCCCCCCCCCCCCCCCCCCCCCCCCCCCCCCCCCCCCCCCCCCCCCCCCAACGGGCAAAAAATTTGTGCAAACACTGTTAAATTCTATGGGACATGAACATAAAAAATCAAAAGTGCTAATTTTAAAGGCTTATTATGCAAGTTATTGCCATAAAAAGTGTATGGGGACCCGGGTACTGCCCCAGGGGACATGTATCTCTTACTATTTCTCAGAAACCAATAAGGGGCATATTTGAAAGGAATTCTGGTTTTGGACGACCACCCTTGGTTAATTTCAGTATCAATGCAAACAAAAGTTTTAAAAACTGAAGTTTTTTCTGGAGCATTGATTTTAATAATGCTTAAAGTGAAACAATAAAAATGAAATATTCCTTTAAATATCGTGCCTGGGGGGTTCCCTTAGTCTGCCTGTATAGTAGCGCATCTTTCCCATGTTCATAACATTTCCACAGCTAAATTAAATTTCTACAGGAAAAAATGTAATGTAAAATTGCTTGCGGCTGTAATGTATTCCCGGATCCCAGCAATATACATAAAAAATCATTGAAAATAACGACGTGCCCCCCCCTCCCAGTCCATTACCAGGCCCTTCGGGTCTAGTATGGATATTAAGGGGAACCCCGCGCCAAAAATGGCCCTACCCATTCACCCAAAAAAGTGTCAAAAAAGTAAAAATGACAGGAGACAGTTTTGGACAATTCCTTTATTACATTTTTTTAAAGTGTCCCGCGATGTCCATCTATCTTAATCACGGCGCCCACAGTCCCGAAAAAAAAAACTCTGGCACAGTGGCAGGCGTCCCCGCGACTGCCGTCCCTTTGCTTTGACAGCTTTTATATACAGTCAGGTCCATAAATATTGGGTCATCAACACAGACTTTCAGCTTTAATTTGAGGGTATTTACATCCGAATCAGGTGAACATTGTAGGAATTACAACAATTTGTATATGTGCCTCCCACTTTTTAAGGGACCAAAAGTAATGGGACAATTGGCTGCTCAGCTGTTCCATGGCCAGGTGTGTGTTATTCCCTCATTATCCCATTTACAAGGAGCAGATAAAAGGTCCAGAGTACATTTCAAGTGTGCTATTTGCATTTGGAATCTGTTGCTGTCAACTCTCAATATGAGATCCAAAGAGCTGTCGCTATCAGTGAAGCAAGCCATAATTAGGCTGAAAAAAAAAAAACAAGATCATCAGAGAGATAGCAAAAACATTAGGTGTGGCCAAATCAACTGTTTGGAACATCCTTAAAAAGAAAGAACGCACTGGTGAGCTCAGCAACAGCAAAAGACCCGGAAGACCATGGAAAACAACTGTGGTGGATGACCGAATAATTCTTTCCCTGGTTGTGAAGAAAACACCCTTCACAACAGTTGGCCAGATCAAGAACACTCTCCAGGAGGTAGGTGTATGTGTGTCAAAGTCAACAATCAAGAGAAGACTTCACCAGAGTGAATACAGAGGGTTCACCACAAGATGTAAACCATTTGGTGAGCCTCAAAAACAGGAAGGCCAGATTAGAGTTTGCCAAACACATTCTGACATTGAGGAGACTTTCTTGCTGTCAAAATACTCTGATCAGCAAAGCAAGCTATAGTTATTGACTGCAGCGCTGATCAATGTATTCCGATGCTATGGTAGTCTCCCCAAACTAATTTACCATCTTAAATTCAACAGGGCTGTTGTACAAAAGTTGATTGGAGGATCGCTTTCTGTATAACCACAGTGGCCATACATGGATCGGAATTCGGCCAGTCCCTGCTGAACTGGACACATTTTGATCCATCTATGGGCAGCTTTAGATTCTATCCTTTTGCAACAGCAAAAAGGTTTTCATAATTAGACAGTGATTACAGTATGTGGATTAAGGAACAATATTATATAAAGAGCATGTAGTAAGAGAAAAATACCAACACATCTATAAATAGCCAACTGAGAACTTTTTCAATTTGACATTAAATGAAAACCACAGTTACAATTAATGAGACCTTGTTTGGCATAAGGCAAAGGATTTATATATCTACATCAAAGAGAACTGTGTGTTTAGCCTAAAAACACTGTTTAAAGAGTCATAAAGTATACCTATAGCCAAAACTTTTTTTTTAGTTTTGGATGGAATGAAGAAGTATTTTAACCCCTGTCATATGTTATTTGGCATTACATATACTTTATATATTGACATCAGCTGTGTTATAGAATTGAGAATGTAGAAAACTATATATATATATATGCTGTTAAAACAGCTGTGAACAAAGTACATTGCCAACACGGTCCTGCTTAATAGCTTTAAGAGGTTTTAAATGGGTGTTGGGTAAAAAAGTGATGTTGACTAAAGTATAGCCATATATATAAAGAAGAAATTGTAAAATAATATTGATGTATGAGTTGCAGAGGGATTAAATAATTGATTCAGATGCACTTTACAAAAAGACGGTATTGTTGGCTGTGGCCTCATTGGGAACATTTCTCTTTCTGCCCTGTAATCATGTTATCACCAGAAGGAGTGAGGGGATATAACAGGAACACAACAGCGCAAAAAAACAAACAATTTTTATTGGAGTGGAGGAAGGCCAAAACCTCCATCAGCTTTTCATTGTTGTAATGTCCAAGTTAGAGAATCCACTCTCCTGTTACAGTGTTCCACTTTAAAGTCCCAAATTAAAATTTCACCAGAGCCTGAGCAAAAGAAACATGGGAGCAGTAAAATAGTAAGGCTGCATTTATGCTATGGTGGTTTTGTATATAGTTGCAAAATCATACAATTTTGTGCGTGATCCAAAATGCTCAAAAATATTTATGTCACGCTTGCAGTGTTTTTCATTGTTAGGTTAAGAAACATGGGAGGCACCCCTTCTGAATAAGCAGCCTGCAGAGTGCACCAATACCCAGTTTAAGTTAGTCATGCATATCCTTACAGCAGAAAAAAGGGTAATTGCTAGGACATGAATAATAGCAATCTATTAAAACACTGAGATCCAAATTGATTTTTTTTTTTAATCAGAGAAGGGTACTAAATGACTCATAAAAACAACCGGCGGTGCCCTCAGAACAATAGCAAGAATTATAAGCAAAAATGCTAAGAGAGCAAACAGCAGTATCTGCTTCTAAGCTTTACTGAATGCAAAAGAAATGTAATACAAAAACCAAATGTGGCCTCCCCAATTCATTATAAAATGATAACATTGTCACATCTAAAATATCCCAGTGGTCATATACATGCCTTCGCTCACACACTATGCGCGTGTGAACGAAGGCATGTATATGACCACTGGGATATTTTAGATGTGACAATGTTATCATTTATAATGAATTGGGGAGGCCACATTTGGTTTTTGTATTACATTTCTTTTGCATTCAGTAATATATGCATTCAGCTGATATATGGAGAATTAGAATAAAGTGCAAAGTGGCTCAGAGGTCCTATTGAGACATAGGAAATGGCTGTAATGGTGAATCACAGAGATCATGGGTAACCCAGACTGTCCTTTTCACGGAGATCACACAACGAGTCTCCAAAGTGATGATATTCGAAAAAAGGGACTGCAAGACAAAATAATAGGATGTCCCGATTCTACAAAATGTGGGAACCATGGGTTAAATCCTACATGCCTCCTACCATTGACACAAATTTCTTACTGGAATGAAATTGATTGTTGGGGGTGTGGGGCATGGAGAAGATGGTGATGACCTTGGTTTAGTTCTTACTCCTGTCTCCTACCCCCCCCCCCTTTTTTTTTTCTTCTATTAACTGTCTCTGTTTATCCTTATTTTTTCCATTTAATGAGTGAGCAGCTTGGAGTGAAAGAAGACACAGAACAATTGTCTGATTTTTGCTTTACCTTTCCTTTCCCTTCCCGGTATTCCCTGTTCCCATTTTTCTTTAATATCTACAGTTCATGGTAAAAGTACAGAACTCAGGTTCTGTGATGCCATGTATACCAGTATTTAGCTTTTCTTGTTTATGTGTATCTCATATGCTTATCATGCTCTGTGAACAGATTGTGAAAGTTATGCAGACTTATGATTTTCCATGGGAATACTTTCTACCTTGAAAATCAGGACAAATTTATTAACCGAAAAAACACAAGAGGCTCGAAGCTTAAAGAGGTGCATGAGATACTTTGACGCATTTGTGTGTAGAACAGGCCTGGCGTCACGCGTCATAGTGTGAATGGGGCCTAGCAGGTGCATTTGCAACAATTTTTTTGTTTTATTTTTTAAATCAGTTAGCTCTAGCAGAAAAATGCTTCCTTGCATACTCAAAAACTAAGCACTGGATGGAGTGAAATGCGAAGGAGGGTTTTATCTTGAATCGGGTAACTTTAATAAACCTATTGCAGACTCTGAAGTTGAGCAACTCCACTTCTATTCTTTGCATCATATTCTTCTGCTGGTTCAGGACTGTTTGGAACTGGCACCCATCTGTCAGGGGGTATCTGTCAGGGCATCTGTCAGGGCAGGGGGGGTGAGAACCCTAGAAAGTGGAGTATTTGGGATTGTTTGCAGTAAGCACCCCCATGTATGTATTGTATCTACAAATACAAACTATGCACAGAAAGTTTTTAGTTACTTTGAAATGCCATATAAATATATATATATATATATATATATATATATATATATATATATACACACACATGTATATAACAGTTCCCCCTTAAATTCACATAACACTCCCTGGCCCCTGAGCCCCATGCAGTCAGCTCCAATGTTTTTCTGCTCACATCCTCATGCATCTTTAAACTCTCTTTATTCAAACTGAATATTGCATACTTTATCCGAGGTAACATGAAGACTCCATTATCCTCAAAACTGTTAAACCAGACATAAATCTTCACCACTCCCCTCTTTATTGGTCTTCTGCTGTACTCACATTTTACAGCTGCCTGACAAAGCCATGCCTTGGGTAACCATGGTAACATTTGGTGTCTCATGACCACTTATCGTATAATGTTTAACAACACTTAAAACATTCAACACATTCTTTCTTATACCAGCCTTCCATAAATAGTGTTGAGGAGAGGAAAACAAAAATTATAAATCTATTAAATTCCGAATGCTGTTATTTAGCTTTTTCCCTCCATCTTCTTACAGTTGTATATAGTATTTACACAAAATGAATGGCCTAAGAGGATAGGTCTGGTCATATGAGCAAAAAAAATAAAACAAACTATAAAATATAACTCAAAGATGGAGATTTATTAACACTGGTGCACACAGAATTTGGTGCAACTGTGCATAGTAAGCAATCGGCTATTACCTTCAGTTTGTTCAATTTACCTTTGACAATAAAACCTGGAAGCTGGTAAATCTCCCACTAAGTGCAACTCTGGGCAAAAGTAGAAATATATATATATATATATTTATATTTATATATATAAAAATATATATAGCGTATATATGAAACACAGTCTGCCAATAGCATTAACACAGTTAATGTAATATAAATGACCTGTTACTTTTCCATTGTCTTTAACAGGGTGACAATGCTGTTCCCTCTGCAGTGAAATCTCACAGCAGTGTTGTCACCTTGTGGTCAGGGCAGTCTTAGATGGATGTAAGTAAGAAAGAACAAATTAAAACCCAACTCCAGCTAACACTTTTTAAGCAGTTACAACAACAGGTTTAACCTATACAAATAAAAGCATACCATTGTCATGTGTCTATGGCAGACTGCAGCTGGATGGGGCTGAATTCTGTACTGAGTGGTGCTTAGGGCCCTGTGCATTCAGGGACGAAGGGGCAGAATCTAGAAGACCTTGGACCTTCATCCCTAAATGTGCAAGGTCCTAAATGACTCTCAGTACATCGCTCAGCCCTGCGCAACCGCAGCCTGCCATAGACCCTTGGCAACAGCTGGGGTGGATGCTGTACCTGTCCCTCCTGGGCCCGTAAAATGTGCACTAAAACACTGGGAGGCACACACTGCAACCAGGCAGCCCTGTGTGCAAGGGGCCTTAAAGTGTTTGTAAAGTCACACTGTGTAATTACTAGAATTCCCTCTGTTATACGCAGCTATGTTGCACAGTGTTTTTGTTTTATAAAAATTATGCAGCACAATACCTTATTTCAGAGCGCTACTGTGTAGTCATGTGACGTCCCACTGCTCTCCTTCCCTGATCTGAGGACTACAGCGGGAAGGGCTGAGATTCCCCTCTGATGTCAGCCAGGAGGAGAGCGGCGGGCGGTCACAAGACCGCACAGAGGTACTCTGCAATAAGGTATGGATCTACATAATTTTTATAAAACAAAGACACTGTGCAACATAGCTGCATATAACAGAGGTATTCTACACAGAACAGCAGCAGGAGGGGAGGGGTGGGGAGCAGATCGGCACTGACTCAATGGCTGACAGGCAGTGAGGGAGGGGGAGAGGAGGAGAGGGTGAGTCAGCGGGCTGATAGAGGCACATAAACTGACCACAGTATCATGGATCAGCAGCCATGATTACCATGGTCAGCACACACAGGGGAACACAAGAACAGGCAGGATCAACCAGGACTCTGCACAAGCACAATGCTGTATATCGTGCTTTAAAGGAACAGGATATTTTTTTTTTGTAGATGGCAATTAGAGACATTAGGAACAAAGTTTATAAGGAAGATATAAATAGTTTACTGTACCTGTATTCAAAATAGCAATCGCTCTTTAAAAAAGCTGGAAGCCTCTCCTTCTTAACCCACTGAACTCCTTGCTCCCGATTCAGACACTTAGAAAAATGCAAATAAGACATTAACATGTTTTCTACCTGAATGTGTGTTATGTATTTTTTTTTTCTCTGATGTCACAATACCTTCACTGCTACATAGATAGGTATATATATATATATATATATATATATATATATATATATATATATATATACACACACACACACACACACAGTATATACCAATATCCCACAAATGCATATAAACAGATATTACAATCTATTAGAAGAATAGAGGAGGGCTGCATTTGTGTGTTAATATTAAATCTATTTACCTTTGTGTTTAGCTCTGTGTGTCTGTACCTGGGGAAAATAGTCTATTTTTTATAATACAAATGCAATTTGTTTGTCATTTTCATAGGAAGATGTTTAAAAATGCATATATTAACGCACAAAAGAAAAGATCTCTTATTGGTCTGAATAACAATGATAAATTTCTGAACAGAAATCGCTCAATAAAGGTTTCTGTTAGTCAATTAGGTTAATCAACCAAACCGCTAGTATATTAGAACCACTGACCCACATGAAGCGTTAGATACAACCACAAACTAAAGCTCTCTCCTGATTCCTTCTTCCTCCAAACAAATGTATTTTATCTTTAATTATTTGGTCTGTGAATGGAAGAAAGGGTCTCTGTCACTCATCCGTCTCTCCTCCATTCACACAAAGCACTGCATTCTGTGAAAAAATACAACCAGGTGTTTTATAAATGGACATGTGGGGCAGAAAGGGAGGATCAGCAGGGCGACATACTAGTAGAAATTAGTTTAAAAAATGTTAATTTTGAGAATGTTCATTCGATTTTCCAGTTGTTAGTGAGGTCAAATCTACGTCCGCTGACACCCGCCGCCATCTGATCCTGTCCACCAAAAATGGATCAGATTGGAAGGAAACGGACAGGCTGCACCGTTTCCATCTGATTGCCCCATAGAGGTGAGCGGGACTGTGTCCATGTCCGCTCTGCATATTGGAGCAGACACGGACCTGTCATCCACCTGCTCAGCTGGGATTAGCGGAGAGATCCCCTGCTGAGCAAGTGGATTCCGCTTAGCGGAGATGTCCATGAGAAAGGGGCCTAAGTAGTTGCGATGATGTGTACGGTTTTACTAACACATGTCAAAGTTGCAAAATTGTGTTCAGGTGTTAGGATTTTTTTTACCCCCAGTCACTAGGGGGTTAGATAAGTAATTAAAAATATCGTTTTTTGCACAGCATTTTATATACATAGTAATTAAATAAATATTTTTGATTTGGGAGCAGCAGTGCTTCTTGCAATGATTAAGCCTTTTGGTAAATATTGAAGCTTATTTAAACTGAATTCTGTAGTGAACCTTTCTATTAAATTGGGTTGGTAGTGGGTTCTTCTTTTGGCACTTCTGATAAAGGTGTGACTTTTTGTTGTGGAACATACTATGTATCCAGTTTATAAATCGTGACTAAGAGGATTATCACAAACAAGCATCTAAGCAACAACAGATGAATAATATTGGCCACACACAGAGATCTAGGCTATTACTACTGAGCTGTCCTATTTATGGTCACAAGTGGCTTCCAAAGTGACATACCTGGGAATACTTCACTTAAATTAACTGTTTAGCTTCAAAAGTAAAAAAGGATTAGCCTACCTGAAAACACACAAACCACTAAGCAGGATCATATGTTTGTTTGCAACATAAGTTACCTACTTGTAATAAGTTCAGGAATCTTGGCGCTAATGGACAAGTGTGAATGTGCAAATGTAAGAGAATCTTATCTGATCACCTGATTTCAGAATCAGTTCATTCGTCATCATTGCATAATATATTGCTGGTAAGATATCAGTCTTATTAGTCATATTTATTTGTATTTATTAAATAGTTTCTCGCTTTTAAAATAGTTTAAAGGCAAAATATTAAAGTGCACCTATACAAAAAGCATTACAAACATGGTGCGGGATCACCAGATTACTGACAAAAGGAAGTGGGGTGGATTGGTGTACTAAAGTAATATCTGCATGTGAAGTAGTGAGCAACTAGACTGACTCCTTCTTAAGGATTTACTTTTAAAAACTAAAGTGTATTATTAAAGCCCAAATAAACTTTTTGAGGAAATCCGCTAAATACATTCCAGGCACATTAATTAAAATGTATGTAAAGCTTTTAACTCCTTTTTATTAGAAAGCAGCCACAGCCTGAGTAGAAAAATCTATTCCCTGCCAGATGCTGCAAAGAAGCAGCCTTGCTCTCTGTATAGTAGTGGTGGTCTCTCTGCCGAGGTCCAGCAACCTCCTTCCTCTTTCCCAACACTATTACCCCCACCCAGAGCTCTCCAATCAAAAAGCTTATGCTCCTTGATGATTGGAGAACTCCGGCTGTGCAGCAGGGGGTGTGTCAGACCCCTGCCTTCAAACAAGGGGGAAGGGTCTTTCTCTACAACATGCTGGCAGGAGGCAAGCCTTTCTACTCAGGCTGTAGCTGCTTTTTAAAGAAAATGAACTGTATGATTTTTCACACCATTTTTTTTGATTCACCTAGAATGCATTTAGCTGATTTAACCTGGAAGTTGAGTTGGGCTTTAATATGAGACAGTAGACAATACACAATGAGTACAGCTTACCATAATACTATAATTTTTATCAATGTTCAGCTGTAGATCATTAACAGAGGATTTTTTGGATTTGTGTCCAGTGATGTTTCTTGTGGCATCGTAGATGGGGTTTGGGGGCTGATACTCCTGCAACATTTTTTTAATTTGCTGGTTCAGCTGATCTGGAAAATCACTGATTACTTCGAAAATCCCATACGTTTTGTTGAATTTGATAGCTTCAGTGAAAGTCTGTAAAAAAAAATTACACCTGTAAAAATTTGTATAAATAAAAATATAAATGGCAAAAGAGAGAGAAGAAGAAAGACACCAATCCTTAATTTTATAATAGGGAAAAAGGTGTAGAGCTAACTCTTTACTTATCTTCTAGCTATTAGATCGCAACTGATTATAATAGAAACCTTGTTACACTAATGCCGCGTACACACGTGCAGACTTTTCCCGGCGGACCTAGTCCAGCGGACAATCCGCCGGACTTTCCAGCTGGCTTCGCCGGACTTTCCGAGCGTGTGGACTTGCCCACACACGCCCGGACTTCTCCGGCGGACAGTCCGCTGGACAAAGTCCGCGGGACTTTTGAAAATGAACGGACTTGCCCACACACGGAGCAGTCCGTTCATTTTGAACGTAACTTCAGGTACGTAGCTAGCGTAGGCAGTAAATGCCGGCACGCTAGCTCCGTCACCTGGCATGGATTTAAAGGGAATCCCCACGCCGAGCGAGCGCCCCCCCTCCTGAGCCGTACCAGGCCGCGTGCCCTCAACATGGGGGGTGCCCTGGGGAAACCCCAAAGCACCTTGTCCCCATGTTGATGAGGACAAGGGCCTCTTCCCGACAACCCTGGCCGTTGGTTGTCGGGGTCTGCGGGCGGGGGCTTATCGGAATCTGGGAGCCCCCTTTTATAAGGGGGCCCCCAGATCCCGGCCCCCCCACCCTATGTGAATGAGTATGGGGTACGATGTACCCCTACCCATTCACCTAAAGTGTAAAATGTAAAGTAAAGAAACCACACTTTTGAAAAAATTATTTATTGCACTGCTCCGGGGGTCTTCTTCCGTCTTGGGGGTCTTCTCGCCGGACTCCTCCGCCATTTACGTAGCTCTTTTACCGAGCGGAGAAGTCCGGCTACCTTCTTCGTCGTCGCCGCCGTCGTCTGGGGGTCTCGATCCGCCTTCGGGGGTCTTCGGGTGTCTTCCGGGGTCTCTTCTGTTCTTGCCGCTGTCGTCGCTTTCTGCGCCGCCTTCTTCTTCCGCCTTCTTCTTCTTGCTCCGATGTTGACACGTCGCTCCCTCTGGCCGGAATGCCAGAGCCGCGCTGTGCTGGGATTTATATAGGGACAAGGGGACAGGGTCACATGCTCATGTCACATGGTGACCCCGCCCCCTTGTGATGTCACAGTCCCAGCATCCTCCGGGACTGTGACATCACAAGGGGGCGGGGTCACCATGTGACATGAGCATGTGACCCTGTCCCCTTGTCCCTATATAAATCCCAGCACAGCGCGGCTCTGGCATTCCGGCCAGAGCGAGCGACGTGTCAACATCGGAAGAAGAAGAACAAGAGAAGAAGGCGGAAGAAGAAGAAGAAGGCGGCGCAGAAAGCGACGACAGCGGCAAGAACAGAAGAGACCCCGGAAGACACCGGAAGACCCCCGAAGACCCCCGAAGGCGGATCGAGACCCCCAGACGACGGCGGCGACGACGAAGAAGGTAGCCGGACTTCTCCGCTCGGTAAAAGAGCTTGGTAAATGGCGGAGGAGTCCGGCGAGAAGACCCCCCAAGATGGAAGAAGACCCCCGGAGCAGTGCAATAAAATATTTTTTCAAAAGTGTGTGTGTTTTTTTACTTTACATTTTACACCTTAGGTGAATGGGTAGGGGTACGGCTCAGGAGGGGGGGGGGGGGCGCTCGCTCGTCCCCACCCCTTTCCTGGCCGGCCGGGCTGCGTGCTCGGATGAGGGTCTGAGATGGATTTGGGGGGAACCCCCACGCCGTTTTTCTGCGTGGGGAGTCCCTTTAAATCCATGCCAGGTGACGGAGCTAGCGCGGCGGCATTTACTGCCTACGCTAGCTACGTAACCTGAAGTCACATGCTAAATGAACGGACTTGCCGATGAGTGGCAAGTCCGTTCATTTCCAAAAGTCCGGCGGACTAGCCTACTAATGGCGGGATTGTCCGCCGGACTGCCAAGTCCAGCGGATAATTTTAAAACCAAACTTGAAACTTTGGTCCGCCGGACTTTGGCGCCAAAAAGTCCGCCGACGCCCACACACGAGGGGATTGTCCGCTGGACTTGAGTCCAGAGGATAATCCCGCGGGATTGTCCCTTCGTGTGTACGCGGCATAAGGCCTCATGGACACATGGGCTTTAGTAAATTATTTTCCTGACAGGAGAAAAGCATGAATCTTAAGGGGTTATTGTCAGTTTTCAGCTTTATGCCACTAAAAGCATATTGGACTATCAGTTTAAAGTGGTTGTGAAGGCACAAGGTTTTTTACCTTTATGCATTCTATTCATGAAGGTTCAAAATCTTCTGCGTGCAGGAGCCCCCCAGACCCCCTATTACTTACCTGAGTCCCCTCTCGAACCAGCGATGTCCACGAGTGCCTTGCTTCCCTGAGGACTCACACTCCTGATTGGCTTTTGGCAGCAGCCTGGGCCATTGGCTCCCACTGCTGTCAATCACAGACAGTTAGCCAATCAGGAGATGGAGGGGGCGGGGCAGAATGGTGGCTCCATGTGTAAATGGACACACAGAGCCTCAGGTCTGGAGCCCGCCTGCTTGGGTGCCCCCACAGCAAGCTACTTGCTGTGGGGGCACCTGGCAGGAGGGAGGAGCCAGTAGTGTCAGTGAGGAACACCAGAAGAGGAGGACCTGGGCTGCTCGGTGCAAAACCACTGCACAGAGCAGGTAAGTATAACATGTTTGTTATTTGAAGGAAAAAAAAAGGCTTTAGTATCACTTTAAGTTACTGTTATTATGGAAAGACAACAGAATGTAAAAATACAAAAACATATATTTAATTGTTTCAGGGGTTGAAACCTGAAAGAAACAGGATTAAACAACAGAAGAAAAAGGAAAAGAAAAGGAAGAAACCAGAATGAAAAAAGAAAAAGGAAGGGGAGGGTCAGCCCAGGGCTCACTAGGGAACAGAGATATGGTGGAACGTTGGATCCACGGATCCCACATTTTATCGAATTTCGTAGTGTTGTTACGAAGTATATAGGTGAGTCTGTCATTGACTATAATTCAGATAAGCTTACTCTTTACATATTTAAGAGGAATTACCGACTGTTACCAATGTTTAGCAATAGTAATTCTTGCCGCCAACAATATATACGTGATTAATTTCAATGACTTCCTGGGAACCTCGTCAGGTAGCTTTATGATGTTAGTACAGCGATCTCCCGTGCTGTTCTATTGAGTTCTGACAGCCCCCCCCCTGTTAGAACACTCTGGTCAGTGCTCTCTGGTTTTCCAGCATGCTCGTCTGACAGAGGCCTGCTGAATGGCTGGCTTCTGTCAGACCGGCTGCCATGCACACGAATGTTAATCAAACTCGCTGATGTCTCCCGACATTTAGCCCATGTGTACTAGGCTTATTACGAGTAATGTCAATACCGGTATCACTGGGGACGGGAGATTAACATGTTACTGTTGATTGCATGGTAAACAAACACTTACTGGAAGACTAAGGAATTCATTGAAGTAATCCACAAGCAGATCATCCGTTACTAGGAAGTCCTCCTGTGCAAAGAACACAACAAGTCATGAAATCTAAGGCACAGTATTTAGAGTATGAAGTGATATGCCGACCCTTTCAGACTAGTTTGACTGCCCGTTAATTAACCACTTCGCATCCAGGCCAATTCTGACATTTCTCTCCTACATGTAAAATTCATAATTTTTTTGCTAGAAAATTACATAGAACCCCCAAACATTATATATGTTTTTTTAGCAAAGACCCTAGAGAATACAATGACGGTCGTTGCAACTTTTTATCTTGCACGGTATTTGCGCAGCAATTTTTCAAACGCGTTTTTTCAGAAAAAAAACGATTTCATGCTTAAAAAAAAAAAAAAACAGTAAAGTTAGCCCAATTTTTTTTGCATAATGTGAAAGATGAAGCTACGCCGAGTAAATAGATACCCAACATGTCACGCTTTAAATTTTTTTACTGGTTACATCTTTTGAGTTACAGAGGAGGTCTAGGGCTAGAATTATTGCTCTCGCTCTAACGTTCGCGGCAATACCTCACATGTGTGGTTTGAACACCGTTTTCATATGTGGGCGGGGCTTACGTATGCGTTCACTTCTGCGTACGAGCTCACGGGGACAGGGGCGCTTTAAAAAAAAAAAATTTATTATTGTTAATTTGACTTTTATTTTTTGACTTTGACAGTTAAAAAAAAAAAAAATTGATTACTTTTATTCCTATTACAAGAATGTAAACATCCCTTGTAATAGGAATATTACACGATCGGACCTATTTACAGTGAGATATGGGGTCAATAATACCCCACATCTCACCTCTAGGCTGGGAAGCCTAAAATAAAATAAATAAAAAACGATCACCGCTTCCCAGCGGAGGCGGTGCCGTTATTTGAATGCGGAGGCCGGGCGTGACGTCATAACATCGCGCCCAGCCTCCGAACGATCATAGAGACTCCAACGACCATCTGGTCCACCGGAAATCTCTATGGTCAGCATCCGGGGGCCGGCGGATCCTGTGTCCGACTCACCGATGGAAGCGGTGAGTCGGTAGAAGCACCGGAGGGCGGCGGGAGGGGGGGCGTCATTCTTATGGTACAGGAAATCGCCGGCTGAAAAAGGCAATATCTGAATGATGTCTGTAGCTACAGGCATCATTCAGATATACCCCCGCAAAGTGGAGGCCGTCATATGACGGCCTCCGGATGGGAAGTGGTTAATACCTGAATGAATCCTCTATACTTTTTATGATGTAATTATCTGGCACGCCTACCATTAATAAGCTCCGGAGCAAATTGTACTGATCTGTGCTGTAGTTTGAAGCTATTCCCTCTCTGCTTCTTTATTAATTAATGAGCCACTACCATATCAGCATCTGTGGAAACTTAACAAATGTAAATGGGTGATATTTGATAAAATATGAAGGCCACATGTGAAGTATAATAGCAGATAAATCATACTATAGTAGACCACATTTTTTGATGGTGCATGCTCATTTTGGTTCAATCACTATAATGCATATAATCATATAGCCATATGTTCATATACCATTCTCTGTTCAATGGTATCACATTAATCACCTGAAAAGACAGAGATTACAGTCAGTCCTGAAAATAAATAATTTGAGAGTCTGTCACTCACCTAGTTTTTGCAAAGGTTGAAGACGAATTCAAGGAATGGGTTTAAATCGGCCATTGTCAACCAGAGTTCCATGGATCCCTAGGCTTCCTCCAGAGGTTCCTCTCCTCCGCGATCACAGAGCTTTTGTTTTGATCATGTGATCAGCTGTCATTGGCTGACAGCTGATCACATGGCAAGGGGTCGGGACCGGCCCCTTACTCGGATCGGTGATCACCCGAGTCTCAGTAACTCGGTGATCACAGCACGCACAGGGGAGGCCGTCATATGACGGCCTCCCGGGAATTCAGATCCGCGCTGTGGCCAACATTCGGCCATAGCACAGATGTCAAGTGGTTAAAGCTCAGGACAGGATGGATGGAAATAATAATTTAATGGCATGTAGAATGTTTACCATATGTATATTTCATCTGTGTATTTAGATGTATTCTTGGAGTTCAGTTTTCAGTTTTCCAAATCACGCTGAGTATTATAGCGTTAAGCAGGTAGAATTACTGTAAACAGTACTGTGTGTCTGGTACACACACAATCATTGTAACAATATAAACAAAACTGTTCTATATTAACCTCACCTAGCAACATCACCTAACACAACTTCTGCTAAAGGACAGGGATGTTTTTTGTTGAAACAATGTCTAAAAGGTAGGACTGATGGAAACACACACACACACACAATAAGATCTTTTGCACACAGGGATTTCCATCTGCAGAGCATCTCTCCCAGAGTTTTAGTGCGCCAGGATAGACAGGTACTGGTGTTTAGGTCCCTGTGCATTCAGGAATGAAGATCCAGAAGAAAGAAGAACTGCATTTAAGACCCTCGTCCCTGAAACTCACAGGGCCATAAACATTATTACCACTCAATACAACATACAGCCCAATCCAGCTGCCCCTCACCGGAGCACTAAAAGGCTGGGAGGGGTACACTGAGGCTAGAAGTACCTGCGTCCAAACAACCAACAATTACAGTAAAGGAAATCACTCATCCTCTAAATGGCTGCTGAACATATCAATGCTGAGATCTAAGTGGGTCAATGTTTTTTAGAACCGTTCCCAAGCTCAATATGTCACCTATAATTAAGTTAAACAATGTTACAATACAATGTTACAATACAATACAAAACAAAGTTACAATGTGTCTCAAGACAAAATACTGTACCTGTGTGGGAATCTTCATATAGAACAGAGGTCTCCAAACTTTCTAAACAAAGGGTCAGTTTGCTGTCCTTCAGACTTTAAGGGGGCCGGACTGTGGCCATTGGGAATAGAAATTGTCCTGGCGTCAGTCGGTGTAAAAAGTGCATCTTTGGCATTAGGGGGAGAAATAGTGCCCCATTGTTGATGTCAGTAACAGGAATATTGCCCCATTGGTGGTGTCAGTGGAAGGAATACTGCCCCATTGTTGGTGTCAATGGGAGAAATAGTACCCCATTGTTGGTGTCAGCGGAAGGAATAGTGTCTTGTATTAATGGGAGAAAAAGTGCAAGCAAGGAACGCAGTTTGGAGACCACTGATATAGAAGCTCTCATTTCATGACTTCCAAACTGTATATCAGTTTAGTGAGTTTCAACTCATTTAGCTTTATTGTATATATACAGTATCTCACAAAAGTGAGTACACCCCTCACATTTTTGTAAATATTTTATTATATCTTTTCCTGTTACAACACTGAAGAAATTACACTTTGCTTGTAAAGTAGTGAGTGTACAGCTTGTCTAACAGTGTAAATTTGCTGTCCCCTCAAAATAACTAAACACGCAGCCATTAATGTCTAAACCGCTGGCAACAAAAGTCAGTACAGACAGTTACATCTGTATTTAGGTTGTAATAGATAACATATTCAGCATCCTCCCCCCCCCCCCACCCATGAAAGCAGGCAGGGGGTCCTCCTTCCTCCGCACCTGCTGTCACATTTCAAAAACAGTGCGGCTGTGTAGGGCTCCGCTCACCTCTGATCTTCTCATTCAGGGCTGCTGTTAGAAATCACAGGGCCTCATACAGCTTATCTGATAAGGCCCTCACCCCATATAAAAAGGGGCTCTGGTCATAGGTGTTCGCCAGTCAGGATTAACTAAGACAGCTCCCTGCCCCCCCTTCCCCTGTCATGGCTTTTTTATGTGATGGAACCCCCCCCCCTTTTTTTATAATAGAAAGGGTGGGGGGAAATGGATAACATTTGTTGAAAGTAAAGTATTATTCGGCCTGAGCCGTAGTGGCTGGGCCGTCTTTGAAGTATTCTGTATTTTGATATAAGATTAATAAAAGTATTCATCAGTTGCCTTCCTGTTTCAGTAACCATGTACTGCATTGTATGTGTACCTGTCAAAAATGTATAAATAAAACTGAAATTGGAAAAAAAAGTTTATGTTTAAAAATTGTACATTTGTTAAAACCATTAATAAATCCTCGGCCGTTATTCATTCAATTCAGTGGTCTGGCTTATTTGTAATAGTTTTATTTAAATTGCCTACTGCCTACAATCCCATAACATTAGATTATAAAAAAAACAGGTTGCTATTCCTGAAAATATTTTTAAAATGTAGTTATATGAAAAAATATGTCAAAGAATATGTCATACTTACAAAAACATCTTCTGTTATATTAGGAGGCCCTGGAAAATGAATATATAAAAATAAAGTGAGCATTATAACATGAATAAAATTGTTTCTTATATCATTGGCCTGCTGTAAAATATAGCAATTAAGAATATTATGTGCACAGCATAGTAAATACAGTACATGCCTCTACTACATTGTATAACACACAACAGAAGAGGCAGAACCTACACCTAACCTGCATTGTAAGGATGTTTAAACTAGCTGTACATTGTTAGACTTCTCTTGTTTAGCCATGCAGGGAGAAATTAATAGATTCTTCCATTCATTCTAAATAACATGGAATGGAGAATCCTTACTGCTGGCTATTGTGTTCAGTAGCTGCAGCACCCGCAGCTGTCTGATTATCTGAATAGTGACTGCATCTGATGGGCTGCAGTCACTATTTGACTGTAAATTTTCCACCCAGCTCTTTAAATTTTTCAGTCAACTTTTGTTGAGCCGGCTGCTGCTGACAGCACCACCCTTAGCTTGTTTTGTCAGATTCAGCATTAATTGGTCAAAATTTGAGCCATGTATGGCCAGCTTCACAGAAGGGTGATCTGTCTTGTAAAACAGGCCATACATGTAAAGATTTATTTCGTTTAGCCAGCAGGTTGAATGAAAGAAATCGAATGCCCCGTACACACGAGCAGATTTTCCGTCGGAAAAAACTTAGATGGTTTTTCCGACGGAATTACACTCAAGCTTGGCTTGCATACACACGGTCACACAAAAGTTCTCTGAACTTTCGACCGGCAAGAACGTGGTGACGTACAACACTACGACAAGCCGAGAAAATTAAGTTCAGTGCTTCCGAGCATGCTTATGAATTTTGCACGTCGGAATTTGTACAGACGATCAGAGTTTCCGATCGGAACTTTTTCCGACCAAAAAATAGCGAACCTGCTCCCAATCTTTTGCAAATTTCAGTTGTCACTAGAACAGGAGTAGGTGACCCGGTGACAACCATGGATTTTCTTTCACTTCCTGGTTTGACTATGGGACAGGAAGTGAAAGAAAATATCCTTATTGGGACACAGATGACAAAAAAAATATTTGACAAGGGTTATGACCCTCCATTACACTATCCAAAATAGAAAAAATGAGCCTTTCGTTTTACTTTAAGTGTGCATTCACACTTGTGAATGCTCCCGCAGTCCAATTACTGCCTGTATGAAGAAAAGGCATCCTCACAGGATGGTACTGTGGATGCAGATATAATAAGAGGTTGCCACATCCTCAATAATAGATCATTTAGAAAAAGTGGACTCTAGACACACAGTCATCTAAAACTAAAAAGCTATAAAAATAAGGGGTGTTTTCAATCAATCAGTCCAAGGACATTTCTACCTCAAGCTCCTGAAGAAGCGTGTGAGTGCGAAACATGTAGAGCTTTGGGCTTCTCTACCCTCTACATCAACCTACACCAGGCCTACCTAGATATCAATGACTGCATTTGTACAAGTCCTACACAAAGTTACAGTTTGGCCTTTTAGTGGTTATGGTGATATCTATATGGTCGTTATACTAGCATATGGTGCTAGGAATTTTAACCTCACTTTGTTTGTCATTTTAGATTTTTTTTGTATCAATAAACTCTTTACTTTTAGATGACTGTGTGTGTTGTGGTGCCTAAAAAGTCCATCTAGAGTCCACTTTTACTAAATCGTCAATTACTGCCTGTGTCCAGGGCCAATCACGCAAGTGGGGGCAATTAGCTGTGGGAGCAAGCCGGCAGCCTCTTATTTCTTCCAACCCCACTGGGGTTCTTGCATGTAATCAGACTGCAGGTGCATTTGCAAGTGTGAATGCACCCTAAGGATACATGCCAAGGCTCACGTAGTAATTCAAGAATCTGGGAACCCATGAGTATTCCTATCCCACAGAAGGCTCTATCTAGGGCACTTTTCACTCACTGCACATCTAAAGACATAATAAAGCCAATTATTTCTAGTCTCTGCCAGTTGTCATATGTGGACAGTGGGTCTGATTTATAGAAACTGTGACTAATCAATAACAGGGTGATTACCTACTACAAACCATTGGGTTTTAGCTTTCATTTGCTTATCTGCACAAGAACATATCACTCTGGATGGAATAGGCTACACATACTTGATTTGTTCTCATAAATCATCTCCTCTCTATCCAATGCGGTCTAAATTTAAATTTGGTGCTTAAAGGAAACCTGTACCAAGCAAACAAAAAGGGGCACTGCTGACCTCTCCTGAAAATGCTTGCTGCCTGGATGTCATGCTGAATTGATAGTTTTAGAACTCATAGCTACTAGGACAACTATACAAATCAGAAATTCCATCTTTGCTGATTTGCGTGGTTGTATCTCAGAGACAACCAGCATTTTCAGAAGGATATTTGCAATGCAACCTCTGCATTTTATAGTTTTACTTTAAAGTTTATATTAGATTGTAAGTTCTTCCACCCACCCAGGGCCCTCCTTAACTCTCTCGTCTTAAATTGCATTGTAACAATACTGCCTCCCTTATATTATAAAGCTGTGCAAACTGTTGGTACTATATAAATCCTGAATAAAAATTATAATAATAATATATAATCTGTAAATCATGCTTTTTTTTTTCTTAGATTAGTGTAGCACCCTGATGTTTAGGCCGGTTTGCTCCTAAATTTACCTGCCAGGTGTAGTTACCTTGGCTCATTGTTGGGGATCAATTGAATTCACCCTAAGTCTAAAATTGCTGCAGTTCTCTCTTCTGCCGCTAGGTGGCCTGGTACCTGGTGACATTAAATAGGAAAAGGGCAAAGCAAGGACAGATTAGGAGTATATGGGGTATCTCAGCCAAATGGGCAGGGGTTTTCTTAAATCCCTTGGCCTGCTGGGAGAACCTATATATTTGGGTGGAGTCAGGTGATCAGGGTTCTGTGCCACCTGGACGGTTGTCTGGGTGGACGTGTGTTGTATTTCCCCGGCTGCAAGGCCAGAGTTTGGGCCCATGCCGGACACATCTGGCTGCTAGGCTGTCTGAGCAGAGAGCAGCATAGGGTTGGGATTGCAGCTTGCAGTCCAACCAGAAGTGATGGTTCTGCCGGCCGGAAATCCTGTTGTGGTCGGAGGTAGAGGGGAAGCTGTCGAAACTAAGGGACCAACCACCTTCTTACCAGGGACCACAGTCTGTAGCTGAAGCAATTTCCGGAGCAATATTCTCACCAACCGGGGATGGTGAAGAATTGGGAAACTTAAAGCGGAGTTCCACCCTAAAGTGGAACTTCCGCTTATCGGATTCCTCCCCCCCTCCGGTGCCACAATTGCCACCTTTCAGGGGGGAGGGGGGTGCAGATACCTGTATAATACAGGTATCTGCCCCGCCCATATTCGGGAATGCCCGCCCATATCCGAGGGTTCCCGTTGTGTCTTGGGAAACACACAGTTCCCAGGACACAACGGGGACCAATAAAGACGCGCAGCGCGACTCGCACATGCGCAGTGGGTGCCCGGCTGTGAAGCCATAGCCGGGTGCCCATAGTTGCAATGCCGGCGCAGCCGAGCAGATCGGGGGGCTCTCGGAGCTTCGACCCCCCCCGCATCGCTGGACCCTGGAACAGGTAAGTGTCCGATTATTAAAAGTCAGCAGCTGCAGTATTTGTAGCTGCTGACTTTTAATATTTTTGGTGCGGGTGGAACTCCACTTTAAGCGGTGATCAAGCCAGGGACCCAGCCAGTGGAGGTGATGCTTGCAGAGCAGCCTTGTTTGTCAAACCAGGGACCGAGCAGGCCAGTGGGGTGAAGCTTGAGAAGTAGCTGTGAGTGCCAAGCTAGGGACCCAGCAGAGAAGCAAGGGTGACGCTTGAGGAAGATACTTAAGTGAAGATTGGAGAGCTCAAGGGATTCGGTGGCAGTGAATCAGCAAGTCTAGTGAGAGAGACTGGGAGCTCAGTGTGTGAGAACCTACAAGAAATGACTGTGGAGAAAGTAAAGGAGTTTGTTACAACTTGTGTTGGGATCTGTTCTAAGACTTTTGCCATAGGAGACAGAATTCCTATACATGCAGATGTGGTGCCTTGCTGGATGCCTTTCCCTGCATGGCTGTCTACCTGTAGAAGTCTTTGAATCTGCTAATTAACATTGCAACTACCTAAGGGTATCTTGGCCCTAACCCTTTCTCCCACAGTTCTGTTCAAGAGAAATAAAATCTCTTTGCATTCAAGAATTGTCTGGCGCCCATGAATCTACCTTGCATTACACCCTCTCTGCCTTACAATCCACTTTGTATGGAAGGATGTCAGCAGCTCTTGGCTCTGGAGGTTCTCATTAGATGCTTGAGACCTTGTTACATTAGGATATAATATGGAATGACTAGGACAAGTTTTTATAGCTGTCGGTGTCTCCATTGGGGAGATTCACTTCTCTATTATTACTGGTTATCATTGTCACATGCGTAGAAAGAATGTTAGGGAATCATTCAACATTTTAGAGTTGTCTCCAGAACAAAAGGTATGGCGAAATCTTCCAATGGGGACCCTTGTCTAAGAAAGGATTTACCCTCACTTTTGGGAGACTTCCTGTTGCATCTGTATGAGAGTAAGTGAAGGAGAATTTCCCCCAGTCTTACACAGACAGCAAAAAATAAACAGACAGGGGTTTTAACACATTACACCCTACTTTATACAAAACTAGAAAAAAAATGTTACGGCTATACATGCACACTTTTCCCTACAATAATCTATTATATTTATATTACTGTATCAATCAATTTTTTTATTCCATTATAGAAATGATTTTTGCATCTAAGTGTTTTTTAGCTTGCGGTTCTCCGATTGTTGTGGGACTACAAGTCCTAGCATGCCCTACCAGCATCTGGATGGGACTTGAAGTATCACAACAGCTGGTGATCATAGGTAATAGAAGATGGGCATTCGATGTGTCGTGGTGGTCAGTGCGGATCTCTCCTACCTGTTGCCAGCCTCTTGTGTCCCATGATGAGTGACGGAGAGCTCAGTCCTTTCATGCAGTGATTGGCAGGTCAGGCAGCATAGTGAGGGTGCTTTTCCTGATCTCTATGGAGCAGAGAGTGTTACTGGATTGCTGTGCCGTCTTGCTGGGTGTGTGTGTGACTTGATGTTGCTATGGAGTCGCCCAGAAGTGTCATGAATAGTGAGAGCTCTTCTCCACCCACAACTTTCCTGGAAGCACAGCTAATGTCCCAGCAGGTTGCAAGCTCTGTGCTGTCTGTCTCTGGGGATTGCTGAATAGAGAGGAGGGAGAAAGACTGCAAATATTTACTAGTAATGTCGGTGCTCATCTCTGCTAGTACTCTGTCCCTGGAATTCATAAAGAGTCTTGTAGATAATCTCTAGAAGTATGTCTTGCGGTGCTGCAAAAAATGGGGGAACTTGTAACAGATACACTCCTGCGACTTAGGATTCAACTTTTAGACCCAAAGTCACAGGACATGTGAAATGCCATGTATCTCTATCAGTTCCAATTGACATTACTGAAGTCGCTGCAAATTTAGAAAAGGTTCCTGCACTACTTTGGTCTGACTTTGACGCAACTTCAATGCCAGAGAGTGTAAGCCTAGGTTCACACTTCTGCTGGATTCAAATCGTACGAGTTCAGCTGAACTCGTACAATTTCATACCCACATGTCAGTTCCGACTTGGGGGGCAATTTCAGAGACATCTGTGCGGGTTACTGCACAGATGTCTATTGAAATCGTACCTGAAGTCGCCAAAAGTAGTACAGAAACTACTTTTGTGAATCGGTGCGGAGCCGCAAAGTCGACGTTGCACCGATTCGGACAGTACCGTTGCTGGCAATAGCTGCCGATTTGGCATGTGATTTGACATGTCTGGATTTTGCAAAAGCATTTGACACAGTTCCCCATGAACATTTACTGTACAAAATAAGGTCCGTTGGCATGGACCATAGGGTGAGTACATGGATTGAAAACTGCCTACAAGGGCGAGTTCAGAGGGTAGTGATAAATGGGGAGTACTTGGAATGGTCAGGGGTGGGTAGTGGGGTCCCCCAGGGTTCTGTCCTGGGACCAATCCTATTTAATTTGTTCATAAATGACCTGGAGGATGGGGTAAACAGTTCAATCTCTGTATTTGCGGATTATACTAAGCTAAGCAGGGCAATAACTTCTCTGCAGGATGTGGAAACCTTGCAAGAAGATCTGAACAAATTAATGGCAAATGAGGTTCAATGTAGAAACATGTAAAATAATGCATATGGGTGGCAAAAATATGAATGCAATCTATATACTGGGGGGGGGGGGGGGGGGGGGTCTCTGGGGGAATCTAGGATGAAAAAGGACCTGGGGGTCCTAGTAGATGATAGGCTCAGCAGTGGCATGCAATGCCAAGCTGCTGCTAACAAAGCAAACAGAATATCGGCATGCATTAAAAAGGGGATTAATTCCAGATTTAAAATGATAATTCTCCTGCTCTACAAGACTCTGGTCCGGCCACACCTAGAGTATACCGTCCAGTTCTGGGCACCAGTCCTCAGGAAGGATGTACTGGAAATGGAGCGAGTACAAATAAGGGCAACAAAGCTAATAAAGGGTCTGGAGGATATTAGTTATAAGGAAAGGTTGCGAGCACTGAACTTATTCTCTCTGGAGAAGAGATGCTTGAGAGGGGATATGATTTTAATATACAAATACCGTACTGGTGACCCCACAATAGGGATAAAACTTTTTCGCAGAAGGGAGTTTAACAAGACACATGGCCACTCATTAAAATTAGTAGAAAAGAGGTTTAACCTTAAACTACGTAGAGGGTTCTTTACTGGAAGAGCGGCAAGTATGTGGAAATCCCTTCCACAGGTGGTGGTCTCAGCGGGGGGGCATCGATAGTTTCAAGAAACTATTAGAAAAGTACCTGAACGACCGCAACATTCAGGGATATACAATGTAATACTGACATCAACCTCACCTACTATGTAACTATGTAACTATGTGAAATTGTATGCCAAATCGCTTCAATGTGAACCTAGGCTTAAAGTCACTACAAAGTCATATCAAAGTCGGACTCCAAAGTTGCACTAAAAATAGCGCAACTTTGGAGTCGGCTAGTGTGAACCATTTACACTTGTGGTTGTGGGGAAGTAAAAACAGGCAGCTTTCTTTTACCACCCACTATACATATATGGCCAGCATAATGCCTGGTACACACAGGCAGTTTTTATTCATTCAACAAAGCAGGCTAAATGGAAAAAAAAAATAACAGGCTGTACATTATACACAGGGCTCTGTACATCATATACCAGGCTGTACATTATACACTGGGCTCTGTACATCATATACCAGGCTGTACATTATACACAGGGCTCTGTACATCATATACCAGGCTCTAAGACTAAAAAAATAAAACAAATACAGTCATCACATTTGGGGACTGGAATAATGCAATATCTTACATGTTTGCCTTTGTTTTCAATATCACTTGAATCCATAACTCAAAGCAGATCTACACAAGGTATTATCACTTAAAGTGCATGTTCACAAATAACAAACCTATGGTGTTCTGATCTCTGTGGAACTACAAGTCCCAGGATGTCCTGTCCATGCCTATGACAATGGTTCCTCAGTCCCTCAGCAGCATAAATAGCTCAATGCTTGAATATCATCAGACATGTTGCATATAATTTATATATATATATATATATATATATATATATATATATATATATATATATATATATATATATATATATATATACATATATATATACATATATATATATAAAGAATAGCAGCAGTTCCATCCATCAAATCCTTAAATCAGTGCAAAGATTGGACAGATCTAAAAAATATGTGAGGTAAATCTCAAATGCTCTGCACTAGTAGTAGACATTAGCTAGACACAGATAAATGTGCAGACACAGGCATCACAGCAAAGTAAAAAAATACTTAAGCCCCATACACACGGTCGGACAATCCGCGGACCAGGTCCGTCGGATCATGTCCGTCGTACTTTGTCCGATGTTGGTGTTGCATACACACGGTCGGACAAAGTTGTCGGAAAATCCGATCATTCTGAACGTGGTGACGTTTGTTGCCTACGACGGGACTACGTAGAGGCTAGTAGCCAATAGCTTTGGTCTTGTAATGTGATCTGAGCATGCGTAGCACTTTGTCCGGTCGGACAACCGTACACACGATCGGGTTTGGTGTGATCGGACCGGGTTGACGGCAAATCTTTCCAGCAGGAGATAAGACTTTGTCCGTCGGACAAACCGACCAACACTGTCCGATGGTGCATACACACGGTCTGATTTTTCAACAACATTGTCCGATCGGACAGAATCCATGAAAAAGTCCGACCGTGTGTATGGGGCTTAAGTTGAGGGGCAGAGAGGTACGTCATGTGCAGCATTTATACAGGAATAAAAAATGGAGGATTGGCCCAAGAAGGATGTGTTATACAGGAACATGCACCTTGCACAATACATATGAATATCTATTTGCTGCTTCTAATATCTTTGTAAAGTAGGTGGTGTCACATCCTTCTTATAAGATAAAGGAAAAATAACTATTTATTAATAATATACTTTATGTAAAATACTGTATATCAGTGGCGGCTGGTGCTCAAAATTTTTGGGGGGGCGCAAACAAACTAAAAAATTCAGAAAAAAAAAAACCCATTAATTGCAGCCTCACTGTGCCATCAAACGCTGCCACTGTGCCATCAAACGCTGCCACTGTGCCATCAAACGCTGCCACTGTGCCATCAAACGCTACCACTGTGCCCCAAATGCTGCCAATGTTCCCATCGAACGCTGCCACTGTGCCCCAAATGCTGCCACTGTGCCCCAAATGCTGCCACTGTTCCCATCGAACGCTGCCATTGTGCCCCAAATGCTGCCACTGTTCCCATCGAACGCTGCCACTTTGCCTCAAATGCTGCCACTGTGCCCCAAATGTTGCTATTGTGCCCATTAAATGCTGCCACTGTGCCCCAAATGCTGCCACTGTGCCCAATAAATGCTGCCACTGTGCCCCAAATGTTGCCACTGTGCCCCAAGTGCTTCCTTTGTGCCCCAAATTTTGCCACTGTGCCCCAAGTGCTGCCACTGTGCCCCCCCCCCGCCATCTGCCCGGCACTTACCTTGTCTCGGGTGGGCAGCGGGTGACGGCGGCAGGCAGCAGGCGGCGAGCAGTGTCCGGTGTCCTCCATTTCATCCCGACCCCGATGTCTTCTCCCGTCCGCTCCCCCTCTCGTCTTCTGCAATGATTGGACGCCTGGTAGGCGTCCAATCACAGCGCCTGTGATATCAGCCAATCAGGTGACAGGTAACATAGACCCGGCAACCTAATTGGCTGAGAGGCGGGTCAGTGTTAGGGAAGCAATGTATTCGCTTCTCTAACACAACACTGTGTAAACAGCAAGCCGACAGCTCTAATCAGGTGCTTACAAAAACACACCCCCCCACTGTAATTCAGATGCCTGGTGCCCGACAAGGGGCGGGACACCTGAATATGGGGCGGCAGCGGCGACAATAGATAGATTGCATGAATCTATCTATTGGTGATAGAGAGGTGCAGGAGAGAGGGGGCGGCGTTCATGCGCCCTCTATGGACGCACCGCCACTGCTGTATATATACACTGTATATCTATCTATTCAACATTAGAAGAGTGAAATCACATGAAATATTGCATATATTATAATCTTTATAATAAAAAGTTTATTTTACTGTAAAAACTGACATTTTCCCTTGTCCCCAACTGGGATAAGACAAAGCTTAACCACTTTCAGACCGGACCAATTTGCAGCCAAAGGACCAGGCCCCTTTTTGCGATTCGGCACTGCGTCGCTTTAACTGACAATTGCGCGGTCGTGCGACGTGGCTCCCAAACAAAATTGACGTCCTTTTTTTCCCACAAATAGAGCTTTCTTTTGGTGGTATTTGATCGCCCCTGCGGTTTTTATTTTTTGCGCTAGAAACAAAAAAGAGCGACAATTTTTTTTTTATTTTTTGCTATAATAAATATCCCCCAAAAATATATAAAAAAACATTTTTTTTCCTCAGTTTAGGCCGATACGTATTCTTCTACATATTTTTGGTAAATAAATCGCAATAAGCGATTATTGATTGGTTTGCGCAGAAGTTATAGCATTTACAAGATAGGGGATCGTTTTATAGCATTTTTATTAATAATTTTTTTTTTATTAAATGGCGGCGATCAGCGATTTTTATTGTGACTGCGACATTATGGCGGACACATCGGACATTTTTGACACATTTTTGGGACCATTGTCATTTATACAGCAATCAATGCTATTTAAATGCATTGATTCCTGTATAAATGACACTGGCAGTGAAGGGGTTTACCACTAGGTGGCAGTGTAGGGGTTAAGTATGCCTAGGGGTGTGTTTCTTACTGTGGGGGGGCGTGGCTGTCAGCTAGTGAATGCTGATCTCTGCTCCAATCACAGGGAGCAGAGATCGGCGTCACTAGTTGCTAGGCAGAACGGGGAGATGCTGTTTATTACCGCATCTCCTCGTTCAGCCTTTCCGTGAGACGATCGCGGATGTCCCCGCGGCGATCGCCGCGGGACCCGCGACCGGCCTCACGGGGGTCCCGACCTAGGCGAAACCTGATTTTCCTGCCCCCCCCCCCACCCCGGCTGATTCCGCCCCCTTTTCCCTGCCCATGTAAATCCCACCTTTTTAATAAAGTACCCATCAAATGCAGCCTCACCGGCACCAATCAAATGCAGCCACACCGGCACCCATCAAATGCAGCCTCACCGGCGCCCATCAAATGCAGCCTCACCAGCGCCCATCAAATGTAACCTCACCAGCGCCCATCAAATGTAGCCTCACCAGCGCCCATCAAATGTAGCCTCACCAGCGCCCATCAAATGTAGCCTCAACAGCGCCCATCAAATGTAGCCTTACCAGCGCCCATCAAATGTAGCCTCATCAGCACCCATCAAATGCAGGCTACCAGCGCCCTTCAATGCAGCCTACCAGTGCCCATCAATGAATGTTTGCTTGCTGTGGGAGTCGGGACACAGACACAGTCCTCCACCACTGCTGCGCCTCTGACACTATGTGTGAACGGAGCGGCGGCTGCCTGCTGATGCTGAGACTTAGTTGCTTGCTGCAGAGAGAAGAGAGTAGGAAAACCAGTGGCCGGGCGCCCTAGGCAGCAGGGCGCCCTAGGCGGCCGCCTAATTTGCCTAGTGGTAGCACCGGCCCTGCTAATAGTTGTGCAAGAAGTCGAGCAGTGGAAGAGTTAATGAGTATTAAAAGAATCTGCAATTTAATATAAAACAGAACAGCAGAACCAAAACATTAAAATTGTAATTAAAATCATCATTATTAAACTTAAATGAAAATGAATAGAGGTATAAGAATTTAAGGCATAATTAGCAGGATCTGAACGAGAATGCAAAAGCAATAAACTAAAAGAAACAAAAGGAAGATATTATCTATTGACTGGAGTACAATGTCCTGAAAACTACACAGAGATAAGACAGTCTGGAAAGTAATTGAGGGATGTATAGCAAGGAGAAAGCATTGTCATGGCTTTATGAAGCAGGTCGGGGAGGTTAGGAATTGTGAATGATTATATGCAAAAGCAGGACTGCTCCTAAGGTAAAGAGGGGGCGGCGTTCCTGCGCCCTCTATAGACGCACCGCCACTGCTGTATATATACACTGTATATCTATCTATTCAACATTAGAAGAGTGAAATCACATGAAATATTGCATATATTATAATCTTTATAATAAAAAGTTTTCCCTTGTCCCCAACTGGGATAAGACAAATCTTAACCACTTTCAGACCGGACCAATTTGCAGCCAAAGGACCAGGCCCCTTTTTGCGATTCGGCACTGCGTCGCTTTAACTGACAATTGCACGGTCGTGCGACGTGGCTCCCAAACAAAATTGACGTCCTTTTTTTCCCACAAATAGAGCTTTCTTTTGGTGGTATTTGATAGCCCCTGCGGTTTTTATTTTTTGCGCTAGAAACAAAAAAGAGCGACAATTTTGAAAAAAAAAAACGCATTCTTTTTTATTTTTTGCTATAATAAATATCCCCCAAAAATATATAAAAAAACATTTTTTTTCCTCAGTTTAGACCGATACGTATTCTTCTACATATTTTTGGTAAAAAAAATCGCAATAAGCGATTATTGATTGGTTTGCGCAGAAGTTATAGCATTTTATAGCATTTTATAGCATTTTTATTAATAATTTTTTTTTATTAGTAATGGCGGCGATCAGCGATTTTTATTGTGACTGCGACCTTATGGCGGACACATCGGACATTTTTGACAGATTTTTGGGACCATTGTCATTTATACAGCAATCAATGCTATTTAAATGCATTGATTCCTGTATAAATGACACTGGCAGTGAAGGGGTTTACCACTAGGTGGCAGTGTAGGGGTTAAGTATGCCTAGGGGTGTGTTTCTTACTGTGGGGGGGCGTGGCTGTCAGCTAGTGAATGCTGATCTCTGCTCCAATCACAGGGAGCAGAGATCGGCGTCACTAGTTGCTAGGCAGAACGGGGAGATGCTGTTTATTTCCGCATCTCCCCGTTCAGCCTTTCCGTGAGACGATCGCGGATGTCCCTGTGGCGATCGAGTCCGCGGGACCCGCGACCGGCCTCACGGGGGTCCCGACCGGTGTGAGCGCGCGCCCGATGGCACGGCGGCATCTTAAAGGGGACGTATATATACACCCTTATGCCTGTCTGTGCCATTCTGCCGACGTATATCGTTGTGCGCCGGTCGGGAAGCGGTTAAAAAAAAAAAAAAAACGTGGGTTTAACTATATATGATCTGAACTGCACAGTAATAAATCTGGCATATAACTGCAGCTTAAACTCTGTCCTTATGACTAATAGTTGTGCAAGAAGTCGAGCAGTGGAAGAGTTAATGAGTATTAAAAGAATCTGCAATTTAATATAAAACAGAACAGCAGAACCAAAACATTAAAATTGTAATTAAAATCATCATTATTAAACTTAAATGAAAATGCATAGAGGTATAAGAATTTAAGGCATAATTAGCAGGATCTGAACTAGAATGCAAAAGCAGTAAACTAAAAGAAACAAAAGGAAGATATTATCTATTGACTGGAGTACAATGTCCTGAAAACTACACAGAGATAAGACAGTCTGGAAAGTAATTGAGGGATGTATAGCAAGGAGAAAGCATTGTCATGGCTTTATGAAGCAGGTCGGGGAGGTTAGGAATTGTGAATGCTTATATGCAAAAGCAGGACTGCTCCTAAGGCCCCATGCACATGAGACGCCGGTGCAAACTCTGCTGAAGACATGTTTTAGGCCCCATGCACACGAGACACAGATGCAAACTCTGCTGAACGCATGTTTTAAAAAGCAGAAACCTGCGTTTAAAAACGCGCGTTTTGCTGTGTTTTCATGCCGCGTTTACGTCTATAAGCGTTTGTAAAGATAACATCATATAGACCCTCCCCAAGCTCAGAAAGCATGTATTATTAACTATTTCTGCCATTTTGTTCAGAGTGAACAGCAGCAGCAGAGAGAGCAGTTGTACACTTGCATTTGCCTCTCTTTCTGTGTTTTTTTTTTTGGAAATGGATCCCATATTGAATATATGTCAGGAAATGCTCCTGATGTTGCTCTTGATGAGGCAGCAATGTCATCGCAAATTTGTATGAGATGTCCAGAGTCAGAGCTGGTCGATATTGGACCCATCCGTTGAGGGCACAGCGAATGTCCGTTGGATACTTCACAAACATGTATGCATTAGTGAGTATATATGCTCTATGAACTAAACTAATTACGACATTTTAAACCAATTTTTCTAGTATTTTTTATGGTTTACTGTTTCAAAAAATTGGGTTCCTTTAAAAAGGCTTATATACGCAAACGCGGCTAAACGCAGTTTAGCCGCGTTTTGCGTCTGAAACGTGGAAAAGCAAAGTGTCTGAACGCATTTTTTTGCTTCTGGAAAAACGACGTTAAACGCAACTGCATAAAAACGGGAAAAAAATAGACCGTGTACATGGACACATAGGATAACATTGCATGCGTTCAGGTGCAGTTGAAAAAAGTGTCCAACTGCCTCTGAACGCGCGTTTAACAGCGTCTCGTGTGCATGAGGCCTTAAAAAGCAGAAACCTGCGTTTAAAAACACGAGTTTTGCCGCGTTTTACTGCGTTTGCGTCTATAAGCGTTTGTAAAGATAACATCATATAGACCCTCCCCAAGCTCAGAAAGCATGTATTATTAACTATTTCTGCCATTTTGATCAGCGTGAGCAGCAGAGAGAGCAGTTGGAAATGGATCCGATATTGAATATATGTCAGGAAAATCTCCTGATGTTGCTCTTGATGAGGCAGCAACGTCGTCGCAAATTGCGTGAGAGGTCCAGAGTCAGAGCTCGTCGATATTGGACCCATCCGTTGATGGCACAGCGAATGTCCGTTGGATATTTCACAAAGATGTATGTACAGATGCGTACCTACCCCGACAAGTTTTTTAATTTTACCCGTATGTCCATTGTCACATTTGATCTGCTCTTAGAAAAAGTATGACCCGGTCTGACATGCATGGACACTAATATGAGAAAGTCACTGATTAGATTAGAAATTGGATGAAGGGTTGGGGCAAAGAAGTGGAGGCATTCCTCATTGTCTAAGCTACCTAAAAAAATAGAGTTTTTTTATGGCATTGCATCAGTGAGTATATATGCTCTATGAACTATCTAAAGTAATTACGACATTTTAAACCAATTTTTTTAGTATTTTTTTTATGGTTTACCATCATATTTCTGAGTTTTCTGGTCCAAAAAAATTGGGTTCCTTTAACCACTTCCCGCCCAAGGACGTCATATGACGTCCTGGACTTTCAGTGGGAATATCTGAATGATGCTTTCCAGCCTGGAGGAGAGATGCAGGGTCTTATATTTGAAAAATAACAAAAAATTAAGTGATATAAAAAAAATAAAACAACCTCGGAGGGCAGGATGGGGAGGGACGTGCTGACGTAACGCACAGCAAGGAGGGAGGGGCTTAAACCCGCGGGCTATCGAGTGAGGCGCGAGTTGAGAGGAGGGTGAACGCTGGCAATCCATGGAGTGTGAGAGGCTCCGGGAACGTACCCGCTAACCCCCCCGGATCCACAAGTACGCCGCCGGGTCTAACATCACCGCAAGACAGCATGGACCCAGCTCTCTACAGCGGCTCTCCCTTCCCCACCCCCTCCCACCACCGCTGACTCACTGCGCTCTCTCTCCCCCTCAAAGTGCAAGGTCTCCCAGGAGGTAAAGGCAAAGGTTGTGAGTATGCAACAGGAAGCCACATAGTGGCTATATTAAGAGGTCCTTCGGTGGAGGTAAGCAGATATACCAGCGCTGAGCGGTGCTTTCTTTTATCAAACAGCATCTATAAATAAGGAATAACAGCAGATAATCTGAGCGGCCAGTAACCACAGAAACCCTGTCTATAAGCATATATTTAATATTGAGTGCTGATTACCATGAACATTTGGGGGGTGTTCTATTCTTTAAGCTACGAACTTTAAGAGGTAAAGGAATTGTTTCAGACAAATGGGCAAATGTTATACAGTTTAAATCTACTGTCCATATACTGTGATTCTTTTTTTTTTTTGTACCTCCGATAACGCTTATATGGATTAATGAAGATAAATAAGGAAAAATTTAAGTGGGGGTCTCTGAGGAGTAAAGGGAAGAGGTACCTGCATAGTTGCTTATAAGAATAACAGCAGAATTATTGACTGTAACCATCAGACTCTGACCTTAGCACATAAAAATCTGAGGATGTAAATCACTCTGAATATTTCCGGCTCTTAAGTTAGATCCTTGGAATCCTAAAGTGCAGGAGAATTTACTCAGTTAAAAGGTCTGACCCGAACAGGTTAAATGACAACTGCTAAATATACAGGGAAACCTTCGTTTTTTTTTTTTTTCCTCTCTTTCTTTTGCATTTATCCCCTCCCTGGGCCACGGAGATTGTCTATATCACACATACTGCCTATAGAAGACAAACAACGAAAAATTGCGGAGTGAGACTGTGGAGAGCAGGGTTTAAATGCTTTACTTCTGGCGCTTCACCCTGAAACCCTAAGGCGCAGAGGGAATCGATACAGACAAACGGTCAGATTTAAAAAAAAAAAGGGGGCAAAACAACAACCGTATACAAATACAGCAAACTTTTCTTCCCCTTTCCTATGTCTCCAATATCGCCAATGGAAAATAAATAATGTAAAATGGAAACACGAGACTCTGAGGAGTAGAAGGAAGAGGTATCCAAGATTTTTTTTTCCATGGGTAAAACCTACCTTGATGGAGACCTAATTTCATTGTATGTGAACAGGACGCAAGTTACCAGAAATTAGCAAAAGCAAAGCAAAGGCGAGACCTCCCATATCCAAGGTTAAAATGTATGATATCTAAGTGGAATTTAAAGCTAAAGGTCCTTGGATAGTAGGAACAGGAGAAGGAAGGATGAAAACAGAGGTGATTTAAAAAGGTCTGAATTGGTGGCAGGATCGATAAAGTAAAAATATCGCTTGAATTAAAGTGTAAAGGCTCAGGGTGAAGAGTTGATATATTCGCCTGTAGTATTCCCCATGCCTATTTTCTGCTTAAAGAGAAGACAACCATTCGTCAATCAGAGCAATATCGATCTCGCCACAGGAGGGCACAGAAGACGGACATTTATCCCTCTGGCCCTTTCATCACTGGTAAGCAACTGTCAAGTAAGACTGAAGCTGACTTACAGCCATTGCGCAATATATCATAAATCGCACAAATTAATAGTTTATAAAATCGCAGGAACAAAAGTTTTGGTAACTAGAATAAAAGTCCACAAGAGGCTGAAGGGAGTGAAAGGAGCGAGCTGAGAAGACACCTAGTACGAAACGACCACCCATAGTAACAAACTGGGGAAAAGAATAAGAACAAGAGAGGTTAGGAAAGGCAATATGAGTAAAATCTCTAAGAAAGGCCTACCAAAAACCCCAAAAGGTGCAACCAGTACTATAAAACAGTACCTGAAGCCTGGAACAAGCCCTCATTCAATTGGCATAGAGCAACAACAAAAAGTTACAATGGATAAAAGGAAGAGGAAAGATAAGAAAACAGCGGAGAAGTTCGATCAATCAAGAGAAGACCAAACAACGGAAAGTGAAGTGGAAACAAGCAGAGTTGAAGAGCAATCAGCTGCAGTACAATTACCCACAAAAGGGGATATGGAGGAGATGCTCCTGAGAATGGAAAACGCTATTAAAGGTGAAATAAACTTATTACGAGAAGACCTGGGACACTTGTTGACAAGGGTAGAGGTGGTGGAGGAGAGCGCAAATAAACAGGACCAAGAAATTCATAAGTTAAAGGAGCAGTTAAAAACAATCCAGCATACCCAGCGGGAAACGCAGTATAAAATTGAGGATAAGGAAAACAGAAACCGGAGGCAAAACATCAGGATTCGATTGATTCCCGAGCAAAAAGGAGAAGATCTGAGGGACATAGTCAAAATCTTATTTAGTCCCCTTTTAGGAAAAGAAGAGGACCAATTCCCGAGGATCGAAAGGATACACCGTATAGGAAAACTAAACTTTGCCGAAGCAGGGAGACCTCGCGATATTATCGTCAGATTTTGATACTATGAAGAGAAAGCAGAAATGTGGTCCAAACTACATGGGAAACCCATGAAAGAAGAAGGTTGCAAAAACCCTTGCTAGAAGTAATGCGGCAAGCAAATGTTAAATATAACTGGCGTGCCTAATAGGCACAAAAGAAGGATTTTGTGACAAATTAGACATACAAGCTCTTACAGGACTTACCAGGCTGGGCTGAAAAGGCAGGGAACGAAGTGGTGACCTGAGGGGAGATATGAGCGAAGTGCAGGGGATGGGGGGGGTAGAGTTGGGGCGGAGGGAGGAGAAGAAACAGGCTGAGGAGACGGCTTTATAGCCGCGTGCCCACAAGAATCGCCCGTATACCCCAGACACCCCTGGGTTTTCAGGGGTGTGGGTATGGGAAATCAAGGGCTCAGAGCCCCACCTCACCTTGGCAATAGGAGAACCGAGGCGGGTCATAGCATTGTATGGCCGCCAACGACTCAGAGACGACAAGTTGGGGGTCAGGGAGGGGGAGATAGAATGGGGGTGAAGAGGGTGTGGGGGGAGGAGGGATGGAAGAGGGAAGGGGGGGAAGAGGGAGGGGGAGGGAGGGATAAAACGGGATGGGGGGAAGGAGTTGGGATAGTATTCTCATTGCTACGTACACGATGTTAATCGATTTTAAGAATCAACTATAGGAATATGACGACAGAAATACATTTTATAACATACAATGTAAAGGGACTAAGTAAACGATATAAAATTTTAGAAGAATTGAAAAAATATGGGGCAAGGGTGGTCTACCTCAAAGAGACCCACCTTTCCCATGTATCAAATATTAAACTATTTTCAAGTTCCTTTCCAACAATAGAGCAAGAGGTTAGCCAATAGACATCCACTTTATTTTAGAGACAGGAAGTACAATCAGCAAAATATGGCCAATATATAATGCAAGAGGAAATTAAGGGACTAGCCATAGGGATCCCGGAGCTTGATTTCACGGGGGAGCACAGTAAAAGTGACCAAACAAAAATTGGTCTCCAATCAGTTGGTAGATGGAAGGAAGAAGGGGGGTTTTTAGCAGGAAAGTATGATCAATACCAGAAAAATAGTTTTATTAACACATAGTATTATTAATATAAAAACAGAGAGGGATACATTAGGTGGATACAAAATATTCAATGCTGGTTGACCCGCTTAGAGCCAATATATACATATCAAGAAGACCAATATGATATAGATTGATTTCAAATGGGTATATAGGAATTGCCTACCTTACACTTCTTGTTGGAAAGGTAGGAACTGGTATATGTCTACCCAATAGTTTATCTAAAGTAAGGTCTCTCAGGAGACCGTCGAGAACTCGCCGAGTTCTAGATGGGTGACCAATCCCATATAAATATAGGACAGGTAGTAATGTATATCTAAAAGGAATACTCACATAAAAAAAGTAGGGAAAAGAAAGAGTAGTAGTAGTGGGGCTGGGTGTACGAATCGGCCAGTAACAGAGTGGTATAACAGATCTGTTTGCCGATATCCTGTAATTAATAACAATAGTATGTAAAAGATAGATAGAGAGACATTAGCCTCCAGTTTTTTCAAAAGCCCCCTGGGTATACCTTAAGATCCAGTTGGGATCCTCCCTCGTGAGTCTCTTTTGGAAGTGGTGATATCAAGGGATGATTAAGAAACACTATATTAAGTCCAGCATCACAAGATAAGCTGAAAATAATCAATTAAAAATTGTATGCAGTATCTAGAGACAATAGTGGATTGCTACAAAGTATGGTATTGTGTAAAAGTCATTCCTAATCCAAGGAAACCACATACCTGATAGCCACTTGGTAAAGGAGGGGAACACCCCAGCTGGGAAGGACTCCAGCATCTGCAGGTCAAACTCCAATGCTGAATCCATTAGGTGCAGATCCTTTGTGAGAAGAAAATAGGGCAGAACTAGTAATAAAGCAGTTTGTCAAGGGTGAGGGGAAGGGAAGTTCCCTAAAGGGGTGGTGAATATGTCCTAACATATATGGACAACAGGGGGTGTTAGTCCATCATTATGGGCCAAGGGCCCCTGGTTTGGACGAGTCCCCATCCCTAGAATAAAAGAGGGGAAGAGATGAAGGCCAGAACATGTTATATGTACTGGGAGGCATAGGATAAGGAGAGTGATGTTTATGGTAAGTTATAGAAAAGGTCGGAAGCTGAGAGGAGTCATTCAAGCCAGGGGCCCCTTAAGGCATTAAGCTTGAAGATCCATCTACTTAGTCGCGCTGCAATAATTTTTTATCTATATTTTGCCTCCTCTAGGGTCCTCCATCACATGTTTCAGGGGACGTAAAGCAGACCATGGAAGTGTCATTTTTATGGTACAAGGCTACATGGCGCCCTATTGGTGTATATAGTAGATTTTTTCGTATGTAATAAATGTGATCATAAATTCTCCTCCAGAAATTCCTGAACGTTTTGCCTACATAGAATGCTCCACATTTACAAAAAGCTATATAGACTATTCCTTTTGTTTGACAATTAGCTGAAAATTTAATGGTGTGTGTTTCTCCATTGGGGAGTATGTAAGATGAGCCCTCCAACACCCAATCGCAGTAGTCACAATCATGACATTTGAACATTCCTGGGGTGTCTACTTCATGTTCCGAATGTCCTTGAAAGTGGGTGTGTACCAGCTTATCTTTTAAAGATTGGCATTTCTTATAGGTAATTTGGGGCGTTGCCCCAATATATTTCCCTACAATCCTATCGCCTGTTAAGAGGTGCCAATGTTTCCCAATTATATTGCGTATTTCCTCATGATTACTTGAATATGTAGTTATAACTCGGGTGGTATTTCCTTGCTTTTTATTGCGTTTATCCCCGAAGAGCAAATCAGCTCTATCTTTATCCAGGGCTTTTTTAAAAGCCTTTTTTTAGTATGGTATTACTATAGCCCCGTACCTGCAGCCGAGTTTTCAAAAGGTTGGCCTCTAGTCTGAAGGTTCCTCTGTTGAGCAATTCCTCCTCAGACGTAAATACTGGGAATAGGGGATGCTTCTGATTAACGCTTGGGGATGTGAGCTACTCGCATGGAGGATGGTGTTTCCTGCCGTTTTCTTTCTATATAGGGATGTGGAGAGTGTTCCATCTACTTGTTTTTGTATTAGTAAGATCCAAGAATGGTAATGTCTCCGGACTAAATTCCATAGTGAACTTAAGGTTGAAATTATTAATAGAGAGTGCTCTCATAAATTCTCTCAGGTTCTCCACGCTCGACTCCCATACCAAGAAAATGTCGTCGATGTATCTATACCAGCAAGATAGGCTGGCCTGATACATCGATAGGTTGGGGTCGGTAAGTAGGGAACGCTCCCACCCCCCCAGGTACAAGTTAGCGTAGGATGGGGCACAACATGTCCCCATCGCTACTCCCTGTACCTGGAGGTAGTGGGAGTCGTCAAAGGAGAAAACATTCTTGGTTAGGATATGCTTTAATAGCTCTAATATGAATATATTATATGGTCTCCGTATCGGATCACTGTCCCTAAAAAAACTTTCCACCACCATTAGTCCCAAAGAGTGGGGAATACTGCAATAAAGGGCCTCTACATCAAGTGCAACCAGAAGACTGGTTGGAGAGACTTTTTTATTGTGCAGGACTCGTAGTAGCGCTAAAGTGTCCTGTAGGTATGAGGGAAGTTGCGTCACATAAGGACGTAAAAAAGCGTCCACTAGTCTGCTGCCTTTTTCACTTTTGGCTCCTATGCCTGATATAATAGGGCGGCCCGGAGGTTTGCTGATGTTTTTGTGAGTCTTGGGGAGTGCATAGAAGGATGGAACTCTAGGATAGGAGGTTTTAAGAGCCTCAAATATATCTTTATCAATAATTCCCTCGTTAAATGCTTGAGTTATGAGGATTTCGTAATCTCCATTGAATGTTAGTATCCTCTCATATGGAATGAGACAATACCAGTCTTCATTGGAGAGGATATCCAAACACATTTGTCTATAATATGTGGTATCCATTATTACTACATTTCCTCCCTTATCCGCCTTTTTTATTGTGATTTCTTTGTTGTCTTGAAGTTGGGAGATCACATGTTGTTGATCTGACGTTAAGTTTCTTGTTTTTTGTGACCTGAAATCTAGTTTTTTTACTTCATTAGTTACTTGTTGTAAAAAAGTCCAGATGCTAGGGTTCGTTTTAAGGGAGGGGAAGTTGGTGGATTTATTAATGAATTTTGGAATTTCTCTGGGTGGAATTGCATGAGGGGGGTCCCCCGGATATAGCGGGGAAGCTCCCTCTGCAGGACCACCCTGGGATTCTTCACTCTCATCTAAAAGATCCATTAAGTCCTTCAAGGCAAGAAAGTCTCTGACTGTAAACCCCTTCCATTTTTCACGTTCAATAAGCTCTTGTTTTTTCTTTTTCCTTTCATCGTCAAACATAAATTTATAGGTAAGTCTTCTAGCAAACAAGTTTAGGTCTTTGACGACCTCAAAACTGTTGGTCTGAGATGTGGGACAAAAACTTAGACCTAGACCCAAGACCTCTAATTCCATTCGTGATAAAGATTTTGATGATAAATTAATGACTTGTAACTGGTCCTCTATCGATCTTTGTACGCAAATCTCTCCAGATTTTGCGAAGCTGTTGGGCGGTTTGGGGGGTCTTGTATGGGGGGAAATAATTGAAAAACCTTATCTTTAATATTCTTAGAGATCACTCCTCCATTTCTTGCAGTATTGAAAACTGGGAGGGGGGTGGATGGTGGAGGTAGGGGGGCTCTATTTGCTCCTGTCAAGCACTCCAGATCGGGGTATTCACCCTGAGTTGGAATGCGGGGATCTATCCCCATTAAGCCGCCCCCTCTTAAACCCTGGTTTTCATCTCCATTGGTAGAGTAATCCTTTAGTTTTTTATCTTTTCCCCCTTTATTTGCGTTGTCGCCTGTCGTCTGCCTCTTCCTTGATCCTCTCTGTCTACCTCTCCCACGTGTAGGGAAAGGGGGTTGGTTAGAACGGGCTGAATAGGAGAAATTTGATGAATCGGAGTCCGTACCATCTCTAAAGTCCCCATCACTTTGTGACTGTGTTTTATCTGTGTTTCCTTCTTGTTTTCTCTGATTTTTCTTTCTTTGTTTCCCTCCCCTTTGGGGCCATCTATAGGCATACGTCCCATTAAACGCCATCTTGTCTCTAATGAACTTCACATCCTTTTTATATATAAGATCCTTATTATATTTCTCCAAGTATTCTTTCAGGGACTTATCCTTTTCCAGAAACTTGGGATGAGCACATAGGGATACATTCTGTTTTTGAAACTCTATGATCTCAGTATCAAGGTCCTTTATATCGTTATTATAGTGATCAATTAGCGCTAACATCATTTTGGAAGTACATTCCTGCAAGTTCGATTCCCATTTTTGTTTAAAGTCCATATTAGTCTCCCAGAGATTTGGGAAGACCTGAATTCTCAGACCTTGAGGATTCAGGCCTTCCTTGAGGTATCTCTCCAGGAATTTCACCTGCCAGAACAGGTTGGATTTCCTTTCGAGTGCCTGTCTTAGTTTTGTTATGAGTACCTCAATTTCCAGCTCAATTCCATGATCGTCCCCTATAGTCCGTCATTGTTGATTTTTCTAAAGGAAAAGCCACTCTTGTCTATGGGCAAAAAAGAAGATGAAGCAAAAACAGATTGAAATAATGACACGATAATAAAAATTAGTATTTATACTGTTCAATTTATGAAATAAATCACAATTGTTACTATCCACTGAACCATATTGCTCAAAGTGGATTACTCCCAAAGCTAAAAGTGAGCCTTTTCGGCTCTGGTAAATTTGTAGAAAGATGTGGAGAAGCTCGGGGGGGTACCTCGTCCTGAATTTAGATATAAAAAAACGAAGAAGGGGGGTTTTTAGCCAACCTATCGGACTATCACGGTACCTGAACGGATGTATGTCTCAATACCAAAGATTGATTCTAAATAGTTTTATTAACACATAGTATACAAAAAACATATCATATATAAAAACAGTGAGGATCCTTGCAGTCCAAAGGCATACATATACATATAGCTTGTTGATAGATCAGAATGTTTAGACAAAACTCGCTGATTCAATGCTGGTTGACGCGTTTCGCTTAGAGCTTCTTCAGAACCAGAGCATAGCGGTTCGTGTATCTGTTGTACATATCAAGAAGACAAGGGGGTTATTTATGAGTGGATAGGCAAGTGTTATGTGTTAAAATATATGTAATATTAGTATCAATATAGATATAGATGATTCAAATGGGTATATAGGAATTGCCTACCTTACACTTCTTGTTGGAAAGGTAGGAACTAGTATATGTCTATAGTACCCAATAGTTTATCTAAAAGTAAGTCTCTCAGGAAGACCGTCGAGAACTCGCCGAGTTTGGGATCTAGAGCCAGCAAACAGGGCATGAGCTGCAAGTGAGAAAGAGAAAAAAAAAAAAAAAAGAGAATCACTAAGGATTCTGGGATGAAGTAACTGGGTGACCAATCCCATATAAATATAGTATAGACAGGTAAGTATGTATATCTAAAAGGAATACTCACATAAAAAAGTAGGAAAAGAAAGAGTAGTAGTAGTGGGGCTGGGGTGTACCGAATCGGCCAGTAACAGAGTGGTATTCTGCGGACAGATCTGTAATGCCGATATCCTGTAATTAATAACAATAGTAATGTAAAAGATAGATAGAGAGACATTAGCCTCCAGTTTCAAAAGCCCCCTGGGTATACCTTAAAGATCCAGTTGGGTCCTCCCCGTGAGTCTCCTTTTGGGAAGTGGTGATATCAAGGGATGATAAGAACACTATATTAAGTCCAGCATCACAAGGATAAGCTGAAAATAATCAATGAAAAATTGTATGCAGTATCTAGAGACATATAGTGGATTGCTACAAAGTATGGTATTGTGTAAAAGTCAGCCTTCCTAATCCAAAAAACATACCTGATAGCCACTTGTAAAGGAGGGGAACACCCCAGCTGGGAAGGATCACCAGCTCTGCAGGGTCAAACTCCAATGGCTGAATCCATTAGTTGCAGATCCTTTGTGAGAAGAAAATAGGGCAGAACTAGTAATAAAGCCAATGTCAAAATTTAGTGTATGCTAAGGGCTAAACAGCCTCAAAGACATCACCTAAAAGAATACGGACAACATAAAAGTCCTTTAGGAGAAAATGTACCTGAACAGGGTATGGTAAAAGCAGCTTCCCAGCACTCCATCTCAAACAACCATCTGATGGAGTGCTGGTTAAATAGGCTGCTTTGGCGCCAAAACTAAAGGAGGGAGGGAGCAGATCGCCCCATAAGGCCAATTAAGAGATGATGGAAAACAGCTGGAAGGCCGTCAGAGTGAATTAGAGAATACATTGGTGCTAATACCGCTAGGCGCATGCGTCATGTCAGGCTGAGGGGATGGGATCCGCATATAGAGCGTCCCGTTTACCGCAGCCGAAAACGAAAGTACGCGCATGCGCGATGGGTAATACGCGCATGCGCCGTAGTGAAGCGGCAGTTATCCCCATTCTGAGCACACTAGTGAGCTATGACTGAATTCTAAGGATGAAGAAAAGGTCAGATATAACAGTGGATCCTCCCGCAGGAGGTAGAGTCAGAGAAAATTAATAATAGAGAAAAAAGAGAAGATTAATGAAAAGCATGAGTACTGTAGACTTATAAAAAGAGTATAAGACATACAATAAATAAGGAAAATGAAAGTTAGAAAGTAAAGTAATAATACGGATTGATAATGAAAAATAAATGATAAGAGAGTAAAATAAAATGGAATAAAAATAATAAGAATAAAATAAAAATAAAATATAAAACTGAAAATAAATAATAAATGTAAAGATAAATAAATAAATAAAAATAAATATAAATAAAAAAAAACAAAAACAAAAAAAAAACAAAAAAAAAAAACCCTCATCCCCAATCTATCTTCCATCCTAGACATGGGCTGCATATGTCAAAGAGAAACTGCTGTCCTTCTTTATTATCTTCCTTTTTTTTTTTTTTTTTTTGGGTTTTTTTTTTTTTTTTTTTTTTTTTTTTTTTATTTATATTTAATTTATTTATTTTTATCTTTACATTTATTATTTATTTTCAGTTTTATATTTATTTTTATTTTATTCTTATTATTTTTATTCCATTTTATTTTACTCTCTTATCATTTATTTTTCATTATCAATCCGTATTATTACTTTACTTTCTAACTTTCATTTTCCTTATTTATTGTATGTCTTATACTCTTTTTATAAGTCTACAGTACTCATGCTTTTCATTAATCTTCTCTTTTTTCTCTATTATTAATTTTCTCTGACTCTACCTCCTGCGGGAGGATCCACAGTTATATCTGACCTTTTCTTCATCCTTAGAATTCAGTCATAGCTCACTAGTGTGCTCAGAATGGGGATAACTGCCGCTTCACTACGGCGCATGCGCGTATTACCCATCGCGCATGCGCGTACTTTCGTTTTCGGCTGCGGTAAACGGGACGCTCTATATGCGGATCCCATCCCCTCAGCCTGACATGACGCATGCGCCTAGCGGTATTAGCACCAATGTATTCTCTAATTCACTCTGACGGCCTTCCAGCTGTTTTCCATCATCTCTTAATTGGCCTTATGGGGCGATCTGCTCCCTCCCACCTTTAGTTTTGGCGCCAAAGCAGCCTATTTAACCAGCACTCCATCAGATGGTTGTTTGAGATGGAGTGCTGGGAAGCTGCTTTTACCATACCCTGTTCAGGTACATTTTCTCCTAAAGGACTTTTATGTTGTCCGTATTCTTTTAGGTGATGTCTTTGAGGCTGTTTAGCCCTTAGCATACACTAAATTTTGACATTGGCTTTATTACTAGTTCTGCCCTATTTTCTTCTCACAAAGGATCTGCAACTAATGGATTCAGCCATTGGAGTTTGACCCTGCAGAGCTGGTGATCCTTCCCAGCTGGGGTGTACCCCTCCTTTACAAGTGGCTATCAGGTATGTTTTTTGGATTAGGAAGGCTGACTTTTACACAATACCATACTTTGTAGCAATCCACTATATGTCTCTAGATACTGCATACAATTTTTCATTGATTATTTTCAGCTTATCCTTGTGATGCTGGACTTAATATAGTGTTCTTATCATCCCTTGATATCACCACTTCCCAAAAGGAGACTCACGGGGAGGACCCAACTGGATCTTTAAGGTATACCCAGGGGGCTTTTGAAACTGGAGGCTAATGTCTCTCTATCTATCTTTTACATTACTATTGTTATTAATTACAGGATATCGGCATTACAGATCTGTCCGCAGAATACCACTCTGTTACTGGCCGATTCGGTACACCCCAGCCCCACTACTACTACTCTTTCTTTTCCTACTTTTTTATGTGAGTATTCCTTTTAGATATACATACTTACCTGTCTATACTATATTTATATGGTATTGGTCACCCAGTTACTTCATCCCAGAATCCTTAGTGATTCTCTTTTTTTTTTTTTTCTCTTTCTCACTTGCAGCTCATGCCCTGTTTGCTGGCTCTAGATCCCAAACTCGGCGAGTTCTCGACGGTCTTCCTGAGAGACTTACTTTTAGATAAACTATTGGGTACTATAGACATATACCAGTTCCTACCTTTCCAACAAGAAGTGTAAGGTAGGCAATTCCTATATACCCATTTGAATCATCTATATCTATATTGATACTAATATTACATATATTTTAACACATAACACTTGCCTATCCACTCATAAATAACCCCCTTGTCTTCTTGATATGTACAACAGATACACGAACCGCTATGCTCTGGTTCTGAAGAAGCTCGAAGCGAAACGCGTCAACCAGCATTGAATCAGCGAGTTTTGTCTAAACATTCTGATCTATCAACAAGCTATATGTATATGTATGCCTTTGGACTGCAAGGATCCTCACTGTTTTTATATATGATATGTTTTTTGTATACTATGTGTTAATAAAACTATTTAGAATCAATCTTTGGTATTGAGACATACATCCGTTCAGGTACCGTGATAGTCCGATAGGTTGGCTAAAAACCCCCCCTCTTCTTTCGTTTTTTTTATATCCACTTTATTTTAGAGGACAGGAAAGTAGATCCAGAAAACCTTTTTTTGAGAGGGACATTAGGTGGTACAAAATATACCCTGGCCAATATATATGCCCCAAAAATAAACACCATAAAATATCTAAATGAGATTCTGATGAAATTAAGGGACTTTAGGAAGGGGTACTTGATCTTGATGGGAGATTTAAATTTTTGCTTGGATCCGGAGCTTGATAGTACGTCCGGTGTACGGGGGACAAATAATGCACAGTAGATGTATGGAGGATCCAACATCCTAAAATAAGGGACGTACTCCCGGCTCGACTACATTTTAATAGACCATGGTTTGCTAGATAGAGTTGTTAAAACAAACGTTGAGATAAGTTCACTGTCTGATTACGCTCCAGTATCGATTAAATTATCGGCCCCAGATATTCAGTTCCCGCTTTATAATTGGAGATTAAATGAGGAGTTACTGCGGGATAAAGAGGTGGTGGACCATATAAGAGGGGAATTAGAACAATACTTTAAAAGAAATGACAACGGAGAAGTACAGGGATCAATTCTATGGGATGCCCATAAGACAGGGGTGCCCAACCAGTGGCCCGGGGGCCACATGTGGCCCGCGGAGCCCTCTGAAGTGGCCCGCGACCTCCTGCTCTGGGATGGCGGGTTGGCAAGCCCAGATTGCAGGTTGTCTACCCGCCATGCCAGAGCATCAGTGTTGTGAATGAAGCCAGCGGTAGAGGAAGCAAGCAGCTGCGGAGCACAGCTGCATAAGCCAATGCTTACTGTATAGCACCGGCTCTTGTCATAGGCGGAGTGATACCAGATGCACTCTGCCTGGGACAGCAAGTTTATTACTAAAATCACAGTGTATATAGGGACATATCTGTTCTGCAGTGGTTACTGGGCTGCTTTTAAACTGATCCGCAGCTGTAGCGTAGTGTACCTGCGGCTTACCTGCACTGAGCCATAGACTTCTGGTTTTACCTGTGGGTTTGGTGCACTTTTAGAAAGTGCACCACACCTGCAGGATATAATATAATTCATTGGCAAAGTACAGCTTACCTGCAGGAAAGCCACAGGTACTTGTGTCCACTTGTGTCTGTGTCCGCTTTGCATATGCAAAGTGGATGCAGAACTGTCATCTGCTCATTTTGGCCCACGACTGGTTACCAAGTCGCTAAAGTGGCCCTCGCTCTTCAAAAGGTTGGGCACCCCTGCCATAAGACATATATTAGAGGGATTTTAATAGCAAAGGGTGCATGGATAAAAAAGGAGCGAACAAAGAAAATAAAAGATCTAGTAGCAGAAATAAATCAAGCCGAACAGGAACATAAGTCTTCTCCGGATCAGAATAGAACATTATATCAAAAAATAGTCTCAAAAAGAAAGGATTTAAAAGATCTTATGGAACACGAAGCTAAACAAACTTACAACAGGATAGCAAAAGAAAGATATGTCTGGGGAAATAAATCCAGCAAACACTTAGCAAGAACTCTAGGGAGATTTCAAATACCTATCAAAAGAAATAGCAGAATCATTTAGAGAGTATTATGAGGAATTATATATGGTAGAACAGAAGGGAAGTCAAAAAGGGGACAAAGTAAAGAAAATAAAGAACTTTTTAACTAAGGCCGGATTGCCCAAGCTCCTAATGGACGAAAGTGAGGCATTAGACAAACCTTTTACTGTTGAAGAAATAAAAAGAGCGTTGATGAGCTCTCCGGCAGGGAAGAGTCCAGGTCCGGATGGTTTCACAACGCTCTACTATAAAACCTTTCATGAGGTGTTGATTCCCAGGCTTTGTCATTACATGAATGGCTTAGGCTCAGATTATGGAATGAGTGAGGACTCTCTGACTGCAACTATTGCAGTAATCTTGAAGGAGGGAAAAGATGGATCAGTGTGCTCAAGTTATAGGCCAATTTTGCTTTTGAATGCCGACACAAAGTTATACGCCAAAGTTTTGGCTGAAAGAATCAAGAGCCACTTGAGCACACTGATCCATCCAGATCAAGTAGGGTTCGTGGCCGGAAGGGAGGGCCGGGACAACGGCGTGCGAATGCTGCTGGTCCTTTAAAGAGTTAGGGAGGTGGGGTCCCCAGGTCTATTCCTGTCAATTAATGCGGAAAAAGCACTTGACAGGGTAGACTGGGGACTCATGCTACAAACTCTCAAACACATGGGTTTTGGCCCAAAAATAATCCAACGAATTAGGGTGTTGTATGACCATCCGAAAGCAAAGATAAAAATGAATGGATTAACATCTTCCCTGTTCGAGATGAATAATGGGACGAGACAGGGATGCCCCCTGTCCCCTCTCCTTTTTATTATGTCCTTGGAGCTTTTCCTAGTCACTATTAGAGGGAACCCAGAAATAAGAGGTATCTCGGCGGGTGGAGATGAACATAAGTTGGCAGCATTCGCCGATGACATCCTGTTTTATATAGGGAATCCACGGATATCATTGCCTAATATAATAAAGTATTTAAAACAATATGGGGAAATTTCAAATTTCAGAGTTAACCTAACAAAGTCCTTTATATTAAACATTAATTTAAGCAAGACCGAGAAACAGAATCTTCAGGAGAGATTTAAATTCCCATGAAATTAAATATTTAGGAATTAATCTCTCTAAGTCTATGAAGGAAATGTATAAAATTTATTATTTACCGCTACTTGATGAACTCGGGAAAAAATGCAAAGAATTCACTAATAGACCTCTTTCGTGGCTGGGGCGTATTAATGCAGTAAAAATGATGGTATTACCAATAATTATTTTTAAATTCCACATGTTCCCATTACCACTCCCATCGATATTCCTCAGGAAATTGAAATCCCTGATAATGAATTTCATATGGAAGAATAAGAAACATAGAATTGCACTTCACACATTAAAGCCGGACAAAAAACAGGGTGGCCTTGCAGTCCCTGATATCGTGAATTATTACCACACAATAGTATTATCAAGAATCCCTGAGTGGGGTAAAGAATTTAGCGAAAAAAGATGGGTAAACTTAGAAAAGGCATTAAGCAATACACAACTCGGTAAAGTAATATGGAACCCCCCGACACATAGGTCACTGGGAGAGAGCACGCATATACTGACACTAAATACACTTAAAGTCTGGGATAAGATATACAAACAGGTTAATGGAAAATATAATTCACCACTGATAGCACTTAAGGACAACGATTATTTTGAGCCAGGGAAAAAAAACGTTGGAGGGGGGTGGGTTCTAATAGAGGGTGCACAACTAAAGGATGTACTACACAATGGAAAAATCCTAACACTTAATGAATTACAAAATAAGAGGGAAATATTAAAGATTGATAGTTGGCGATATCTCCAGCTTTGCCACTTCGTCAAAAACCTCCCCCAGCCGATCAGATCAGAAGATGATCTGACTCGGCTGGAGCGTATCTGCATTGCAACTAATACCAAAAAGATGATCCCAAAGATCTGTAGCGGGGTCGTTCCCCTTTTAGGGGAGAAGACTACAGTTCCCATAATTCCCCAGGCTCCCGGGAGGCTGTTTGTTTCCGCCCGAGAGGCTGCTGGGGGAGGTGATAAAAGGGAAGAGGAGGAACCGCCTCTTCCTCTTCTGACTGGGCTGGTGACGCAGACACTACTGAGTGAGGAGACACCTGTGCGGACCGGGACTGCTGAAGGCCTGAAGCCTGAGCCTTGCAGCAGACAGAGAGAGACTCTCACCCCTCATGGTCAGCAGCAGCAGAGCGGAGACTTTTCCCTGAGGACGGTCGGTCGGAGAGAGGACCGGAGCGCAGGGGCTTTGACGTTGGAGGCCGGACGCCGCCAGTGGAGGTCCCGGAGTTGAGGACGGTATCCCGGAGTGGTGAGCGAGCTGAAAGGCTCATCCTACACTGTCACTTTCACTCTATGCCTATTGAACTGCCAAGGCACAATTACCTCAGAGCAGCAGATTGTTTCTTTCTTGTGGATTACAAACACACCATTTAAAGCTACATGTGCACCACCTCTACAGTTCTCTTGCCGGTGAAGAATACTGTACTTTCTCAAGGACTGAGCTCTATTGCTAGGGATCAGGCCTGGTCCGTTAGGTAGGCGCAGTTAGATTTGTTGCACCTCAGGGGTGCATAGCAGACGGTCGCTACACTTGGCGTTCCGTTCCCCATTGCTGTCCAGGCCCACATATGTGTACATGTTTATAGCACATACTGCAGGGACCTGTTCATGTGTATTGTAAGTCAAATGTGTAAATGCATGTTACCATTTCTTTTCATATTACCAAAGTAAAGACAGTTATTACAGCTAGCAGTCTGCCTGTGAGTTTGAGTCCATTACACTTAAAGTATAAGTGATGTTTATATGTGCATAGATACATACCCCTTGATTAACTGTGCCAGAGCGGGTAGAGCAAATTGCCGGGGGGTTGGTGGAGCTGTACTCAGGGACCCAAAACAAACTTGCGGCCCTCTTAACTGGGGGTATTGCTACAGATCTATAAATTGATGTCAGAGATGGACGGTTTGGAGATCCCGCCATTTATACAAAATTGGGAGAGGGAACTGGGTGCACAGGTAGACACACTCACAATAGGAAAAATTCTAAAATTAACCGACAGGTCGGCAATAGATGTCAGGACGGCAGAAATGAACTACAAATGCTTATCAATGTGGTATATTACTCCTGATAAAATAAGTAAGTACCAACAGGGGGTCTCCGCAGAATGTTGGAGAGGTTGCAAAGAAAAAGGGACCATGGCCCACCTTTGGTGGGAGTGCCATAAAATTGAAAGCTATTGGGCAAAAATTATAAGTTATATCAAGGAAATTACTCAGACGGACCTGAAAAACGATCCGTGGGTAATTCTGAGGCACGGCACAATAGGAGAGGTTAAGCAATATGAAAAAACTTTAGTCCCACACCTCTTAAACGTGGCTAAAAGATTAATTTCAAGGAAGTGGCGGGAACCTGAAAGTCCATCTATATGGGAGTGAATAGATGCGGTTGAGAACATCCGCATCATGGAATCCTTAAAACATAACGTAGAGGAAAAGAATGAGGGAGCTGGAGAGAAATGGGAAAGTTGGAAAAAATTAAAAAAAACTTGGAGTTATGCTGAGGTCGTCAGGATTTAGATTTAAGTGTGTAATAATGAATTAGTAAACCCGAGTAAACAACTAAAGACAAATGGATGTAGCAATGAGGAGGGGGAGGGATGGGGGGGGGGTGGTTTGGGAAATGAGGGGTTTTTTTTGATCAGGGGGAAAAAATTTAAATATATATATGTTGAGACAAGATGGAGGATATCTGTCTCCTTTTGTATAATAAAATGTAATAAAGAGGATAATGCCACAATGATGTGACGACGAGAAAGGACAGAGATGAACGGTAAAAGTTGATTCAGGTCCTCTTTGTAAGTTGAGCTGAAGTGGCAACAAAAAATAAAAAATAAAACAAAAAAAAATATTTAAAACGCCCCTGTCTCCGGTAGCTCGTGCTCAGAAGCGAACGCACGATAAGTACCGCCCACATATGTAAACGCCGCTCAAACCACACATGTGAGGTATCGCCGCGTGCGTTAGAGCGCGTGCAACAATGCTAGCACTAGAGCTCCTCTGTAACTCTAAACTGGTAACCTGTAAAAAAAATTAAAGCGTCGCCTATGGAGATTTTTAAGTACTGAACTTTGGCGCCATTCCATGATTGTGTGCAATTTTAAAGCGTGACATGTTAGGTATCTATTTACTCGGCATAACATCATCTTTCACATTATATAAAAAATTGGGCTAACTTTACTGTTTTGTTATTTTTTAATTAATGAAACCGTTTTTTTTGTGTCTGAACCCATTTTTTTGCTTCTGGAAAAACAAGGTTAAAAGCAACTGCCTAAAAACGGGAAAAAAACAGACTGTGTACATAGACACATAGGAAAACATTGCATGAGTTCAGTTGAAAAAAGGGTCCAACTGCCTCTGAACGCGCGTTTAACAGCGTCTCGTGTGCATGGGGCCTACGACACAACTACAATTACATATCAGCTAGGCAGGTGGAAGATGTTCTTCATTACTAAAAAAAAGCCTCAGGGCTGCAAGGCTCTTACCTTGCTTTCAGCTCTGCTCGGGCCATGCAAAGAACGGAGCTGCTGAGGTCACTTCCGGTTTTCGTAAAACCTGGAAGTAACCTCTAATTTAAACAATGCTCCCGCCCATAGTGATTCTACGGGCGGAAGCTAATCGGCACTTTGGTTTGCACCGCAAGGTGGGTTAAAAGCCCGCAAATGAAGCACCACGTCTGCAATCTCGTGATTGCATTGACGTGGCGCTTCCCATAGTGCACTGTGTCCGGGCTTCCCATAGTGCACTGTGTGCAGTCGATTTTTATTTTTTTTAAATGGACAGTTTTAAAAAAATAAAATAACATTTTGGTGACTACATGAGGGGGACGGCCCCCTATGGATGGGCCGCCACTGGTGGCCACCATTATTTTCCAGCACTGCCTTAACCCTCTTGGGTATGGAGTTCACCAGAGCTTCACAAGTTGCCACTGGAGTCCTCTTCCACTTCTCCATGATGACATCACAGAGCTGGTAGATGTTAGAGACCTTGCGCTCCTCCACCTTCCGTTTGCGGATGCCCCACAGATGCTCAATAAGGTTTAGGTCTGAAGAAATGCTTTGCCAGTCCATCACCTTTACCCTCAGCTTCTTTAGCAAGGCATGTTTGGGGACGTTATGTTGGAATACTGCCCTGCCACCCAGTCTCCGAAGGGAGGGGATCATGCTCTGCTTCAGTATGTGACAGTACATGTTGGCACTCATGGTTCCCCCAATGAACTGTAGCTCACTTGTCTTTGTACTCCTCACCTGGTTTCTGCCACACATGCTTGACACCAACTGAACCAAATAAGTTTATCTTGCTCTCATCAGACCACCGGACATGGTTCCAGTAATCCATGTCCTTAGTCTGCTTGCCTTCAGCAAACTGTTTGTGGGGTTTCTTGTGCATCATCTTTAGAAGAGGCTTCCTTCTTGGACGACAGTCATGCAGACCAATTTGATGCAGTGTGCAGCGTATTGTCTGAGCACTGACAGGCTGATCCTCCCCCCCTTCAACCTCTGCAGCAATGCTGGCAGCATGCATACGTCCATTTCCCAAAGACAACCTCTGGATATGACACTGAGCAAATGCATTCAACTTCTTTGGTCGACCATAGCGAGGCCTGTTCTGAGTGGAACCTGTCATGTTAAACCGCTTTATGGTCTTGGCCACTGTGCAGCACAGTTCAGGGTCTTGGAAATCTTTTTATAGCCTAGGCCATCTTAATGTAGCGCAAAAATTCTTTTTTTCAGCTCCTCAGAGAGTTCTTTGCCATGAGGTGCCACGTTGAACTTCCAGTGACCAGTATGAGAGAGTGAGAGCAATAACACCAAATTAGCACACCTGCTCCCCATTCACACCTGAGAACTTTAACATTAACGAGTCACATGACACCGGGGAGGGAAAATGTAGTGGTACCCCCATGGGGGCTGCTGATTTTTGTTCATTACCTTTTGCCGATCCCTCCGCTTCTGATCCCCCATGCACTCACATGACACCAAACAGTCAAAATTCCAAATTTATATTTCTTTATTTGTGAATAAATCTGTGGGGCTATTCAGTGAGGTATATGAAATGCCCCATCCGACCCCATTTTTATAAAGGGTGTGAATTTATAGCCGTAGCTTTGTTACTTAAGTCTCTTATAGCAATGCTTTCCTGGTTCCATTTATCTCTATGATACAGCACTCCCAAGTTAGACAGATAAGCATTACTCTGAATAATCCCTTCTGCCAGACTGGTAGATATCCTGCGGGGGATGAACTCAAAGTCACAGGCCATCACTGCCTATTTCCATGACTTGTATGTTAAACTTCCCTCAGTCCTTGAAAGTGCTTGATACTGTGTTCCTTAGATGCACAGTATGAAGTTCCGATTTAGCTCCTCTGGGTTTGCACTCCCTTTGCTCTCTCCCAATCAATAGTCCATGTTCTACTCACAGAAAGTTAATCACCCACTTCTTTTCCACTGCTTTGCTCCTACTTCCTCCGACGACGACGCAGCCCGACACATCCCCGCATGAGGACGTCCGGTATTTCCCCAACGCTACATGTTGGCTTCGTCTCCAGGGGCCAGGCTTTTGGCCTCCCTGAACTCTCCTCCGTCTCCCGAGCTCCGGGATCTCTGAACTCCCGGGCCTCTGAACCTGAACTCTTTCCCTTCTCAAACCTCCCTAGAGCATGTGACCCCCCTTTTTTATGAGAGACCTCCTCTTGACCATATCAATTAACCATTGGTCAATCCTCTCACACGGGTTTCCTGCCACTCAGGTCTCAGCCCATCCTCTCTTTCCAGCGTAATCCACTGTCAAGCAAAGAAGGTATCCCTGAGCCCAAGTGTAGGCGGCCACACCCCCTTCTATTCTGACACTTCCAACCCTGAATCAACAACCAGGCCTAGTAAGGAACACAGTCTTGGCAAAATTTGCCTGTATCTATATCCTACACTATCAGAAAAATACTATAAAGCTATATATATATATATATATAGTCATGGTGGATATAAAAAGTCTACAAACCCCTGTTAAAATGTCAGATTTCCGTGATGTAAAAAAATGAGACAAAGATAAATAATTTCAGAACTTTTTCGACCTTTAATGTGACCTATAAACTGTACAACTCTATTGAACAACAAACTGAAATCTTTTAGGTGGAGGGAAGAAAAAAATAAAATAATATGACTGCGTAAGTGTGCACACCCTTAAACTAATACTTTGCTGACGCATATTTTATTTTATTACAGCACAGTCTTTTTGGGAATGAGTCTATCAGTATGGCACATCTTGGCTTGGCAATATTTGCCCACTCTTCTTTGCAAAAAAAAACACAAATCTGTCTGATTGCGAGGGCATCTCCTGTGCACAGCCTTCTTCAGATCACCCCACAGATTTTCAATCGGATTCAGATCTTTGGGATTTGTCCTATAAATAAGGATGACTTTTCCCTACTAAAAAAACAAAAACATTAATTCTCAGGATGTTAAAATATTGATGAGTGCTTAGGAAAATGAGATGGCAGTGTATGTAAACCCTCACAATACAGATAGCTGTATACAATTTAGAATAATAGGATCTTTGTACGTACCGTAAAATCCATTTCTCTGAGATTATCGACAGACACATCGCTCTATTAATCCTGACTATAAGGTTATATCGCCCTCTGCAGGAGTAGGATTGGCAGAACTGAAAACTTGGCTACGCCCATGGGCTGTCCTCCACTGGTATATAACCCCCTCCCTGCTATAGGCATTCAGTTTAGTAGCAAGCAGTGGCAAGAATTGTGGGTGCTGTGGGTGCTGTGTCAGTCGATGAACTCAGAGAAGTTGATTTTACGGTGAGCACAAAAATTCTATTTTCTCTTTAGTTCATTGACAGACACAGCAATTCATTAATCCTGACAATAGGGACGTCCAAAAGCAGTGCCAAAAAGAACATGAGGGGTGGGCAAAATAACCCAAAGACTAAACACAAGAGCCCCATCTGAAATAAAGAAAAACACCCCTCAAGAGGGAACAGACCCTCTTAAACAGCAGCCTGCAAAAACTTGTGGCCAAAAGAAGCAGATGCCAAAATATTTAGTTTAGTTTAGTTTAATATTTAGAATTTGGCAAGTATGCACCGACGACCAAGTGGCCACCTTGCAAACCTGAGATATTGACGCTTGATGACGGAAGGCTCAAGAAGTACTAAGCGCCCGAGTAGAATGCGCTGTGACAAGGAACCTGACCTTAAATAGAATAGTCCTGAGTCACCGTCTGATCCATCTGGAGATGGTAGCCGAAGAAGTGGCGAGCCCTTTCCTTGGTCCTTGTGTAACCACAAAAAGCGAATCTGACCTCCGAAAGGACTGCGTAGCTGTCAGATACACCCCAATCGTTTGAACCACATCCCAAGGCATGCAAAGCAAATTCCTTGGGGTGAGCTGGCTTGGGACACAAGGAATGTTCTCATTCAAATGGAAGTCCAAGACAAACTTAGGTAGGAACGATGGACAGGGACGAAGAACCACCTTAGCTCTGTGGACCACCAAATGAGTACGACAGGATAATGCTGCCAACTCTGACACCCGACACCCTACGGGCCAATGTAATAGCCACCAAGAATGCCATCTTCTGGGACAATGTAGGCAAAGGAATCTCCAGAATATACTCAAATGGAGGTTTCTGGAGAACCAAGATCACTGAGTTTAAATCCCACGGCGGCAAAAGAGACCGTACAGGCGGAGCCACATGTCGAACGCCCTGAATGAAGGTTTGAACTAAAGAGTGTGTGGCTAGGTGTAGCTGAAAAAGATTGCCAAGGCAGATACCTGGCCCTTGATGATACTCCAGGCCAACTTATGCTCAACGCCCTATTGAAGAAAGGCCAAGATCCGAGCCACAGAAAAGGAGCGAGGATGAGCACCAATCAACTCACACCAAGAAATGTACGCTTTCCCACGTATGATAGTATATCTTGCTAGAAGTCAATTTCATCGCCTTCAACATAGTAGGGATCACTGACCCAGACAAACCTCTATCCCTCAGTACCTCAATAGCCAGCGTTTTCTTATTCGCTGCTGCGACCATGAAGGAGTCATCCTCCCTATCAGACGGATCAGGGCGCGTGGTATCAAATCCCGCTGGACTGGCCACATCCATGGCGGCACCAGACTCAATCAGATGAGACAGACTGAGCAGGAGAAGGAGGAGGTTTCCCCCGCATCCAATTCGCATGTCAGGAGATTGTGACTGGCTCTCAATCTCCAGAGCAGCTCCAGAGCGAATTACACAGGAGCCCTGTGCATCTTCTGGTCCGTTTCAGCCAAACATTTGGACCTAAAACGGTGAACAGGGACGCACCGGACCCCTGATGTGAGCCCCTCCATACTGCAGTGTGAACCCAGCCTAAAGGTTCCCAGACAACCCCAATTAGGGAGGGTTGTGCAGAATAGTGTGAATGAGAGATACGTTTCAGGTTATACCATAGTGAAAAAGTGAGACAGATTTGTTGATTAAGAAGAATTTGTCTAGCGTGTAAACCAGTTTTCCCAAATACCCCTGATTAATTATAATGAAGGCCTGCTTACACAGTACAAATAATGTTTTTTCAGCCTGTAAAAGCACCTTTATCTAATGCAGGCCATACATGGGTCAAATTCCGAATGCATTTTCTTTCGAAAATCAGAAAAATTTTGTGATCTGATAATGGCACCATTGATTTTGAAAATTGACCAAGCCTTCATTTTCACCTCATGTTGCCACAGATAAGAATTTGTGGCCAGGAATATTATTTTCTTTCCAGGTCACAGCTCATGCACATTTCTTTTTCTCGCACGATTCTCCCATCATTGATTAGATTAGAAATTAGTTTGTTTTTCCAACATGTCGATCACTTAAATTCAATGGTCACGCCAAAAAAAATAATAATAATAATTGTCTGTTGCTGTAGCCCACTAATGGTGTGAAATTTTTAAGAAAATTATTTTGGAATTTGACCCATATATGGCCATCTTAAGCCTACGTGTCCATACATAGGTGTTTACAGGCAAAAAAAAATGCTAGACGCCTAAACATGTCTAGCGTTTGAGTATTAATGCATTCCACTGGCCAGAATAAATTGCTATTGTGCCCGTTTTAGTTTTCATTTTTTTTAGGCTTTTTTCCCTTTATTGTCACATGTCGACCTGATCAGCAAGTCTTATTTTTCAACAGCTGTCAACCAAAAGTGTCAGTTGGAGGGTTGAGACAAACATTTAATACTGACAGGGTAGCGTCACAGGTAGGTTTGGGGTTTAGACCTCAGATCCCACCATAAAGAGTAGCTGTCATTGCCTACATCTGCCACAAGGGATGTTTACATTTCTTGTGACAGAAATAAAAGTGATCAGAATTATTTTTTTTTTTAATGGGACAGTGTAAAGAGAGAAAAAAAAAAAAAAAGTTTAAACACCCCCGTCCCAAAGAAAACGCATATATAAATCACGCCTGCAAATGTAAACAGTGTTCAAATCACACATGTAAGGTATCACTGCTATAGTAATAATTCTAGCAAAATACCTCCTCTGTAACTCTAAACGGGTAACTGTTTTTAAAGTTTTAAATTTTAAAGTGTCGCCTATGGAGATTTTTAAGTACCATACTTTGTCGCCAATTTAGGAGTGCGGACAAATTTTAAAGCGTAACATGTAAGGTATCTATTTACTCGGCGTAACATCTTTCACAATATACAAAAAAAAAATTGGGCTAACTTTACGGTTTCATTTTTTCTTTACATTCAATGAAGTGTATTTTTCCGCAAAAAATTGCGTTTGAAAGACCGCTTCGCAAATACCGCGTGAAATAACAAATTGAAATGACCGCCATTTTATTTTCTAGATTCTTAAAAAAAAATTAAAAATGTTTGTACTCACCGTAAAATCCCTTTCTCTGAAGTTCATTGACGGACATAGCACCTTTAATCTTGACCTTAGGGTTATATTGCCACCTTCAGGAGAGGACTAGGCCGAACATGTAAAAAGAGAAAAACCGAACAGTAACGCCCAGGGGGCGGTCCTACTGGCTATAACCCCTCACTCTGCTTCCAGCAGCTCAGTTCGTCAAAAAGCAGTACAAAAATAATTAGAAAGGGTGGGTGCTGTCCTTGCAACATCTGCCTCTGAGGGATGGGAGGTCCTACAGGATTAGGTATATCCTGTCACTATCCTACCATACTGAAACTGGGTACTTGTTACTAGTTATGTTGTTAGTAATGTTAACTATAGTTAGTTATGTTTAGATGTACGTTGTTATGTACGTTGTTATGCACGTAACTGTGCACCAATTGGCCGGGGTATGCCCCAATGGCCCTGTTTTGTACCTTTGCAAAAAAAACTTTTCAATAAAAAGAATAAAAAAAAAGAAAAAAAAAGAAAGGGTGGGTGCTGTGTCCATCAAAGAACTTCAGAGAAAAGGATTTTACGGTGACTACAAAAATCCTATTTTCTCTTTCAATCATTGACGGACACAGCACCTTTAATTTTGAGTTGCTCCTGGAGTTGCAACCTTAAATGGCCACCTGCAAAACCTTACGGCCGAAGCATGCATCTGAAGATGCGCTCACATCAACCATGTAAAATTTTGTGAAAGTGTGAAGGGACGACCAGGTCGCCACCTTACACATCTGGGAAACAGACGCTTGATGTCAGAAGGCCCAGGAGGCACCAATTGCCCTGGTAGAATGTGCCGTGACAGGAAAGGGGGGCGTCCACCCCCTTATGGCATAAGCCTGAACCACGATCTGTCTGATCCACGAGAAATGGTGGTCGACGAGACCGCCAGGCCCTTCATCAGACCAGCCACCGATACGAACAGGGAGTCCGACCTCCGAAAAGGAGCTATAGCAGACAGATACACCCGCAGAGCCCGGACCACGTCCAAAGAATGAAAAGCAACCTCTTTGGGATGTGACGGCTGAGGACATAAAGATGGAAGCACAATGTCCTCATTCAGATGAAAGGCTGAAACAGCCTTTGGAAGAAACGAAGGCTGCGGGCACAGCCCCGCCTTATCCTTGTGGAGGATCAAGTAAGAAGACTTGCATGACAAAGCTGCCAACTCAGAAACCCTCCTTTCAGATGAAATAGCCACTAGAAAGACTACTTTCTGAGAGAGTGTCAATAAGGAAATCTCCCTAATGTTTTCAAATGGGGGTTTCTGAACACCGAGAGCACCAGATTCAAATTCCACGGAGGCAGCGGTGGTCGAACCGGAGGGGCCACATGTTGAGCCCCCTGAACAAACGTACTCACCAATGAATGAGTCGCCAAAGGTCACTGAAAAAAGACAGCCAAAGCTGATATCTTAACCACTTGCCGACCAGCGCACGCAGATATACGTCGACAGAATGGCACGGACAGGCAGGAGGGCGTATATATACGTCCCTCCTTTAGCCTGTCCGTGCCATCGGGAGCGCGCCGGGAGCGGCGCGCTCCCGCGCTGGTCGGCACCCCCGTGAGTCCGGCCGCGGTCCCCGCGGACTCGATCGCCGCGGGGACTCCCGCGATCGTCTCACGGAGCGGCTGAACGGGGAGATGCCGAGATAAACAGCATCTCCCCGTTCTGCCTAGCAACTAGTGACGCCGATCTCTGCTCCCTGTGATTGGAGCAGAGATCAGCATTCACTAGTTGACTGCCACGCCCCCCCACAGTAAAAAACACACCCCTAGGCCTACTTAACCCCTACACTGCCACCTTGTGGTTAACTCCTAAACTGCCAGTGTCATTTATACAGAAATCAATGCATTTAAATGCATTAATTGCTGTAAAAATGACAATGGTCCCAAAAATGTGTCAAAAATGTCCGATGTGTCCGCCATAATGTCGCAGTCACAAAAAAAATCGCAGATCTCCGCCATTAATAATAAAAAAAAATTATTAATAAAAATGCTATAAAACTATCCCCTATCTTGTAAACGCTATAACTTCTGCGCAAACCGATCAATAATCGCTTATTGCGATTTTTTTTACCAAAAATATGTAGAAGAATACGTATCGGCCTAAACTGAGGAAAAAAAATGTTTTTTTATATATTTTTGGGGGATATTTATTATAGCAAAAAATAAAAAATAATGCATTTTTTTCAAAATTGTCGCTCTATTTTTGTTTATAGCGCAAAAAATAAAAACCGCAGGGGCGATCAAATACCACCAAAAGAAAGCTCTATTTGTGGGAAAAAAAGGACGTCAATTTTGTTTGGGAGCCACGTCGCACGACCGCGCAATTGTCAGTTAAAGCGACGCAGTGCTGAATCGCAAAAAGGGCCTGGTCCTTTGGCTGCAAATTGGTCCGGTCTGAAAGTGGTTAATGGTGCTTAATGCAAAAAAAAAACAAAAAAAGCAGGATCCTGGAAATTTAATATGTACGCGGACACCACCCCATCTCCTCACAAATGTAGATGTAGGCCTTCCACGTACGATAATAAATCTTCCGAGAAGAGGACTTCCGTGCCCTCAGCATAGTGGAGATTACCGAATCCGACAGTCCTCGGTCCCTTAGCACTTGGCTTTCAACAGCCATGTTGTTAAAACCAGCGACGGTAAAGCAGGATAAAGTATTAGACCTTGCCACAGAAGGTCCTCCCGCATTGGCAGCCGCCAAGGAACATCCACCACCATTCTGACTATGTCGGCGTACCAAGGACATCAAAGCCAATCTGGTGCAATCAGAATCACCGGAATCCCCTCGCCCTCCACTCTGCGTAGCAGACGGGGTAGAAGTCTGAGTGGGGGGAAGGCATAAATCAGCCGATACTGACCCCATGGAGCCACCAACGTGTCTGATGCGTCTGCCCAGGGGTCTCTTGACCTGGCCACAAACCTCTGTACCTTCCGATTGAGCCAAGTGGCCAAGAGATCTACATCTGGTGTGCCCCACCTTAGCCAAAATACTTCTGGATGCAGCGACCATTCCCCCTGGTCCAGCAGCTGACGACTGAGGTAGTCCGCCTGCCAGTTTTCTACACCCGGAATGTATACGGCCGAGAGAGCCAGCACACGCTGGTCTTCCCACTACAGGATGTGAGAGACCACCAGCTCTGCAGCCGAGCTTCTTGTCCCTCCTTGATGGTTGATATACGCCACTGCCATGGCGTTGTCCGACTGGATCCTGACCAGACACCCCTGTAACCTCTGTGACCATGTGGAGAGGCACCGCCTGATAGCCCGAAGCTTCAGCACATTTATCAGCAGGTGGGATTCTTCCTACATCCAGCGACCCTGGGCCGACTGTATGCCCCAAACTCCCCCCCAGCCAGTCAGGCTGGCATCCGTTGTGATCACCGTCCAATGAAGAGGAAGGAACGACTTCCCGGACCGAAGAGCCAGAGACCTCAGCCACCAGAGAAGGGAATCCCTGACTAGCTGGCTCACCCAAATTTGACAATCCAGGGATGTCAGAGATTTGTCCCATTTGGACAGGATATCTTTGTGCAAGACTCGAGTGTGGAATTGAGCATACGGTACCGCCTCGAAACTGGCTACCATGAGACCCAGAACTCGCATGCAAAAACGCAGCGACGACCACCTGCGGGACATCAATAACTTCACCACAGATTGAAGAGTCTGCAGCTTGTCTGTAGGGAGAAGACTCTCGCCTCTGAGAAGTCCAGAATCAAGTCCAGGTACTCCAGGCATTGAGTCGGCACCAACACCGACTTCTGGAGGTTCAACACCACACCAAACTCCCGGAGAGTCTGTATGGTGATCGCCACATCCTCCCTTAATTCTGAGGCAGAAGCTGCTCTCAGGAGGAGGTCGTCCAGGTAACCCATGATTGCGAACCCTCGTTGTCTTAGCAATGCCAGAACTGGGGCTAGCACCTTGGTAAAGACCCTTGGCGCCGTCGCTAGGCCAAAAGGGAGAGCTACAAATTGGTAGTGCTCGTCCCCGACCGCAAATCGTAGAAACCTCTGATGCCTGACGCATATGGGGACATGCAAGTATGCATCCTTGATGTCCAAAGATGCCAAGAAATCCCCCAGAGGGAGTGCAGCGACCACAGAACGAACCGATTCCATCCTGAGCATGTAGTGGTAGCCGAAAGGCTACATGGCCAGGTTCCCTTACCAGCAATGGCGGCAGCACCCAACGTACATATCAGCTGCGGTGCTGACATCGCTGGACTCCAGGACAGGCAAGTGTCCCAATGTTAAAAGTCAGCAGCTACAGTATGTGAAAGCTGGTAACCGGCTTCTGTTACAGGGATATCGGTCCCACACTACCCATAAGTGCTGATAATCAGTGCCAAATCATCTGCACACATCAGTGAAGGAGAAAAATTACCTGGTTTGCTAAATTTTATAATAAAACTATGAAAGAAATGACAATTGCATGATCATGCAACACTGTACCCAAACAAAAATCCCCCCTCCCCTTCATCCTTTACCCAAATAGTGCTCTCTTTTGATCGTATTTAACCACTACCATAAACAAAAAAATAAAAAATAAAAACATTTTCAAAGTGTCACAACGATGATAATTGGCCTGGGCAGGAAGGGGGTATAAGTGCCCAGTAAGCAAGTGGTTAAGTTGAATTTGTATGCAAATATAAGTCATATGTTTGTAACCCAGGGACTGCCATGTTTATTTTACAATTTAAAAAAAAAGGGTATACAAATTTCATTACTCAAGAGCATACTTGATCACTTCAAGGGTTTGACATTCTCTCTCTTACCTTTATGTCTGGTCTCTTTGTTTGAATGTGCCGACATTGTTTTAAAGGTGCTTTTAGAAAAGAAAGATGATCTTAGATCATCATACACCCTATTTACAGAAGGGAAGGAATAAGTGCCTGACAATGTCACCATTGGTGAGAATAAATGGCTGGCTTAAGTGTCAGATGAAATTACAACACCGAGGAAACAATATAGGTCTGGCTCAGTAACTATTGTCCAATATACCAGAGCGTAAACGGGAAAAGTTGTTTCCTATAAGACCAAAAGACTAACACAATTTTAATAAGTACCTGTGCATTTCACCATCGTACAGCACACAGAGCTACCAATGCACCTAGACTAAAGCATACATTCTATGCATCATGTTGCACCACTGAAAATACCGCAGGTGCATTGAGGTGCCCTTTTAAAACTGATGATTCAATACACAAAACCAACATTTTTTTAATGCACCTACAGCAGTAATGATTTAATATCTTTATAAATGATATTGGGTCTGGGATTAAAAGTAACATTTCTGTTTTAGCAGACGACACCAACTAGGCAGTGGATTAACGTTGTTATAGGATGTCTCTAATTTACAAGCCAACCTCAATGCACCGTCTAATTGGGCAACTGTCAGACTTCACGCACCTGACTGATGAGCCCGAGATAGCAGGGGAAGGCCTCCCTTACATGTCTGCTTCGCGGCCCCTGGTAGTGTGGACAGGAGGCACGGGAGCGCAGATCGGTATGAGAGCCTGGCGGGTTGTTGCGGGGGAGATGGCCCCAGTAGCTTGCTGTAGTGGGGTCGGTAATCTCCAAACAACTGAAGGCTGGAAGCAGGTGCAGAAGAGGCACGTCCAGTCACAGGCACGGTACAAGGGATATGGCAAGTTCAAAGTCCAGGTCACAGGCAGGGTTGGCAACAGGCGGGCAGCGCGGTACAGTGGAGCAGGCAGGTACAAGGTCAAGGACAGGCCAAAGGTCAAAACGCAGGCAGCAGACAGGTAAGTACAGGATCAAGCCAGGTAGTCAGGAGATCAGAGGTTTCAGACAGGCAACGGGTATCAGGACACAGGGAGCTGCAGATCGGACAGCACCGGGCGCCAAGTGAGAACAACCTAAATAGGCTGATTGGCGCCAAGCGACATGCGCGCGCCAAGTGCCATGCGCGCGCCAACGCACACCCGCACGCACCCGCACATTAGCGAGCGCCGGCGTACACCAGCGCACCCCAGGGCGCCCAGCACCACGTCTGCACCGAGCATCTCCCTGACAGCAACTAAGTGGCAAATAAGGTTTAATGTTGATAAATGTAAAGTTATACACTTGGGGGCTAAGACTAAGCATGCATCATACATACTAGGGGGACTACAACTGGGGGAATCCATAGTCGAGAAAGATCTGGGGGGATTGTGGTAGATCACAAGCTCAATAATAGCATGCAATGCCAAACTGCGGTTTCCAAAGTGAAAAAGGTCCTCTCTTGTATTAGGAGAGAGAGAGATATTATAATCATTAGTAAGACCTCAGATGGAATATGCAGTTCAGTTTTGGGCACCAGTTCTCAGAAAGGAAAAGGGGGAACTGTAGAAAGTGCAAAGAAGGGCAACCAAACTGATAAGAGGCATGGAGGAGCTCAGCTATCAGGAAAGATGAGAAGAATTTAATTTATTCTCTCTTGAGAAAGCGATTAAGGGGGGTATGTGATCAACTACAAATACATAGGTGGTCCATATAGTGAGCTTGGTGTTAAGTTATTCACTTTAAAAAGGTCATCACACTCTTGACAAGGGGGCACTCTTTACGTCTGGAGGAAAAGATATTTAATCTCCAAATACACAAAGGTTTCTTCACAGTAAGAGCTGAGAAAATGTGGAATAGACTTCCTCCAGAGGTGGTTCTGGCCAGCTCAGTAGATTGCTTTAAAAAAAAGGCCTGGATTCTTTCCTACATGTACATAATATAACGGGATACTAACATTTATAGGTAAATTTGATCCAGAGAAAATCAGATTGCCTCTTTGGGGATCAGGAAGGAATTTTTTACCCTGCTGTAGCAAATTGGATCATGCTTTGCTGGGGTTTTTCGCCTTCCCCTGGATCAACTGTGGGTGAAGGATTGTGTATATGGGATTTTCTTTTTTGGTTGAACTAGATGGACTTTGGTGTCTTTTTTTCCCCCCGCAAAAATTCAAAATGAAAAAGAGGAAGGTAAAGGTTTAAAGCGTGCCCTGAAAAGGCCATATTTAGAGCATTTCAGGAGTACAGCCATGGCAAAAAGTTTTGAGAATGACACAAATATTAATTTTTTAAAGTCTGCTGCGGAAGTTTTTACGATGGCAATTTGCATATACTCCAGAATGTTATGGAGATTGATCAGATGAATTACAAAGTCCTTTTTTGCCAGAAGAATGAACGTAATCCCCCCAAAAAAAGGCACACAAGGCTGGAAAAATACTCTGTAATGCTGATTAAGTTAGAAGAAGAGACTGGAAGCTTTAAAAAGGAGTGTGGTGCTTGAAATCATTGTTCTTTCTCTGTTAACCATTGTTACCTGCAAAGAAACATATGCAGTCATCGTTGCTTTGCACAAAAGGGGAATTCACAGGCAAGGATATTGCTGCTACTAACATTGCACCTAAATCAACCATTTATCGGATCATTAAGAACTTCACGGAGAGGCGTTCAGTTTCTGTTACCAAGGCTTCAGGGCGCCCAAGAAAGTCCAGCAAGTGACAGGGCCTTTTCCAACAGTTGATTAAGCTGCGGGATCGGGGGGTGGGGGGGTGGGTCAACAGTGCAGAACTTGCTCAGGAATAGCAGAAGGCAAATGTGAGTGGAGGATGGCCTGGTATCAAAAAGGACAGCAAATAAACCACTTCTCTCCAGGAAAAACATTAGGGACAGACTGATCTTCTGCAAAAGGTACAGGGATTGGACTGCTGAGGACTGGGGTAAAGTCATTTACTCTGATGAATACCCTTTCTGATTGTTTGCGTCATCCTGAAAAAACCTTGTCCGGAGAAGAAAAGGTGAGCACTACCATCAGTCCTGTGTCATGCCAACAGTAAAAGCATCCTGAGGCCATTCTGTGGGGTTGCTTCTCAGCCAAGGGAGTGGGCTTACTTACAATTTTTGCAGCCATGAATAAAGAATGGTACAAAAACCATCCTCCGAGAGCAACTTCTCCCAACCATTCAAGAACAGTTTGTTGATGAACAATGCCTTTTCTAGCATGATGGAGCACCTTGCCATAAGGCACAAGTAATAACTAGAGAGAAATTGATTGCTGTGCCCTGGGGTGGCAAACACCCCTAATAGACAAGTGCCACATCCTGACTTTAACGGCACGTATAGAAAAAAATATAACAAATTTTAATAGTTCACATACATTATAGACATATACAGTGCACATTTAATAAAACACACTTAGATATTTTATACATGACAGAGGACCCATTGATTAACCCAAGAAAAGGATGCCGCTTATATACTTCCTGTGGGGCTATACTTGGTATACGTCAGAAAAAGCCCACACTATGATATGGCATTCACTGTTAGGGTGTTCAAAGATCCTTGAAGAGTTAAAAAATGATCAACATGTTTTGCGACTGAGAGCGCCCCCCCCTCCCGCCTGAACCGTACCAGGCCACATGCCCTCAACATTGGGAGGATGCTTTGGGGGTCTAAGACATCAACATGGGGACAAGGTGCTTTAGGGGTCTTAGACCCCCAAAGCATCCTCCCAATGTTGAGGGCATGTGGCCTGGTACGGTTCAGGCGGGAGGGGGAGGGCGCTCTCGTCCCCCCCTCTTTTCCTGCGGCCTGCCAGGTTGCGTGCTCGGATAAGGGTCTGGTATGGATTTTGAGGGGGACCCTACGTCATTTTTTTTTTTTTTTTTTGGCTAGGGTTCCCCTTAAAATCCATACCAGACCTCAAGGGTCTGGTATGGATTTTGAGGGGGACCCTACGCCATTTTTTTTTTGGCTGGGGTTCCCCTTAATATCCATCCCAGACCTGAAGGGCCTGGTTATTGAATTTGGGGGGACCCCTACGCTTTTTTTTTTCATTTTTTCTTTTTTTTATCAATGACTTTTTTTTTATGAATGAGTTTCAATGAATGACTGTTCTCTGTATTACGGGAGCCGTCAATTAACATTAGCCGCGAGTGATTTTAAATAGCTTTTTTACTTTCAAAAATGACACTTTGCGCAGAGACAGTTCTAAACACGGGAAACATGCGCCCCTTTACATGCATACTATAGACACCCCCCAGGTACGAAATTTAAAGGAATATTAAACTTTTATTGTTTCAATTTAAGCATTATTAAAATCACTGCTCCTGAAAAAACGGCCGTTTTTTAAAAAAAAAATTTGCATTGATACATGTCCCCTGGGGCAGGACCCAGGTCCCCAAACACTTTTTATGACATTAACATGCATATTAGCCTTTAAAATTAGCATTTTAATTTCGAACGTTCGCATCCATTATAACTAATAGGGTTCTAAAGCTCGCACGGACTTTAGGTCCGTTCGCGGGTTCTGGTGCGAGCCGAACGGGGGGGTGTTCGGCTCATCCCTACTATAGAGACCTAGTATAGAGGGCTGTACTGTCTGTAAATAACATAAGGTGTATTTAGAGGTTATTTACCATATTCCCAAATGTTACTGAAACCATTCATATTAGAAGCTATTCAAGCCAAATATGTTAAATTTGGCTTGTATTTTGATATTGAACTATGAATATACCTATAGACATATACAGTATATACTTACATTCCAATACATTTGGACTTATTAATATTGAATGTAAACGGTTTTATTAAAAATTTTGATAATTGGTGTCACATATAAGATAAGACCTAAACGTGTATAAGTGAAATATAATGATTTATTAAGATAAGTGAATAAACATAACCTCCTCCAATATAATACAATGTGCAACCAACCAACCACAAACAGAAACCCACAAATAATAATAGTAACAGACAAATATATACATATAATAGGGAATACCAAAATCATAAACAGGGCAAGGCCAGGGTCATCAAGGGGAGGTCAGAAGATGGGGATAGGGAACAAACAGGACAAGGAGAGGATGGATGGATCAGGCTAAAGGACAAAGGTAAAGGTAACAGGATCACAGGAAGGATGGGTACAGGTACAAGACTCAGGGTTCAGGTAAACAGACAGGAACAGGATCAGGATCAGGATCAGGTACAAATACAGAGCTCTCAGGGTCAGGGCGCAAGGAAAGATACCAAGGCAAGGTGTGTGTGTGTCTGCTGGGTATTTATACACATCTCCTGCAATCAGACTCAGGTGATGCCTGATCGCAGGAGAGGATGTCGGCCCCACACTGCCAGGAACCATCTGCTGGTGGGCGCTAGTACTGCAGCCCAAAGATCAAACAATACCACCAGCAGGAGAGAGCTCCCCTTACAGTCTGGAACTGTCAGGAGACACCCGCTGGTGGACATCAGTACTGCACGCCAAATGCCTGACAGAGCCATCAGCGAATGGAACCTTTCCTGAAAATTGGGTTAGATGTATGTGTATATATATATATATATATATATATATATATATATATATATATATATATACACATACATAAATAAACAAAGGAATACTACCTATCTGTGATCGCTAAGTTATGTGCCTGTATGGACCGGCTTGGGTGGCCATATACTCAATAGGTACTGCTGGTGGTGTTTTGCCCGATAGACATAAACATAATGGATGCAACCATTAGGTACAGAGGAAAAAGCACCCAAATATATAAATAGTCCTATTGTTTTATTATAGAATGTGTCTCTGCTACTGATCCCGCCTCCCGCAAGTATGTGTGTGAGGAGAGGAAATCCAATAAAATCCAAGCAGTTGACTTACGTACACGTCTGCGAGAACGTGGATACAGTAAAAGCTTACTAAGAAAAGCGTACAATAAAGCTCTAAATAGGGACAGGACATCTTTACTCTATTCGAAAACCAAATCCAATTTGGATCAGCAAACTACGAAATTCATTACTAGGTACTCAGCCCAGCACCAACAACTTCGTATGTGTATGGCCAAGCACTGGCATCTGCTCAGAGAGGATCCAACACTTCATCAGTGTGTGAGGAATATCACAGAAATTGTCTTTCGTAAAAGCCCCTCCATAGGTGACAAACTCACAGAAAACCATTACAGACCTAACTATCATGCAGATACCCCGTTAAGGATATATCCATGTGGACAATGTACTTATTGTCCCTGGATACAGACAGGTACTAGGTGCTGTCTGCCCAATGGAAAAACGTTTAGTCCACGTTTCCATGCCACCTGCAATGCACCGGGAGTGATTTACTTAATGGTGTGTAAATGCGGGGCTTTCTATGTTGGAAAGAAAATCCATCAACTGAAAAGCGCATATATGACCATATTTAGTATTCCCAGTTTGCCAAAATGCTCACCCCGGTGAGACGCCATTTGGGTCTGTATCATAAATTTGAATTGTTGTATTAACCGTCTTTTCTGGTATTTATCATTAACTTTCCTCCAAACAATACCATTCTAATAGTTCATTCTAACAGGTGTCAATTTGCATTTTATATGTATTCGCATAATAAAGTTATTGAGCAGGGACTAGGTATACATGGTCGAATATAAACAAATGTTTGTTCTAGCTGAGGTTATTCAGCCCAAGCCGCGGGTGTCATGTCCCACTCGCCTCAGTCTCGGGATCGAGAGGGGAGGAGCAGGGGACTTTGTTTACCCACGGCAATAATGTAGACGCTGTCATCTGACGTCTCCTGTTACTTCCACGATCGCTCCATTGGGCGGGCACTGGAATTGCTTCGGCCATCCAGTGCGCATGCCCCCTTTGGCACATGCGCGGTTTATTGGCGGCCGGTCCGAAGTGACGTCAGACACCACTCAGACAGGGTGCATATAACAGCAAGGTAGGATCTCCGATCCCCAGGTGCGCTAAGGGACAGAGGTGTCCAGCCTCTTCTCACACACGCACTTACCAATTAAGAGACACATTCTTTTGCAGTATGTTTGGGTATGGGACTTTTTAGATCCCCCAATAGGACTATTTATATATTTGGGTGCTTTTTCCTCTGTACCTTATGGTTGCATCCATTATGTTTTATGTCTATAGGGCAAAACACTACCAGCATTACCTGTTGTGTATATGGTCGCCCAAGCCGATCCATACAGGCACATAACTTAGCGATCACAGACAGGTAGTATTCCTTTGTTTATTCATATGTATATACATCTAACCCAAGAATCTAAATTTTAAACGAAAACCAGTCACATTTAATATTAATAAGACCAAATGCATTGGAATGTAATTATATATAGGTATATTCATAGTTCAATAGCAAAATACAAGCCAAATTTAACATATTTGGCTTGAATAGCTTCTAACATGAATGGTTTCAATAACATTTGGGAATATGGTCAATAGCCTACAAATACACTATGTTTTTTACAGACAGTACAGTCCTTTATACTAGGTCTCTATAATGCCTATGGGCAGTTTTGAAGTTATATTGCAGTAGTTATGCAAGTACAGCATTGCTCATTGTCGCATATGCCAAACAACATAAAATATACACATTGACTAAACTGACTTTTATCATTTTAGCTACCTGGTGCACCCCCATATCCCACTTCATGTCCTGGTTTCTGCTGCTCTGCTGTGCTTGGCGCCGGATCCCGTGGTCTCCCTCTCCCGTCCACCTGGAGAGGTGTTTTTTTGTTCAGTAGCTGTGTCCCATTTGTGAGCGTTAAGATTTTCTTCAACACCAATTGTGGCGAGTTCATATAACTTCTGTATATGGTTATGCACATTATATTATTCACACACCCCAACTATATATTTAAATTTTATTCTAACTGCAATTAATTTCTCTAATTAGAGATACAGAAGCTCCTGAAGAAGCGACAACTTCAGTCACAAAACATGTTGAGCATTTTTTTTTTTAACTCTTCAAGGACCTTTGAACACCTTAACAGTGAATGCCATATCATAGTGTGGGCTTTTTCTGACATATTAACCACCTCAATATAGGGCACTTTCACCCCCTTCCTGCCCAAGCCATTTTTCAGCACTGTCACACTTTGAATGACAATTACATGGTCATGCAACACTGTACCCAAATTAAATTTTATATTTTTTTCCCCCCACAAATAGAACTTTCTCTTGGTGGTATTTGATCCTCTGCGAATTTTATTTTTTTTGCGCTATAAACAAAAGAAGAGTGACAAGTTTTGAAAAAAAAAAAATATATATATATATATATTTTTTTTCCTCAGTTTAGGGCGATATGTATTCTTCTAAATTCCCCCCCCCCCCCCAAAAAAAAAATAATATTGCAATAAGCGTATATTAATTGGTTTGCACAAAAGTTATAGCGTCTACAAAACAGGGGATAGATTTATAGCATTTTTATTATCATTTTTCTTTTTACTAGTAATGGCAGCGATCTGCGATTTTTATCAAGACTGCGATGTTGCGGCGCGCATATCGGACACTTTTGACACATTTTTGGGACCATTCACATTTATACAGCGATCCGTGCTATAAAAATGCATTGATTACGGTATAAATAAATGTGACTGGCAGGGGTTAATTATGTTACCTAGGGGAGTGAGTAACTGTGGGGGGGACGACTCACAAGGGGAGGAGACCGATCGGTGTTCTTCTGTACTGAGAACACACTATCGGTCTTCTCTCCCTGACAGGACGTAGATCTGTGTGTTTAGACAGACACTGCTGCTCTGTTACCCGGCAATCGCGGGTGCCCGGCTGACATCGCAGCATCGGGTCCCCAGTGATGGTGGGTCGGGAAGGCGAGGACGTCATACGACATCCTCCCAGAACAAGAGTCGTGCCACGTGGCCATCATATGACAGCCGGTGGGCAGCAAGCGGTTAAGTATAGCCCCCACAGGAGATGTGTATATATTCTCTATAATGTATGTGAACTATTACAATTTGTTACATTTTTCTATACGTGCCGTTAAAGTCCATTTTTCCTATACTTCCAATTTTCACAAGTGATAACCAAGTGGCTTGGGAAACAAAACATTGAATGTTTGGGTCCATGGCCAGGAAACTCTCCAGACCTTAATCCCATTGAGAACAATCCCCAAGAGGTGGGTGAAGAAAATAAAAAGTTCTGATAAAACTCCAAGCATTGATTATGCAAGAATGGGCTGCCATTAGTCAGGATGTGGCCCAGAAGTTGATTGACAGCATGCCAGGGCAAATTGCAGAGGTCTTGAAAAAGAAGGGTCAACACTACAAATATTGACTCTTTGCATAAACATAATGTAATTGTCAATAAAAGCCTTAAACACTTACGAAATGTTTGTAATTATAATTTCAGTATACCATAGAAACATCTAACAAAAAGGTCTAAAAACACTGAAGCAGTAGACTTTTTGAAAATTAAGATTTGTGTCAGTCTCAAAACTTTTGTCCAGGGTTGATTGGATGCACCTGAAAATGATGAAAACCAAAACGTCAAATCTGACCGTTTACTGCCAGGAAGTGAAAAGCACCCATTCTGAGGAATACCTCTCCATACCCTCAGTTTATACAACCTACTATTTATGTAGGTATTTAGCATTTCACAATTCACAGCAAGCTCCAATGTGAACATCAGATGCAATTTGTAAAGCAGTCCTCATCAACCATTTCACACTAGTGTGGACAACCTTGAAGTCAGACAAGGGGCCTTTTTTTTTTTGTTTTTAATAAACACCAACACAAAACCACATTCCTGTTTATAGTAATAGGTGAAATCTCTTGTTTGGTGCGATTTTTCTTGCTTTATTATAAAAAGATATCTCAACTCTTAGGACAAAAAAAGTGTTGCATTGGAGAAGATGCTCTTATATCAACGTCTGTTTGACATTTAACAAAATGTATTTAAAGGAAGGCAAACAACGAATTGGAAAATTATGTTTTTATGTACAACAGTATGAACTGCACAGCAACAAACAAGTACATATTTAGAAACTTTAAACTACAGGGCACACAGCGTTTCAAGTTTAAATTGGTAAAGTTAAAACTGTTGCTAAAACATTTTATTTAAAATAGTGTCTACATAGTAAGAAACGTAACAAAAATAAATAAAATAAATATGTCAGTTTAAACTAATTTGCTTATACACAAAGCAAGGTGGCTCTAAATACTGTTCCAGAACCAGTATATACATTTAGATGCAAAATAGAGGCAAGAAGTGCTACAGCTGCAATACATTATTTGTATCACAATAAGTTTGCCCCATCCGGCGGTGTGTGCAAGGTATGGTGAATTCTGAACAGCAGATGCTGCAAGATACAGTACTAAACGATATAAAAATTTTAAAAACACTGATAAAAAACAAAAAGGGGATGAAATATGAAAAAAAAAAAAAATTTCAAAGCCTTTTCAAATTGCGCTTACTCTGTGCACTTCCAGGGATAAAATCCTTTTTGTGGATTCTCTTTCCTGACCCCGAGCCACATTCTTTCGAGCCATGAAACGTGCACAAGCATAGAATACAGAAGTCAAAGCCACAGTCCTTCCTACTGCACTTGCCACGCTTCTTTAGAGGCTGATATTTAGCTGGGTACTGGCACTGCGGGCAAGGTTTCAAAGCTTCATCTGTGAACAAAGTTTTGGCAATCTGCAACAAAAGGTTTTATAGTTAGACACAGGCAAGTTATCATAAAGTAGTGAAAAATCAAGGCTGTGATTAACAAAAAAAAAAAAAAAGAGAAAATAAAAAATGTAAACACTGGGGAGACTCAGTAAATTGGTTTAAAGTTGATCCTCTTGGTCCTTTCAACACTTCTCATTAACCCAAACAGGCACGCTCCACACATTTCCAGACTAGGACTGGACACATTGAAAGTGAACGTGACCTGGCCTAAAACATGTGTAAGGCAAAAAGAGTGCTCTTCAGGCCTTTTGGTGCCTGCAATTAACGGTTGCCGCAAGTCTTCAAAATAAAAAAAATAAAAGTATATGGGGCACAATAGAAAAGTTATATACAAGGAGGATATAAAAAAAAAAAAAAAAAAAAAAAAAAAAAAGAAGTGTTAATAAATCAATATGTGGGGGTAGAGGGAGCTAGTCCACGAGGAATTGAAGGCTAGAAGTCAGACCAGACAAGCGAGAATTTGTAAGAGTCCATTCAGTAGACTTCACTGGTATAGGCAGCTCCAGAGACAGGAATGAACTCTACAAAACAAACACAGGGGGCACCAGCTAAGTGCAGCATAAAAAGGTCACTTAAAGCCAAATGCAAACTCACATGCCACAGTATGCAATACGCTTGTCATGGATCATAAGTAGGAATCTATCCACCCAGGAAGTCTCCCTCAGTAACAGCCCGCAGTAGTGTCATCAGGAACCAGCGATGTAGCCAACTCTGGAAGTCTGTAAAACCATCCTGGAGCCAGAAGTTATATCACAAGGGCAGGCTGGTAAACATGGTTTTGAATCTGGTTTGACAAAGGAGCCAGTGAGCTCTGAAACCATGGTTACCAGCACGCCCTCGTGATGTCACTTCTGGTTCTGCACTCCAGGGTGGTTTCCGACTTCTGATCCATGGCAAGTGCATTGCATACGAGTTTACCTTTAGCTTTATTAATAAAAGGTATCCTTTAATGCTGCACTTAACTGGCGCCCCCCATGTTTTTTTTTTTTTTAAAGTTTAAACAAAGGGGGTGTTTCTTGGATCCTAAGCCCAGGCTGTACGTGGGCCTCCGCTTCTACCCAAGCCAAGCCCTGTCCAGTCCAGTCATTAAACGGTTTCCTTTGTAGTGCTCCAAAACCCCCATAAACCTTGAGAGGTGCTAGATGCAAACATCAGTAAGCCTTCCCAACAATGACTGTGGTTGTCACCAGCCAAAAGTAAGGATCAGGAGGCAAGAGGGGAAAGCCAACCCCTTTGAAGACAAAAACACCAACATGTTTTGTGAATAGGATTTTAGGAAAAGTAGCAAACTGACCTTAATATATTCCTGCTGTTTTCTTCCTGACAGGGGAACAGAGGTATTCTCTTTTGGTGTCAAAGAAAGATCTAACGAGGTAGGTGTATGGAAGACCAGCCTAGCTTGAGCTTGAACGGATTTCAGAGCAGAACGGTTTAATGCTTGTAATCTGGTAGCTGCATCTTCAGAAGAAATCATCCACCCTTGCTTAAATATTAAGATAAAACAAACATGTTATCCAGGACTGAAAATGAAGGTTACGCATTCAGCTTCAAGAGAGACCCTCACTTACAGACTACGGAATGCGTTTGACTGCTAGTGCAAGTCTCTAAGTACTAATTTCAAGATGATGCTCCGTAACCAAAAGAGAAAACTTTGTCCAGATTGTAAGCCTTTATAAAAGTAGGATTTTAGCATGCACATGAGATTCTCGAGAACTGGTTAGTGTCAATAGGCATGTTGGTTTAGAGAGACTACTTAGGGGTAAAAAGTAGAGAAGGGCACAATCAGAACAAAGTAGAAGATCATGAACAGAATGGCAGATTGTCTGGAAACTAGCGAGAGAACATATCCCTTTTGGTTTAGATAAACACTTGAACTGAACTAGGAGCAGAGAACCAGACAGACATTAAGAGGAAAGGAAGTAGTATGCAGTTAAACCCGATAGCCCGAGTGAAAAGGTAAGGGGGGATTCCAGTGATGTAAGTAACTGAGTTACCTAACGCAGTTACTTTAGAGCAGGGATCCTCAAACTACGGCCCTCCAGCTGTGGCAGAACTACACATCCCATGAGGCATTGTAAAACTGACATTCACAGACATGACTAGGCATGATGGGAATTGTAGTTCCTGAACAACTGGAGGGCCGTAGTTTGAAGACCCCTGCTTTAGAGGGTAACTAGTAATCTAACTGATTACTTTTCCCCTCATGGTAACTCAGTTCCCATTACTTTGGCTTAGTTACCCCAATTATATCTACCGCCACTAGATGGCAGTAGTGCAATTCCGGTGTCCTGCCGAAAAAGTTCCCGCCGGATAAGGACCCCCTGTACTGCGCAGCACTTGCACAGTACGAAGGACTACGGAGTTTCCGAAAATTGCCGAACCTAAACAGCTCTGAGAGAACTCTACACCGCGCAGGTGCAGTTAACATGTAATTGTACGTGGCAATGTCGCAAGCTCCCGATGCTCGTGCTACTCTGCAAGGGGCGTCTATCGTGTAAGTAAGGGGCGGGTCTAGTATTACTGTAACCAAGGGGCGCATTTATTGTTATACATCGAGCTCGGCCCATTAATTTAACATTCGCCCTCTTCTGTAGCCATCCGCCCCCTTACACGATATAATAATAATAGACCCGCCCCTTGCTTACACGCTATAACAGATCTGCCCCTTGGTTAGAGTAATAATAGAGCAGCCCCTTGGTTACACGATATATAACAATAACAATAAATGCGCCCCTTGGTTACAGTAATACTAGACCCGCCCCTTAGTTACACGTATAGAATATTTTTAAAAAAAGTCAGTTACTTTGCTGAGTAACTAATTACTTTTCCAATGTAGTAACTGAGTTACTAAACGCAATTACTTTTTGGGAGAAATAATTTGTAACTTAACTAATTACTTTTTTAAAGTAAGATGACCAACACTGGGGGATTCAAAGAAGATTACTCGATCGCTCACAACAGTCCAACTGGTGTCATGGACCTACTGCAAGAAGTCTGTCCTAGACAAAGGCACCAATGACTGAATGATTTGCACACACGCTTTCATTAAAATTCACTTTGCTGATCACTAACTGGACATGTGCAACATGACATTGAAAAATGCCAAGCCTGAGCGCTAGATAAATAAATGGTCTTGCTTTTAAACAGGAGGAAGAAAAAAAAAAAAAAAAAATGTACAGCTGCAAGACAGAACTATAGCCATTTGGGGGAAAAACAAAAAAATACCTCTATTTCAGCTCTCATCTTTTTCTGAAACACTTTTCTTCTTTGATTTGCATCCTTGTCTTGAACAATAATTTCCCGCCATTCCTTGCTTACTTTCCAAATACTAAGAGAGATACATTAAAACCATTTAATCGTTTATAAAGTTCTACAAACGACAGAAAAATATTTTCCAAGTTTATATGCAATTTTTTTAGATTTTATTTAATTTAGTACACAGTTCTTGCTCCTTTGAGCCCAGAACCAAAAATTAGCTACACCAGGCACATCCCAATCCTCCCCAACTGCAGTCTATCCATCAGATTGTGCGCTTAAGGCTCAAGACAATTTGCCAGCCACAGAATTGTAGAATGCAACGCACCTTTTTATGTGGCATTTGTTCAAAATCCAAAGCAAAATGTCTCTGTACTGCCAACCCACAGAGTCACAAGTTTACCATGTTCCCTTCAACTTCATGTTTTTTATTAATCATTTTCAATAGCCTTCAAGATTTTATCTCATTCCTCCCTGCACACATTTTCCTTTTCTGCCTGATGCTCCAAGAGTTATGCCTTGTACACACGGTCGGACATTTCGACCACAAAATCCATCGGATTCCATCCCCCAACCCCCCCCCCCCCGACAAATTTTGTCCGAAACTTGTCATCTTGCATACACACGGTTTCACAAATTTGTCGGAAAATCCAATCGTTCTGAAAGAGGTGACATACAACGGGACTACGTAGAGGCCAGTAGCCAATAGCTTTCGTCTCCAAATTTCTTCTGAGCATGCATGGCACTTTGTGCGTCGGAATTCTCTACACACTTTTAGAAAAAGTCTGATCGGATTTTGTTGTGGGAAAATTATAGATCCTGCTCTCAAATTTTTTCCGTTGGAAATGCCGACGGAAAAAGTCCGCTAGAGCCCACACACGATCGTATTTTCCGACAACATAGTCCGATCTGACTTTTTCCCATCGGAATATCTGACCGTGTGTATGGGGCATTATACTCTGCAAAGCTGCTTCCATGACAGTACACTGCAAAAGCATCGTGTTACTATACAACACCATAGCTGCACCAGAGAGGGGGTACATTCCAAAACTCCAACTGAAGACCACTGTCTGGCCATCAGTGGTAAAGGAGAACTTTCACCGCTACCTAATGACCCCTTCATCACATGCTCAGGTACAAAAGGCCATACTTCTGGTTGTTTAGAATTTACAGATTTCAAATTTATACGCGCTTTTGCAAACAGGTCAGCAATGCTTTGGGGGCTATATAAAAACATTGTCTGGCAGGGTATGTCCCCACAAGTCTGAATAGCCAGATGTCTACATGAGGTCTTTCTACTACTGAGACAATTGGCAAGGGGGAGGTAGCGTTCCATCAAAGTACAGTTGTCCTTTAATGGTTACACCTTCCTCATCAAAAATTATAAAACTGAAGAACTTTGGATACAAGCAGGACAGACTTCAATCTGCCTGAAAGGCTACAGCACTTGTAAAATACCAAACATGCTTGGCTTATACATACAAAATAACAGCTATACAAGGCACATGTGTCAGGTTTAGAAAAGACCCAGTAGCCCATCATGCTCAGAATACTGCATATATTTATTTATCTATAACCATTTCTGTATCTAAATGATACAAAAAGGTGATTATGGTTACATCTATTCAAAAAGGATCCAATGTTATAGTATGATCAATCATGTCTGATATAGTAAACATACAATAGGATCAATAATTTTTTTTTTAAATGAAATGTGAATTGTATTCATGAGTCCCATGACCATATCCTTTCCTTCTTTGCAACTACAATTAGGAATGGAGGCTTGTCACTGTGGTTTGTGCCAGATCATTTTCTGTTTTTCTCCATTCATGAATTGATTACTATTAAGTGTACTAATAGATGCACCCTTAAAAGTCCCCATGCAATGTTTAATTACAGTTTAATATGGGATGCTGGTGCAGTAATGAGACATTTGTTTCCACATGCACAATTGTCTATATGGAGGACAGATGGATGACGAATACACAGATTGTTCAGAAATTCTGCAGGCCGCCATCTAAAACTTGGTTTTTGTTTGCTGTGTGAAATGGTACACAACATAGTGGGGTATTCTCACATTTGACTACAAAAGTGGAAAAACACATTAAATATATTTATATACGTTTCAATCATTCCTCCCCCCAGTCTTTACCAGGTGGTCTTCACTTCCAGGTCATGCACCACTTTAGTTGCCCACCTCTGGACTCACTATCAATATCTTTTTGAAAGCCAATTCACCAAATTAGACACATTTTATATAAGGAAATCTGGACCTCCCTTCCTATGCCGGCCATAGACTGTTTGAATCTCAGCCGGTTCAGCAGGAGCAGCTGAGATTTGAACCATGTATTGACAGGCTGATTGATCAACTTTGGTACAACCAGCCTGTCTGATTTTTCATGCGCTAATCACTGGGTGTTCTCCCAGCTGGGACGGCTCCCTCCCTCCTCCTGGAGAACACAAGAGCTCTGAAGGAACAAGATAATTGCTAAATTTATGGCCAGCTTTAGGCTTATGAACCCTCTAGTGCTGCACGAAAATTAAAATAAATCTAAAGGATAAAATGTGTATACAATTTATAAATCTATAATTAAAATTATTATAAACTTCCTTGCCATTACCTGCAAATGCTTTCAACATCCAAGACTTTAAAGATAAAAGTTAATATGTGGTTCAAGTTTCGGAACTTCAACTCATTCAAAATGTCTACTTTTTCTAGACCCATTTTCCTGCCGATGAGTCTTGTAAGTACATCTTCTGATGCCAATGAAAAGTCAAAACTGCCCAGGAGATCCTGCACAGTGGTCTGCTGAGTCCTCTTTCTGGTACTTCTTGTCAACATCTCATGAACAACACGCAGGGCCGGTGTACCCGTTAAATCTTCAACCTTTAAAATAGAATGGGTTTGGTAGCCTACAAAGCTTAGTTCATTTTCCTCATCCACAGATTCTCTTGCTACTTTTGATTTGTATGTTGAACTTAGTATATGTGTTTCACTATAATCTTCCTCAACATCAGACTGCGAGCCTCGCTCCCGCAAAGTGGATAGTCTTCTACATCTATCCAATTTTCGGAGGTGACTTTTGTTAGGAGCAGATTTTGGGGTCTCCTTAGGTTTTTGAATTAGCTCCTGGAAAGAGCCTTCATGATCAGTTAAAGAGTCCTGTGATTTATCAAAGCTGAGTGAGTGAAAGGCACTATCCTCAGTTATGGAGTTTTCCAAGTCACTCACTTGTGCTGCAGTGGGTGTACATAAAGAAAAATTAAAATTAGCTGCAAGATCGCTAACAGGCGTCTGAAAATCCTCTTTGGCATGAGAAATTAAATTGCAGATTGGAGTAGCCGGTATCTCTGGGGAGTTGTCTTCACTAATACTCAGAATGCTCTCATTAGGAGAATCTGATGAAGGTTTAACCGGTGACAGGTTGTCTACCTCTGAGAAAGGATCAGGGCTACATTTAGAATCATCTATGGTGGAAGACCTCTGCTGAGCAAAAGACATCCTCCAGTTTTTACATGAGGTACCAACATCAGGTTCAGCTTTTAAAGTGCTTGTAGCTAAGGGTTTGTAAATGGTTTCTCTAGGAGACTCCAAACTATTAGAAAGTCTTGTCTCAAATCTAGCAAAGTGTTGAGGTTTCTTGCTTCTGGAGGTTTTCACTGAACATTCTGATGTTTCAAAGTCAAGGTTTCCACCAGATGTAGCTTTGGCTACAAGTAGTCTACGTCGTAGTGAACAGTCTTTTTTAACACCACGTGGAGTTTCATAGATTTGATTTTGCCTTTGAGCAACTGTCCCAGTTTCACATTCCCAGCTTTCTTCATTTCTTATAGGAGAGCACAGCAAAGTTGGATCTAGGTTTTCAGAATTCTCATTAGTGGGAGTATGTGTTTCTGAAGAGTCAGTGCTGGTTTCACAGCATCCAGGACCGAAGGCCTTGAGGGAGTCATTGTATCCGCTGTCTTGAGATATATATATCCGAGACTCTCTGTAACCAACATCTTTCTTTGCACCCTGTGCATAACCAACATGGTTTGCAGCAGGACTGTCAAAAACAGCTCTTTCGTAGGCCATGTCCTGTTTCTTTCTTCTGTAAGCCTATAAAACATAAATGATGGTTAGGAAAGCGCTTATGCCAGTTTTCCAAATTTGCATTTATAAACTCAAACAAAAATGTAATATGGAACAGCATACAGGTACATTCTCTACAAGTACAGAAAAATTCCACAAAACACACACACACACACACACACACACACACACACACACAGTTTAGAGTCACTAACTGCCGCATAGAAAAATTAGGTCTCCTGCCATGCCAGACAGGGCTGTGCCAGAGCTGGGTACATTTCAGGACTAGATGAACAGAAATACCAATCATTTGGCATGCAATGCAGCTCCCTTATATGTATTGTGATTAATGGTAACACATGTAAAAATGCAGCCTGGTTCTGGGGTCCCCCTAATTTATTTATTACAATATATCTGCCTGGAGTTCAGCTTTTAACATGATAGTTAAATGGATTCCAATAGTCAAAACAGGTTTTCCCCAGTGACAACAGTTACCAGGCCAAATAGGGTGAATCTCCCAGTGAGGACAGCGAGCAACAATTTTAAAACCTGACAGGGGACGGACACACACACATCAAATTTTTGTAAATATTTTATTATATCTTTTCATGTGACAACACTAAAGAAAATTACACTTTGCCACAATGTAAAGTATGGAGTGTACAGCTTGTATAACAGTGTTAATTTGCTGTCCCCTCAAAATAACTCACACAGCCATTAATGTCTAAACCGCTGGCAACAAAAGTGAGTACACCCCCAAGTGAAAATTTCCAAATTGGGCCCAAAGTGTCAATATTTTGTGTGGCCACCATTATTTTCCAGCACTGCCTTAAAGCAGAGTTCAGCCCAAAAGTGGAACTTCCGCTTTAAGTACTGGTGACCCCCTGACATGCCACATTTGGCATGTTTTTTTTTGGGGGGGGGTGCACCTAGTTTTCACAGGTACCCAGCTCCCACTTCCTCTCCTGGCACAGAGTGGAAGTTCCCCCTCTCCCTGTCATCTTCTGGGACACGTCCCAGAAGATTGCCCAGCCATTCAAAATCCCATGTCCGGCTGTGAAGCTTCACAGCCGGGCACCCACATTTTCAATTTCGGCACCGCAGAGAGGAGGGGGGAGAGAAGCGAGGATTTGGGTGGCCGCATCGCTGGACCGCGGGACAGGAGAGTGACTGTTTATTAAAAGTCAGCAGCTACACCTTTTGTAGCTGGTGACTTTTAAAATGGGTGGAACTCCGCTTTAACCCTCTTGGGCATGGAGTTCACCAGAGCTTCACAGGTTGCCACTGGAGTCCTCTTCCACTCCTCCATGAGGACATCATGGAGCTGATGGATGTTAGAGACCTTGTGCTCTTCCACCTTCCGTTTGAGGATGCTTCACAGGGTTTAGGTCTGGAGACATGCTTGGCCAGTCCATCACCTTTACCCTTGCGGTGTATGGTCTGAGCACTGACACCCCTTTAACCTCTGCAGCAATGCTGACAGCACTCGTACGTCTATTTCCCCAATCACAACCTCTGGATATGATGCTGAGCATGTGCACTCAACTTCTTTTTTTCAGATCCTCAGAGTTCTTTGCCATGGAGGTGCCACGTTGAACTTCCAGTGACCAGTATGAGAGAGAGAGAGCGATAATACCAAAATTTAAAAACATCTGCTCCCCATTTACACCTGAGACCTTGCAACACTAACAAGTCACATGACACCGGGGAGGTAAAATGGCTAATTGGGTCCAATTTGGACATTTTCACTTAGGGGGTGTACTCACTTTTGTTGCCAGTGGTTTAGACATTAATGACTGTGTGTTGAGTTATTTTGAGGGGACAGCAAGTTGATACTGTTATACAAGCTGTACACTTACTACTTTACATTGTAGCAAAGTGTCATACTTATATTTTTTTTTTTATATATAACAATAAGGGCCAGTTCACACCACAAGCAGTCCAGTGTGTTTTTTTCTGCATCAAAAATGCATGGAAAGTAGGTTATATGGTTTTCAATGGCATAGTTCACACCAGTGCAGTCAGTTCTGGCCAGAAAAAAAAAATAAAAAAAGTAGAACATGCTGCATTTTTTCTGGACTGTACTGAAAAGCTGTAAAACAAATCAAAAAACGCACTGGAACACACTTGTCCTTATTTAAGGTTAAAGTGGAAGTAAACCCCCCCTATCGTTTTCAGCCAAGGAAGCTGCCATCTTTGCCTCTGTTTAATCTTCAACTGCCACAGTGCTGCACATGTGATCCGTTATGACACCAGCCATTGGATGGTTTGACTGTTTGGTTGAGAGCACAGCCAATGTGCAGTTAGCATTCCCGCATGCCTTTTTTTTTTAAACTGTTAAATCGATGGGTTTACTTCGAAAAAAATAAATAAATAAAAAAAAGCACTGGACTGCAGCAAAACCACATATGCAGAAAAGCACATGGAATGCATCCGGACTGTGTTTCTATAGTGTGAACTGGCCCTAAAAGTTGGTAAATGTGTTCCTCTGCAACAGCACAGTCTTTGGTGATTGGCAACTGAAGACTTTGGAGTAAATGTAAAATCTGTGTGGCCAACATAGGTACAGAATCATAAACAAAAAATAAAAAATCCATGTCAAACTATGCGCTTTTTTGCAGTGGCTTGAACTGCCGACAAGCCAAGGTGTAGGAACATTTAGCAGCCTGTTCTGCCTCCATGTGGCCCGCTAGATGTACACACAAGAGAAAAGCAAAGACGATTTTGTTACATTTCAGTCAACCTTAAAATTCCACTATAGCAAAAATTACTGTTATTTGGTAGCTGTATGAAGCAAATACTTGTAATTATTGTATTCATTAGGATTTTATCCCCATAATTAACCAAGTTGTCCAGAACAGGCGGGAAAAAAAAATAAAAAAAAATTTCATGCATTTTTGCATACACATAAATGCATTTTTATTCTTTGTAGATTATAAAAAAATATTTGGAAGGCACTGGAACTGGCAACACCACAAGTGTGAACTAGGGAATACACGTCAAACGCTGTGAAGAGGTGGTTCTGGCCAGATCAGTAGATTACTTTAAGAAAGGCCTGGATACTTTCCTAAATGTACATAATATAACTGGGTACTAACATTTATAGGTAAAGTTGATCCGGGGAAAATCCGATTGCCTCTAGGGGGATCAGGAAGGAATTTTTTCCCCTGCTGTAGTAGATTGGAGCATGCGCTGCTGGGGTTTTTTTTGCCTTCCTCTGGAAGAACTGTGGGTATAGAATGGGGTATATGGGATTGTATGATAGATCTATCTATCTTTTTTTTTTTGTGGTTGAACTGGATGGACTTGTGTTTTTTTTCAACCTAACTATGTAACTTCCCTTAGGCCCCTTTCACACCCAAGCATTTTTCAGGCGCTACAGAGCTAAAAATAGCGCCTGTAATGCGCCTGAAAAAAAAACGGGTCCTTTAACTCCAGTGTGAAAAAAAAAAAAATAATAAAAAAAAAAAAAAAAAAAAAAAAAAAAAAAAGTCCTGCTAGCAGCATATTTGGAGCGGTGAAGGCTCCCACCCATTGAAATCAATGGGACACCGCGGTAATACCGCCAGCAAAGCGGCGCTTTGCGGGGGGTTCAGCCGCTAACGGGGGTTAAAACCACCCCGCTAGCGGCCAAATACCGTGGATAAAACGACTGTAAAGCAGCGCTAAATATAGCGCTGCTTTACCGCCGTCCCAGTGTGAAACCGGCCTTAGTAAAAGCACCGCACACAGTCTACACAAACACTGGTTAGGCACACATTTAACCCTTTGATCACCCTAGATGTTTAACCCCCTTCCCAGCCAGTGTCATTAGTACAGTGACAATGACTATTTTTAGCTCTGTATTAGGGTCTCTGGTTCCCACAAAGTGTCAGACTGTCAGCTGCAATATCGCAGCTCCGCCATAAGTCGATAGAGAGCTATCCCATAGTTTGTAGATGCTATAGCTTGTGTAAACAAATCACTATACGCTTATTGGGATTTTTTATTTATTTTTTTTACCAAAAACATGTAGAAAAAAAATTTTGGCCTAAATTTATGAAGAAAAAGCAGAGAAAAAAAAAAAAAAAAAAAGTGGGCCATTATAGCAAAAAGTAAAAGATAGTGTTTTTTTTCAAAATTGTCACGCTTTTTTGTTTATAGCGCAAAAAATTAAAACCGCAGAGATGATCAAATACCACTAAAAGAAAGCTCTATTTGGAGGGGAAAAAAGAACATCAATTTTGTTTGGGTACAATGTCGCACGACCGCACAATTGTCAGTTAAAGCAATGCAGTGCCACATTGCAAAAAATTGCCTGGTCATTGAGCAACCAAATCTTTTCCTGGGCTGAAGTGGTTAATAATAAACAGTGTGATGCACCATTACAATGCCTCAGCACTACTCCCTACACAGTGCACACCAGCAGCTGCTGCAAACGAACCCTAAAAACAAATAAATTTAGCATCAAACTCATGGTTGACAGACTACTTGTTTCAGGGCTTGTTCACACCATACAGGTGCGTCTGAGCATGTGCATGTTTTTATGGTGTTTCCATTAGCCTATTAAATTTCAATGAGCTACTAAACATGCAAAAAAAATATGGCAGGCACGATTTTTTTTTAAAAGCCAGACAGATTTTCAAGCAGCATGATGTGGCATACAACACCGCAATGCAATGTGGCACTGTGCTGAATAAAATGCACCGCAGCAACACGACACCACCAACTTATCTCCCTCTCTCAAGCATGTAGTGCGTTTTTGCTGCGATTTGCGTTTTTTAATCCACCCATCAACAAATTGTCCAAAAAAAAATTAAAAAGTAATTTTTATATATATACACACACACACACACATACACACACACACACACACATGGAAAATGCATCAAAAACGTGTGGAAAAATGCAAAATGAACTGCAATAAAAACAATAAAACTGCACAGGTGTGAACCAAGCTGAGAATAATAAAAACCCTTACACCTGGTTCACACTGATGCGGGCGGGATTCGGAGCGATTCCCGCATCGCTTTAGAATCGCACCCCCAAAAAACGGTTTGCAAAAGGTAGTGCGATTGACATAACCGGATCGCGTAGGTACAAACAGCCATGCAATCCGATTTCAGCGTGGCAAAAAGAAAGCAAAAAACAAAGCATTCACTTTTTGTGTGCGGTGCAATTTCAGCCATAAGAAACGAATGAGCTCAAATCGCACCGCAAAGAATTGCATGCAATTTGAACAGGAACGGGGTGCGATTCTTATGCGTTTCCCCGCACTGCACCGGTGTAAACCAAAGTGAATGGAGATATACAGAATTGTGTTTATAGTGCCCGTCTACAGGAGACCACATTCACAGCCATGACACTGTCCACAGATAGAGACCCCCAGCTATAGCACCCCTAATCAGTTGTACCCCCTTCCAACTATGACACCCCCTAATAAGCCACCCCCCACAGCTATGACGTCTTCTCCCTAGCCCAGCTATTGCACCCCTTACTAGTTAACCCCCATTGCACCCCTCTTTCCATCTCAGCTAGGGCACCCCTTTAATAACCCCCTAAGATGGCACCCCAACCCGGCTATGCCAGTCCCCTCATCTCCTCCGGTCACCTTCAGTCCTTGTAGGAAGCTCCAGCATCCAGACTCATAATTCGGGTCCATAGAGCTGAGTACAGAAATAAGGAGAGGACAGCCTGCTATGACCCCCGCCCGGGCACACACTTCTTTATTATTATTATTCTGCTCATTACACGGGAGGTTGCCGCTTTTCCTATGGCAACGCCAATCCCCGGCCTCGGCTGCTCTCTATGGGAACCGGCGTCCCCCAGCCAGCCTTTCCCTCACTGACATTCGTATCCCCCGCCTAAAACCAACTGTCACCTGCATGGGGAGAAAGCGCGCCCCCTTCCCCTCACACATGAGCGAGCGCCTCAGATGCGGGAGCGTGCACGAGAGCTCGGTCCGTGCTTCTGAAGGGAGTACAGTCAGTGACTTGTCATGGTGGACGGTGCTTGGAAAGATCCCCTGTATAAAAAAACAGGGACACATTCCACAATAAAGTACTCCAGTGTCCACAACATTTCATTAGGTTCTAGTCACAGCGTTTTGATGGAGTTTGCGTCTAAAAAAAAAAATAAATCACTGCATTGAAAATAAAAGTACCACATGTAGTCCTGTTCTCAGGATACACCAGGACAGAGACCAAGGCTTTTATCCTCAATGGTCCTCAATGGTCCAGTTTTGATCAAATACCATCAAAAAAAAAAGATAAAATTTAATATGTGTACAGTGTTGCATGACAGTGTGCAATTGTCAGTTAAAGTAACGCAGTGCCATATAGCAAAAATGGCCAGGTCATGAAAGGGGGAATCTTCCAGAGGTCAAGTGGCTAATGTATACATCTATATACACACACACACAAATACATGCATAAAAATTGATGGGCCCTAACCCCCCCAAAAAAAAAAAAAAAAAAAAAAAACAGATTTGATTTTCATGGAATGTTTTGGGCTTGTTTAGACCATGTGCATGCAGAGACATGCCCATTTCTTTTCCAGTAAGGCCCTTTCACACTGGCATCGGCGTATTTTTATCAACCGCTAATGGGGTGGTTTTTAAAAAAAGGGTTAAAACCATCCACAAAGCGGTGCTTTGCCGGCGGTATAGCCACGCTGCCCCATTGAAATCAATGGGCAGGAGCAGTTTAGGAGCGGTGTATACACCACCACTTCAAAGATGCTGCTAGCAGGACTTTTTTTGGCGTCCTGCCCTCAGGGCTTTTACATTGGAGAGACAGCAGCGGCTGTTTCACTGCGCTTTGCAGGTGCTATTTTTAGCGCTGTAGCGCCTGCAAAGCACCCCAGTGTGAAAGGGGTCTAATGGTTTGAAACAGCTGTACAAAAACATGCCATATATGCTTTTAGGCTGGGTTCACAACACAGCGAACAGACATCGCATGCGATTCGCACCCACACTGCGGTGCCGATTGCATGCGATGTCTGTGGAATGCAAGTTCAGCCATACAGTTGTATGGCTGAACTCGCATTGGATTCACACAAAAAATGTGCAGGGACTCCCCCCCCGCACAAGAACTGGATCGCATGGGTGAGAACACCCATGCGATCTGATTCCTGTCCAAATCCACAGTTTGCACTGCAATCTGTGAACCGTTCTGGGGGTGTCATTAACATTGTATTGACATCCACAGCAGTTCACAGAGGGCAGTCTGAACTCCCTGCAGGAGACATGCGATGCGGGAACCAGCGCTGAAACTAGGGTTGCCACCTTTTCTTCAAGCCAAACCCGAACACTTTAGAGGCGCAGGGCACGGCACCCCAACCGCGGTGCGATTTTCCCGCGATTGTCACCAGACAAATCGCGGGAAAATCACGTTAACAGAATTGTGGGATGCCTGTCACCCAAAAGAAGTTTGTGACTGGGGTGCCATTATCCCCATTCTCTCCTATTTCAAATCTTATTCCCCTACCAGCACAAATCCTCCTCCCTCCAATACCCCCATGGCAGCCGACAGGGGGTATCACGGGACCCCAGTACACAGGGGGGTCCAGACAGCAGAGGGTTTGGAGTGGGGGACAACTACAGAGGAGGGGGTGCAAATACAGAGGATGAGGTGCAAATACAGAGGAGGGGGTAATTACAGAGCTAGGGGACAATTAGAGGGGGCAAATACAGAGGAGGGGTGCAAATACAGAGGAGGGGGTAATTACAGAGCTAGGGGGCAATTAGAGGGTGCAAATACAGAGAAGGGGGGACAATTACAGAGAAGGGGAACAATTACAGAGAAGGGGGGACAATTACAGAGGAAGAGGATGCAAATACATAGGAGGGGGTGACAAATACAGAGGAGGGGGTGACAAATACAGAGGAGGGGGTGGCAAATACAGAGAAGGGGGTGGCAAATACAGAGAAGGGGGTGGCAAATACAGAGAAGGGGGTGGCAAATACAGAGAAGGGGGTGGGGGGAATTACAGAGAAGGGGAACAATTACAGAGGAGGGGGTGCAAATACAGAGGAAGAGGATGCAAAGACAGAGGAGGACAGAGGAGGGGGTGACAAATACAGAGGAGGGGGTGACAAATACAGGAGGAGGGGGTGACAAATACAGGAGGAGGGGGTGACAAATACAGGAGGAGGGGGTGACAAATACAGGAGGAGGGGGTGACAAATACAGGAGGAGGGGGTGACAAATACAGGAGGAGGGGGTGGCAAATACAGGAGGAGGGGGTGGCAAATACAGGAGGAGGGGGTGGCAAATACAGGAGGAGGGGTGACAAATACAGGAGGAGGGGGTGACAAATACAGGAGGAGGGGGTGACAAATACAGGAGGAGGGGGTGACAAATACAGAGAAGGGGGTGGCAAATACAGGAGGAGGGGGTGACAAATACAGGAGGAGGGGTGGCAAATACAGGAGGAGGGGTGGCAAATACAGGAGGAGGGGGTGGCAAATACAGGAGGAGGGGTGGCAAATACAGGAGGAGGGGGTGGCAAATACAGGAGGAGGGAGAGGCAAATACAGAGGAGGGAGAGGCAAATACAGAGGAGGGGGTGGCAAATTCAGAGGAGGGGGTGGCAAATTCAGAGGAGGGAGAGGCAAATTCAGAGGAGGGGTGCAAATACAGAGGAGGGGGATGCAAATACAGTGGAGGGGGATGCAAATACAGAGGAGGGGGTGGCAAATTCAGAGGAGGGGGTTGTAAATACAGAGGAGGGGTGCAAATACAGAGGAGGGGGAGGCAAATACAGAGGAGGGGGAGGCAAATACAGAGGAGGGGGAGGCAAATACAGAGGAGGGTGAGGCAAATTCAGAGGAGGGGGTGGCAAATTCAGAGGATAGGGTGGCAAATACAGTGGAGGGGGCAAATACAGGAGGAGGGGGGGGGCAAACACAGAGGGGGGGAACACAGAGGAGTCAAAACATAAGGGAGAGAGAGGCGACAGGCAGCTGCTGGTGCAGAAGTTTTTAATAAAATAAATGCTTAAAATCAATCCACTCACTGTCCATGTCAGAGCTGTATATGTCAGTCTGTGAAGTCGGCTGTCCCATCCTCCCCTCCTCCCCTCCAATCAACGCTGCTGTTATCACTGGAGGAAACAGAGAGCCGTGGGAAACTCATGTGAACTGTCAGCCTGATGATGGAGGTGTGGTTAAGCCTCCTGAATGCTCTGATTGGTCACAGCATCCCAGACTGACAGCTCACTACAGTCTCCCCGCAGCTCTGTGTTATTGGCTTCCTCCCTCCTCAGAGTGATAACAGCAGCGTTGATTGGAGGGGAGGATGGGACAGCCGACTTCACAGACTGACATATACAGCTCTGACATGGGGAGTGAGTGGACTGTTTTTAAGCATTTATTTTATTAAAAACGTCCGCACCAGCAGCTGCCTGTCGCCTCTCTCTCCCTTATGTTTTGATTGCTCCCCCTGCCCGCCGCTACAATCCCCCTGCTGTCCGGGACCCCCTGTGTGCTGGGGCTTGTAAAAGGTGGCCCCATGGTACCCCCTGTGAGCTGGAAATGGTGTCCGGGTGTGAGGCAGAGGGAAACCCGGGCACAGCCTCCTAAACCCGTACTGTCTGGGTCAAAACCGGACAGGTGGCAACCCTAGCTGAAACCTAGGCTCACACAGTACATTTTCCAAACAAAATGTGACAGACAGTAATAAAATCTTGACAGGCGTTCCAATCCCTCGCCAGTTCTCCAAAGGGTTAGTTCACCTTTACCAAAAAACTGCCTATGTGGATAATGAGTGTGGATAAACAAACCGTGCAGCTCTGACTAAACTTGAATAATGCCCTTGCTATAGGTGTAGGCCATTTACTGTACATACCTCATGAGGCCTGACTGGAATACTCCCAGGACAAAGAGGCCTAGTCATTACTGCTCAGCTTTACCATCACAGGAGTCTTTGCAACATCCTAGAAGTATTCTAGTCAGGCCTCTGGAGGTACATAAATGGCTTACACCTATATAATTTTAGCAGCGCTATTTGGCCGATTAAAAACACCCTGCTAGCGGCTGAAAAAAGGGTTAAAACCACCACCTGCAAAAGCTGCCACATTGTTTTCAATGGCCAGGGGCGCTTTAGGAGCGGTGTATACACTGCTCCTATAGCACTGCAAAGATACGGCTTGCAGGACTTTTTTGACCGTCCTGCAAGCGCACCGCCCTCAGGCTTTCACACTGAAGAGACAGGTGAGGCTCTTTACAGGCGCTATAGCTCCTCAGTGAGAAAGTAGCCTTAAGAGTTTTTCCTGCTGAGAAAACTTTCCTCTACTTCTTGTCTTCAAGATGCAACAGGAAGTAAGGCAAATTCCCATCTTAGTTGTCACTGGAACATTTCTCCATTGGAAGATTTCCCCTTTAACAAAAAGTAATGAACGCACATACTCACTCTATTTAGTTTTCATAGATTTTTTAAATGGTGGACTAAACTCACCACACACACACGCTACAATCGGATTATAGAATTTCCTTTAGTTCTGCCAACACGCATGTAGGGAAGAGGCCTGTTTGATTGGATAGTTTAGGTAGCTCTATAGTTGATTGCCGTCAGTAACATGTATGGTGAGCCTAAGGCCTCGTTCACATGGACATACAGCGTTCACCCATGCAGGGGCTGCGTTTTGCTCGCAGGAGATTTCGCAGTTGTTCCATGCATCCCTGTGCAGGTAGTCCCATTCATGTCAATTGGCACAGCCACTGCTACCAATCTGACAGCAGTGCCACACTGGGGTTGATTTACTAAATGCTGGAGAGTGCAACATTAGGTGCAGCTGAGCATGGTAGCCAATCAGCTTTGTTCATTTAAGCTTTGACAAAAAAAAAAAAAAAAAAAAACCACACACACACAATTTGATCTAACTCTGATTGGTTTCTTTTACAAAGGATTTATAGGATGTAATCAAACATATCAGGACAGTAATTAGATGGTTACAATGTGTAGCAAACAGAGTGAGAAAAAAAGTGCTCCATGCACTCCAGTGTGAAAGCCTGAGGGCTTTCAGACTGAAGCAGTGCGCTGGCAGAGCGTCAGAAAAGTCCTGCCAGCAGCTTCTTTGGAGCGGTGAACTCACAGCACCTCCACCACTGCTCCCCATTGAAATCAATGGGGCAGCGCTGAGATACTGGAGGCGTTTTGCTGGCGGATTTAACCCCTTTTCAGCCACTAGCGGAGAAGGAGGAGAGACAGAAGTCGATTGGTTTCTATGCAAAGTTGCACCAGATTTTACACTCTTTAGTTTTAGTAAATCAACCTCAATGTCTTCACAGCTGTCGAATTGGGAGCAATGACTGCATCCCAATTGACATGACTAGGACTACATGCATAGGGATGCATGGAACACCTATGCATCCCCCTGCAGACAAAACACAGCCCTTGCATGGCTCAATGCTGTAGTACACCAATGTGAATGAGGCCTTACGTGGAGTACACACAGGCCAAAAAACGGTCAGTTTGGAAGGAACCAGCCGACTTTCGGCCCGTGTGCAAAGCTCCTCGTCCAACAGAAGATGGCTTCTGCCAAATGGACATGCTGGAAAACCAATGGCTGCGAGAGCTGATCAGTGTGTCCTGGCAAGGGGTGGTCCCCCTGTCAGAACACAATAGTTCAGCAGGGGAGATTGCTGCACTAACATCGGATGTGTTAGTAGGGTAATCTGTATGTTTTTATTCAGCCCAAATGGAGAGAAAAAAAAATAAATAAACTCCCTGTGTGTACTCAGCATTAGCCGTTAACTTAGAGCAATGCAGCTCAATGGCCATGGTATAAATGAGTCATAGTATTTCAATGCATTGACTTGTATGCTCACAAGCACCTCAACATACCGTAGAACAAGATTGAGGTCAATTTCAGTTTAGAATTTAGCTCATCAGAGCAATCCACAGTCTCAGTGAGAATATATTACCAACATTCAATAAGAGCAAAGCTAGAGGCTATTGTACATTGACCATACCCCACCTGTAAATCCATAGCGATTAGTTCACCTGAAGACTTCTCTGGATAGCCCAGTGGATTTTTGGTTCTCTTAGCTAAATAGCAAGGTAATGCTGGGCGCCAAGGCTTGGTTGGCTGATAAGTTCACATTTGTTAGATCTCTTGGTCACATGACCTGTCCACATGACTTTTATTGGTAGACCTTCATCTATTGACCAGATTGGGAGGATCTTCTGCCTGCAGCAGGTGTCCAATCTGGCAGGGAATTTGAAAAAAGGGCCACAAGAACCATGGTAGTGATAAAAGGCGTCCTTCAGTCTGCCTTTATTTATTTATTTTTTGAGAAGAAAGTGAACACTTTTAGCCTTAAATGTTAGAATTTCGGGAAGCTTTGAGGTCAGCCTTCAGAATGACAGCCAGGCAACCTTAATTTTCAGAAAAAACAGCAATGACATTGTGGTAGTGGGGTTTGGTGCTGTAGGTGGTGAGAATGCTGCAGCAGGGAAGATTCATGATTTGGGTGAAAAGAGAATTTATTGCTGGCAGTAAAGTAGTACTTGGTAATTCTGAATAAATAAGGTTAAAGACTGAATTCCTCACAATATTGTTACATGTGTACATTATATATACTCTACCACTGAACTCCACGTAATGCGATTTGCTGAAACCCACATCAAAGGTGCATTAAGTTCTCCTTTTACTGCCCACACAGATCAGGTGGGTAACCCCAGACGCTGACCTAGAACAACCAATGCAGCTATGGACTTCCAGCTTTTCTAGGTCATTCAATGTAGTAGTATGTAATGTACAGCACAGAGTATAGAGTGCAGTGGTCAGAAGTAGGTAACATACAACAAAGCATAACATGCAGAGGTCAAATGGTGTGTGTGTGTAATGTATAGCACAGTGTAGTGTATAGCACAGTGTGCATAGCAAAGGAGTAAAGAGTGTGTAATGTACAGCACAGTGTACCTAATGCAGGGGTAAGGAGTGTGCAATGTATGACACAGTGTACATTTTTCAAGAGTAAGGAGTGTGTAATGTATAACACAGTGGGGGTTATTTACGATAGGCAATTCCACTTTGCACTGAAAGTGCACTTGGAAGTGCAGCCGCTCTAAATCTAAGGGGTAGATCTTACATGAGTGGAAGCTCTGCTGATTTTTATCATCCAATCATGTGCAAGATAAAATGCTGTTTTTTATTTTGCTTGCATGTCCCCCTCGGATCTACAGCGACTTTACTTCCAAGTGCACTTGCAGTGCAATGGGGATTTTCCTTTAGTAAATAACCCCCAGTGAACATGGTGCTTCAGTAAGGAGTGTGTATTGTATTACACAGTGTACATAGTGCAGGGGTAAGGAGTGGGTAATGTGCTGTATAGCACAGTGTACATAGCACAGGGGTAAGGAGTGTGTAATGTACAGCACAGTGTACGAAAGCAGGGGTAAGGAGTGTGCTATGTATGACATAATGTAGCTATTTCAGGAGTAAGGAGTGTGTAATGTACAAAGTGCAGGGGTGAGGAGAGTGTAATGTACATTGCTGCTGCAGTAAAATGTATAAGCTCCACCACAAAATCTGGTTGGTGGAGTTAATAAAAAAAAAAATACACCTCCAGTCATTAATATTGCCCGCAAGACCCTCCGCAACATTATTGCTAAGA
>CM053030.1:76264981-76449981 GCA_028564925.1 Lithobates sylvaticus | reverse complement strand
ATAACCTGCACAGGTGTGAACCTAACCTTATCCACTTCCGTGTGGTACCTGATCATCCTTGTATGCGAAGGGTGATATCTTTCTCGGTCATTGCTGCAGCGATGACTGAGAAATAATTTTTAGAGACGGCGGTTCCGTGTCTTGTAAAGGTTATCGGAGTGGCTAAAGAGCCGAGAGGTGTCAAGAATGGGAATTTCGTTCCTCCCACTGTGTGACATCAGAAACTGGAAGCCACAGGGATTTATTCACTTCCAGTTTCGGTCTCTCACATAAACCGTTGCCGGCTTGAGCAAGCATTAGATCTCGCCAATCTTGGTGTGATCTAATGCTTTGGAGGCCAGAAGAGAGCTCTGGTTACAGTTTAACCAGTTCCCTACCGCTGTATAGTAAAATGACAGTGGCAGGAACCCTTCGTCCCTCCGTGCGGGTGTCATATGATATCCTCAGCTTCCCGGCATTGTGGAGAGCGTGCGCCAGTGCGGGCGCACGCTCGCCGCATCACTGGGGACACGATGTGCCCGGTGGCCGCGGTGTCCGATGGGCACCCACGATTGCTCATCACAAAGCAGGGACGTGGATCTCTGTGTAAACGCACAGATCCACGTCCTGTCAGGGGAGAGGAGAACTGATCGTATGTTCCTTGTACAGAGGAACACCGATCGGTCTCCTCCCCTCATCAGTCCCTTCCCCCCCCGCAGTTAGAATCACTCCCTAGGACACGTATTTAACCCCTTCAGCGCCTCCTAGTGTTAACCCCTTCCCTGCCAGTGACATTTATACAGTAATCAGTGCATTTTTATAGCACTGGTCACTTTATAAATGTCAATGGTCCCAAAATAGTGTCCGATCTCTCTGCCGCAATGTCACAGTCACGATAAAAATCACAGATCGCAGCCATTAGTAGTAAAAAAACAAAAATTTATAATAAAAATCACAAATCTATCCCCTATTTTGTAGACGCTATAACTTTTGCACAAACCAATGAATATACGCTTTTTGTGATTTTTTTTTATTTTTTATTTTTTTACCAAAAGTATGTAGAAGAATACATATCGGCCTAAACCTGAGGGAAAAAAATTGGGATATTTATTATAGTAATAAATATTGTGGTTTTTTTTTTTTTTTATTGTCACTTTTCTTTGTTTATAGCACAAAAAATAAAAAACGCAGAGGTGATCAATACCACCAAAAGAAAGCTCTATTTGTGTGGGGAAAAAAACGATCAAAATTTGGGTACAACATCGTATGACCGCGCAATTGTCATTCAAAGTGTGACAGCGCTGAAAAATTTGGCATGGGCAGAAAGAGGGTGAAAATGCCCTGTATTGAAGTGGTTAAAAAAAAAAAAAAATAATCTAATTATATATAATATATTGTGTTTTTTCTTTTTTTTCAATTGCCCATGTCCCACTGTGCTAGCATTCTAAAAGCAAATGCGTGCGTCAGTCCCGCACTCATATGTAAATGGCGAATGCACCACACGTGAGGGATTGCCGCAAACGGATTGAGAGCAATAATTCTAGTGGCAGACCTCCTGTGTAACTCAAAACTTTTTTTAGATACTGTAGTTTGACCCCCCCAAATCCTAAGCCCAGGTTCATACTGAATGCAGGTTAGAAGTTGTGGGAGTTCAGATGAACTTGCAGGATTGCTAACCAGCAATGCAGTCCAACTTCAGGAGCGGTTTGAGAGATATCTGTGAGGGTTCATGCACAGGGGTCTATTCAAATCGCCCCCGAAGTCGCCAAAAGTAGTACAGGAACTACTTTTGTAACTCGGTGCAGCGCCGCACCGATTCGGACAGTGCCATTGCTGGCAAATGGGCATACGATTTTGATGCTGAATCAGCCCAATGTAAACATGGGCTTAGGGAGCAAACCATTGGCGCCTCAACTTTAAAGCCTCAGTTTAGTTACATTTAAAAAAAACAGCACAAGGGAAAGTATTCGATTTAATGAGAAGTGTTCGTTGCATTTGTGGCTGCTGCTGTCTTTGTTAAAATTATCTGTCCTCTGCTGTCTTTGCCTGCCCTTTCTGCCCCCTTCATTCATTTATAGAGGCTGTACTATCGATCAATAGTACAAAAGCGCTCTATTAATGGAGATGGGCTGACCTAGTCGGAACGCTTGATTTGTGGTCCCTCGGCTCGTATTACCGTATATACTCGAGTATAAGCCGAGTTTTTCAGCACATTTTTTGTGTGCTGAAATGCCCCTCTGGGCTTATACTGGAGTCAAGCACTTTTCTGCAGCAGAAAAATACATTTTCTGACCCGACTTTGGGGCCCCCTATCTCGGGGCCACTTGGTGCTAGGAACCCCTAATTTGGTATGCCAAAGCACTACAACATATACAAAGATGGGGTTCCTAGCACTAAGTGGCCCCGAGATACGGGGGCCCCAAATTTGGTTCGGAAAATGTCATTCTCTGCTGCAGAAAAGTGCTTGACATTTTCCGACCCGACTTTGGGGCCCCATATCTCAGGGACACTTGGTGCTAGGAACAAAATTTGGCATTCAAACCCAGTGGAACCAACACTGTAACTTATCCAAAGATGGGGTTCCTAGCACCATGTGACCCCGAGATACAGGGCCCCAAAGTCGGTCAACTGTGTCCATCTGCAGCAATGTTATTTCGGGAACCTTTGGGTCCAGAGACCCCAAATTTTGTCTGCAGCTAGGGGGCATTTAGGAACACTTAACTACCAAGTTTGAAGTTTGGGGGACCTATGGCTGCAAATGGGCACAGTGATGCTGAAAATGGGCATTGTTGACCCTCTTTTCCACTTGCAGTAGCTTCACATTTCTCACCCTAGGCTTATACTCAAGTCAATACGTTTTCTCAGTTGTTTGTGGTAAAATTAGGTGCCTCGGCTTATATTTGGGTCGGCTTATACTCAAGTATATACGGTAACTCCTGGCAGCCCCAGAACACTATCGCTGTGGGGGTATGGAGGGGGAGAAGAGAGAGGATCTCAATGTAAGAAAGCAGCCACCAACACACCTGGTGAGCCTGACAGTTATAGTGTGCCTGTGCACATCCTATGCTAGGGTGACAATGCACACTTTAGATGGGTACTGCAAGATGATGTGCTGACACACAGCGTATTCAGCGTGCAAGATCACAGGAAAGCAGGTTTGGGGAGTGATCTTATTGCTCTGTTCTTATTGACAGTGGCTCCTTTGGACAGTGTATTGGTGTTAGGTAATGTATTAGCCTACATCAGCGCTTCATTCTGTGGATCCATGGCTGAGCTGTTCAGGGCTGTGCATGGCGTTCGGAATTTTTAACAAAGCTGAAAAAGTTAGCTTAATGGGACTTATTTCTATTATATTAAATTCATTTTGGTGCATAAGAAAAACTTTGTTATACTTAAGAAATATGTTTTATTTGGGTTTATAGACGATCACTTAAAGTAGAATTTTGGCCAAAACTTAAAATTTTCACCTCAAGGAAGTAAAACCGAGCCAAATACATGGGTAGTAGAGAGAGATGCCTACGAAAGGAGAGGTTGGAAAGTAAAGATGCAAGGAAGCTTTGGGGAAGGGGTTTGAGTGATTGCAATATGGCGCACCCCTAAACCTTGCACTCTGTACGTAGCGTACTGAACTTTCCACATCTGACTAATAAAATAGATATATAGTCTTACAGATACAACTGACCATTTGAGGGCAACCATACTGCAGATGGGGTCCACAATAAAATTGAGTTTGACAGCCTTGCTCTAAAGAATTTTTTTTTTTTTTTTTAATGAAAGGTGTTTATTTTAGACTTTTCAACAAAAAGTTCCATACATCAATAAGAGAATATACAATATCCAGGGTACAAGAGTATAAAGTCACAGGTAATGTAACCAAAGGTAAATGAAAAAGCAATGAGAGCCCAGATAAGTGGTCTAAAGAATTCTAGCTAAACCATATTTGCTTTTGCATTAGATCATGGAACTGAGCAACTAGAGATAACTGAATAGTTTAAAAAGGATATCTGTAATAAAGGGACAGTTATTCTCTAACCATGTTGCTTGTCTTGCTCAAATATTTGACATAACATTTTCCTTTTCTTTTGTTCTAGAATGCCACACAGAAAATGAGATAAAAGCCAGGGATCCCATCAGATGTAGAGAATGTGGTTACAGAATAATGTACAAGAAAAGAACAAAACGATGTATCCTTTTACTACGCTAAATTAATATGACAGAAAAGTGGGCTCGCTCAAGGGATTAAAAGCAATTATAACAGAACAGTGTAGGGCAGTGATGGCGAACCTTGGCACCCCAGTTTTTGAACTACATTTTCCATGATGCTCACGCACTCTGCAGTCTAGTTGGGCATCATGGGAAATGTAGTTCCAAAACATACGGGGTGCCAAGGTTCCCCATCACTGATGTAGGGTATAAACTGCTTTCCAACTTTTTTTTAGGATGACTTTGTTCAGTCTTAAAGACTAACTGCAGGAAACTGACTACTACATTAGTCTAAGATGGCCTTGTGTAGTGGCTTGTGCTGTTGTCAGCTTGTGTTACTAGTGAATGAAAGCACTCTTCTTGGCCTGCAATCATTCACAACAGTTTCTACTCTGTGCCATGAAAAACGGGCTGTAGCTCTGGACTCTGTGTAAACTAAAGCGGAGAGATGAGCAGATAGTACAGTAGAGGGTTGTTCAGTGTGGTAGCTTAGGAGGAGGGGGGCAGGGGCTGTGTGGGCTCTGCGTGCGCTGCCTGTCATGCCCCCTATTCTCCTGAGCTATCACTCAGAACTATATGAGCACAGGATCCCCTGGGGGTTTAACCAGTTGTCTTTTATTCTGGTGATAGGTCTTTAAATGTGTTGTGCGGTAACAGTGGATGCACAAAAAGGCAATAGTTAACTCTGTAATCATGGCAAAGAGTGGAAGAAGTGGGTATTTCAGGGGGGAGTAGTCCTGGAAGCTCAGATGGGAAAGAGAGCCCAATGCAGATGCTCATGTTGGTGTAATGAGTTACATACTCAAGGTTTTAGTAATGTACTGTCCATCCACAACAGCTTTTAGCCTCTCATAGGGGTTGATTTACTATGACTTGGGAGTGTAAAATCTGGTGCAGCTGTGTATGATAGCCAATCAACTTCTAACTTCAGATTGTTCAATTAAGCTTTGATGGGGAAAAAAAATGGAAGCTGATTGGTTTCTATGCAGAGCTAGGTTTTTGCACACTCCAGTTGTAGAACTTTAGCCCCAAAGTGTTTTTTATAGAGTGACAACAGCAGGGCTGGGCAGTGCCCCTGTGCCTTCCACCTGCAACAGAATGCCAAATATGCATGGAGCCTAATGTTCGTTACATGATATCTAGATTAAACAATCTATAAGAATAGCTTTAGTGTCATTTAGAAATGTAGAATCTGTGTTTGTATCCTAAGTTTTCCCTTAACGTCTTCCTCAGTGGTTGTTTTTGATGCCCGTTGAATGAATGGACAACTTGTAATGCAATGTGGATATCATTTTTTTTTTTTCACTTTTATGCCTTTTTTTTGTGAAACATTTTCAGTATGCATCTGTAAATTATAACAATTTGTAATAAAGGTTTGAAGCCCAAAAAAATAATTATGGTCTTGTTGAATTAATTTGTTTCTTTGTGTTATGGAATTCTATTGATTAATTTTATTGTATCAAGCACGAAGAAAGCAAGGTGGAAGTTGAGCTAAAAGTTTTGGATAGAATGTGCATGGGGTGTGATCTATCACATATATATTGCGGTGTACATATTTGGGAGGATCACATCTACTTTTGGTCTTGGTGATTGTTGTTACCTGAAAAGAAAGTAAGGAAGTCCTGGTGTCACTGGGCTGGGCAGTGGGGGGGGGGGGGGGGGGGGGGTTCCCAGTTGGGGACATAGAAAGCATTAGGTACCTGGGCAGTATCAGTATCTGCCTAACTGACGCTCTAACCCTTCCAAGTGCAATGGCAACCAAAAAACAATGTAAATTTTACTATACATAGGTGCCGCTTTAAAAGCTTTTACAGGTTACCACTTTAGATTTACACAGGAGGTCTGGTGCTAGAATTACTGCCCATGATAGATGATGTTCGCGATGATACCTCACATGTGAGGGACGATCACTATTTGCCTGCGCTCGTCTTTGCGCGGTGCACTTTACTTTTTTTATTTTACACTATCGCTTTTACATTTTGTTGTTTTTTTTTTTTTTGTTGTTTTTGGATCACTTTTAATGCTGTCACAAGGAATGGCAATAGACATGTGACAGGTACTCTTTTTATGATGAGATCTGGGGTCTATAAGGTCCCCAGATTCCCTCCTCTGCCCTTAAAAACATTTGATCACACCAAGATCAGTGTGAGCTAATGCTTTTCATGTTTGAAAATGGTGCCGTTTACTTTCAGGGAAACCGGAAGTGATGTAATGCCATATCATAGAGGCTGTAAAAACCATTCCGGTCTTTGATCGCCTTTATGACCGGCTGGTCGATCCGAACTCCCAGTGGGATGTGAGATCCCGGCAAAGCTGTGTAATGAAGGGGGAGGGGGAGGACGTTCCCTCCTGCTGCTTGTAAAAGCAACCAGTGGCTAGTTAGCCACTAGGATTGATTTTACAAGAGAGCCACCCATCCGCTCTAAAAACCGGTACCAGGATGATGCCTGCCGCTGCGCATGTATGTAGACAGGAAGTGACTGCAAGAGATCAGCAGCAATAAAATGCAACAAAGGGTAGAAAATTGTGAAAATGGTGTGTTGTTTAGTTTTATTTTTTTTATTTTTATTACATTTTTGATATAGAAAAGTAGAAACCGCTCTGAGCCCAAGGGAGCACACATCGTCTTTCATAGTGTGTGTGTATGTGTATATATATATGTGCATATATATATATATAGCATATGAGCAGTGCTTTATAAGAAGACACTTTGAATATAGCATGGTAAAACTATAGCCTAGTACACATTCAAATTAAATAGAAACCGGTCGACATTCAGGCCGTGTGTACAGCTGCCGGTCCAACATTCAGCCGGCTTCTGTTGAAGGGGCATGACCGCAAAAGGTCTGCCGATTGGCTCCTGATCAGCGTTGAGCTAGTGGCAGGGAGGGGGCAGGTTGTCCCCCCTGTCAGAACACGATAGCTCAGCAGGGGAGATAACATCAGATTGTACAGCAGCTCCTCCTGAGCTGTCAGTTTTTTTTTTTTTTTTGTTCAGCACTCCCATCTGAAAGGACCCTACACGGGATGTTAATGCACACCACCAACTCACCTTTACGTGCATGTGACTTTTTTTTCCTAACACAATTTGCCACATTATCATGTGAGGGTGCATTACCTTTGTGTTGGATGCCATTTAATATTACCCCAATGCAGGAACGCATGTTATGTATAGAATTTGGTAATCAGGGGACTTTACCTCTCTGACATGACCTCTTCTCTATCACAGACTGAAGCAGTGGTATTCTCTATGCCAGGTATATGCAATTAGCGGACCTCCAGCTGTTGCAGAACTACCAGTCCCATGAGGCATAGCAAGACTCTGACAGCCACAAGCCTGAAACCCAGAGGCAGAGGCATGATGGAACTTGTAGTTTTGCAACAGCTGGAGGCCTGCTATTTGCATATCCCTGCTCTAGGCTCTGTTCACATCTAGCAACAGTCCAGCGTTAGGTTTTTCACACTTTTTTTTTTTCTGCAGTTTTGGAACGCCACCATTCATTTTGAATGGGGTGCACTCCGATCCAAAAGAACACCAAAGTAGCTCCTGTACCTATCAAGCAAAACGGTATACAATACAGAAGTATGGAATACAATATGTCCATGAAAATGACACGGAAATTAAGAGTAACATTAGAAAAGGTAGCCATCAATAAGGAAATGCAATAGTGTCCGTAAAAAGAAAACTCAGTTTTACAATGGATAGTTTAAGAAAAAATAGGGGAAACTGCATGTGCATGAGAGCGCAGATAACTGCCTCTGCTCCAAAAAGAACACCAAAGTAGCTCCTGTACCTATCAAGCAAAACGGTATACAATACAGAAGTATGGAATACATTTATTTTATTTTTATGTCCATTTGAATGGGGTGCACTCCGATCCAAAAGAACACCGGAAATTAAGAGTAACATTAGAAAAGGTAGCCATCAATAAGGAAATGCAATAGTGTCCGTAAAAAGAAAACTCAGTTTTACAATGGATAGTTTAAGAAAAAATAGGGGAAACTGCACGTGCATGAGAGCGCAGATAACTGCCTCTGCTAAATCCAACTTAACAAAATTACAAAAAGGTGAACAGAGTTATAACTAGCAGACAGGAATGAAGCACTCTAGTCCATCCTCCAAATATGCATATGATTTAGTCCTTATTCACATTGATTATGGCTTTGAAATTGTGTGATTTCAAAGCCACATGTCAGTGCGACGTGGAAGACATCTGTGTGACATCATGCACAAATGTCTATGCAAGTCGCACCCGAAATTGCCAAAAGTAGTGCAGGAACTACTATTTTAAATCAATGCAGCCTTGCAAACTTGGTGTTGCCCCGATTTGAACAGTGCGATTGCCGGAAATAGGGTGCGACTTGTCATTCGATTTCACAGGTCCTTCTAATGTGAATGAGGGCTCAATGGGCATCACAGCAGCCGGTATGACCCCATAGAAGAAATTTTTGTTAGTACAGATGAACATCGTATTTGTGTTTTACATGTGTATTCAAGCTTCAAATGTTTTTGTTTCAGCCAATAGAAAGCACTTGTGGGAGGAAATTAGGGTTGGAGAGGCATAAACTACCTGCAAGCTGAAACACTCACATCAGTCCCTTCACAGGTATTACTGAGTGTTAGGGGAGCAGACGGCAACCTGAGGAGATTACCTGACGGCAACAGAGTGTCTCTTAGTTGGCTGTCCAGCTTTAACAATCGCCACCCTGTCTTTATAGATGTCTCTCCCCAGCCGCCATTCTTGTCAAATGTCCTGGAACCTGGTCCAGGCTTGATCACAATCTGACACCCACAAGTGCTTGGACACATGCATGTACTCCTACACCATGTCATCTTCCCCGATAGTCAATGACATCCATGATGTGTGAGGGGAGGTAGAAGTAGTCCAGACCCCACTCCAGAGCTGTTCTTTGCTGCACCTCCCGTTGGAACCTGGAAAACCTTGGCAGTTCTCTTGGCTTTCCTATCCCAGGAAGAACACAGGCATTTTGTGACCTTACAACCCACTGCCTGTACTCAGCTGCACTGGTCTGGGTAGTAGAGGGTCTGTTGAGGAATTTCTGCCTTACACTGACTGGAATCTGCACAGTTCCTCCGGGCCCTTCAGCTGGCTCTGGTACAGTCAACACCTCGGACAGTACTTCCACCTTCTCCTGAGAGTGTCCCCCACTCCTCCGAGCTACTGTGTGATGACCAACCCACAAACTTGTCATCCAAGGGCCCAAATTTCCTCTGCAGTCTCGGTGACCCCCAGTCTACACTCCCACCACTGGCACTCTCCACCGGTTCACCTGAAGAAGCACTGTCTTCCTGCAAAAGCTCACTCCTAGTGGGGCTGACATGGTTAATGGGCGCGGCTGGCACTTTAGGGACATCATCTGGCTCCTGCTGGGCAGTACTCACAGGTGCCAGTTCCCCGACTGAGTTGCAGGCCATGGCAGACTTCCAACTCTCTTCCCCGATGTCACTTTTCTTCACAGGGGAATCGCAAGCTTCAGACTCAACCTCGCCTTGAGCAGATCCTTCAAGGCCCACTTCCACCTTCTAGGACTTCCGTGGCTGTCCGTGCAGAGACCTGACCTCAGATCCACACTGTGGTTAAAGTGGTTGTATACCTCCAATGCGGAAGTTTGTACCTATAGGTAAGCCTATAATAAGGCTTACCTATAGGCAGGGCCAGATTAAGAACATCATGGGCCTGGTGCTGAGGATTTTGGTAGGGCTTTTTATAAAAAATAAATAAATAAATATGCAAACTATTTTTAGTTATAACAAATTTAATTAGAGAGCGGGAGGATGAGAGAGAGGATGCACATGAGCATGCGTGGGAGTGACAGCAACGCAGCCCGACCAAGGCAAGTGACCGAAGGCACAGAACCTGGAAGAAAGACCGGGTGAAGATGGAAGCGCCCGGGACCCGCCGGATTGATCACAGTGCAGTGCTGGAGGGCTCAGTCTGATAGGTAAGTGTACCGTAATGTGCTAATATGCTGTGCATACTAGTACATTATGGCATAACCTACCTCAGCGCCTCTAAAAAGTAGTAATGTTACTACTGTTTTAATATCACAGGATCCCAGGAGCCTCTCATGGAGCCCCCTACTGACCCGGTGGCCCTTGGGCAGTGCCCAAGTTCATAGTTGCCAACATTTCAAAAATATTTTCAGGGACACTTTCACACATCCCTTATGTTCCTATATACAGAACAGTAGTAATCGCAAAATGTAATTAATATTAATAATGGGCAGAACAAATATGAGGACTGAGAAAATTTCCTTTAACGAACAAAAGTGTGCCCATTCTAGAGCTGGTAACATTGAGGATATTCAATATAGTTTTAAAGAACTGTCTTTGTGGGTAAGAGGCATAGGGTGAGTATGGATGGTATAACAGTGGGCACAATGTACAGGAGATGAGTGTGCAGGGTATGACAGTGGGCAGTATGCACAGCAGAGGGGTGTGGAGGGTATAGCAGTAGGAAGTATGTACAGGAGAGGAGTGTGGAGGATATGGAAGTGGGCACTATGTACAGGAGAGGAGTGTGGGGGGTATTACATTGGGTAATATGTACAGGAGAGGAGTGTGGAGGGTATGCCAGTTGACAGTATGTACAGGAGGAGTGTGGAGGGTATGATGGGGCAGTATGTACAGGAGAGGAGTGTGGAGGGTATTATGGGGGCAGTATGTACAGGAGAGGAATGTGGAGAGAAAGACAGTTGGCAGTATGTACAGGAGAGGAGTGTGTAAGGTATTATGGGGGCAGTATGTACAGAAGAGAAGTGTATGACAGTGGGCATACAGAAGAGGATTATGGGGATTATGGGGGTATGACAGGGGGCACTATGTATAGGAGAGGAGTGTGGAGGGTATGACAGTGAGCAGTATGTACAGGAGAGGAGTGTGGAGGGTAAGACAGTGGGCAGTATGTACATAAGAAGAGTGTGGAGGGTATGACAGTGGGAAGTATGTACAGGAGAGGAGTTTGGAGGGTATGACAGCGAGTGATATCTACAGAAGAGGAATGTGGCAGGTATGACAGCGGGCACTATGTACAGGAGAGGATTGTGGGGGGGGGGGGGGGTATAACAGGGAGCACTATGTATAGGAGAGGAGTGTGGAGGGTATGACAGTGAGCAGCATGTACAGGAGAGGAGTGTGGAGGGTATGACAGCAGGCACTATGTACAGGAGAGAAGTGTATGACAGTGGGCAGTATGTACAGGAGAGGAGTGTGGAGGGTATGACAGCGGGCAGTATGTACAGGAGAGGAATGTGGGGGGGGGGTATAACAGGGGCACTATGTATAGGAAAGGAGTGTGGAGGGTATGACAGTGAGCAGCATGTACAGGAGAGGAGTGTGGAGGGTATGACAGCAGGCACTATGTACAGGAGAGAAGTGTATGACAGTGGGCAGTATGTACAGGAGAGGATTGTGGGGGGTATGACAAGGGACACTATGTATAGGAGAGGAGTGTGAAGGGTATGACAGTGGACAGTATGAACAGGAGAGGAGTGTGGAGGGTATGACAGTGGGCACTATGTACAGGTGAGGAGGATGAAGGAATCTTGGAAGGGAAAATATAAAGGGTTGTGGAAGGATGTTTAGGGACTGCGTAGTGGTTAGGTGGGCCATACATGGATTGAAATTTAGCCAATTAAGCAGATGCCAGCCATAGTCAATCTATGTATGGGCTAGCTGGTTGTACACAAGTCAATCTATTAATCGACTTGAGTACAACCAGCCTGTCAGGTTTTTCCCAAAACAATCAGTGCTTCCAGCTATATATAGCAACACTGATCATTTTATTCTGTGAGGAGGGAAGGCTGCCCACTGGCTGAACACAATAACACTGCGGGATAACACTTTCCCCATCCACCACAGGTCAGCAGGTGAGAAGGTGTGTGGGTACAGGCTGGGGAGAGAGGTCTGTCAGCGGGGGGGGGGGGGAGGGTGAGGTGGTCATGGAGGGATATCAATTAGCGGGTGGGGGGGGGGGGGTAACATGGGAAGTGGCTGAGAAGTGACCTGGTTGGTGGTGAGTGTAAAATGGATGATGTGTTTCAAGTTTATTTCACATTTGCGGTAATGCTTACTGCCCTCTGAAAAGTGATCTGTGGTGGATTGATTTTCAACGAGTGGTATAGCAGCAGCTGACAGGCATTAATGAGGTGCTACTGCCACTCCTTGTTTTTTTGTTGTTTTTTTTACATTGCTGAATGGTAGTTTTACATTGTTGGACTATGCTGCTACTGCAAGCGAGTTTTGCCTGCAGTTGCAGAGTGGCCCCATTGAAATCAATAGGCGAGTTTGACAGGCTGTGCTGCCTGTCAAACTCTGCAGGCTCCAAGCTGTCCATTGAGCTCAGTGCCTCTGACAAGAAGTGAGGAGGGGCACTGTGAGCTCATCCTCTCAGTCTGCTGCAATACTGCAATGGCCGCTCTGTATGTAGCTTCTGACAGGCTGGGCAAGGAGCCCTGTATTTCCGGAACCATAGATGATAGGAGCCCCAAACTTTGACCACTGGTGGGGTAGGTTGGGTTGGGTTGGGTCTTCAGCTACCCCTGTGACCCCTGGTCGCCGAACCATGGCCCTCAAAGTCGATGTTTTTTTTTCGGCAAATGGGCCTATCTTAAGGTAAGGGGCCTGGAGCTGCAGCTCCAATAGCGTGTGCCATTTAGGAGCTATTTACCTTGTAGTGCGCCGATGGTGTACTATGTGCTTTGCTGAAGAGTGAAATAAAAACTCCTGGCTGCAGCAGCCCCTGTCACTAACCCTCCTGGCTACTTCTCCACAGTCCTCCTGACTGTTGCATCCCAATCATCCAGGCACTCTCCAGCCCTCCCGGCTGACTCTCAGGAGATCTCCCAGACGTCCTGATCTGCTCTGGCTGTCCTCTCCATTCTCCCATGGCTCCAGGATTTCCTCTGTGTGTTGTAGAGGATCCCTCCATCACCTGAGCCCCAGGCCCAAAGTCAAAGTCAAACTAGGGGGCTCCCTTAAGGCCCACGACAGCCTCCTCAGCACTCCATCTTCCACCTGACTCGCTGCCCGTGCTGGCATGACTCATGCCTATTTATGAGGGGCCTACCCCCTTCCAGCCCCCTTGCTGGGGATTGGTTGGGGCCCTCATAAATATGCCAAGCTCCTTCTAGCCTCCACCCACTACTTGTGGAAGCTTCTCCAAGGCTCCAGAAAGCAGGGGGAGGCGCCAGTCCTATCACTAATTTCACTATCTATCTGTACATTTCATACCTCCCAACATTTTGAAATGGGAATGAGGGACACCTACTACCAAACGTATGTAGGCATAGGACACGCCCCCTGCCACACCCCCTTAAAGGAGAATTAATCCCAAAAAAAGGTTAATTAAATCCACAAGCTTTTTTTTTACCTTTATATTGGCTTTTAAATGTACAAATGCAGCCATTTAGAATTTGGATGAAAGGTTTAGCACTGGGAAAGACTTTTTGAAAGATAAAAAGTGAATTTTATATACAACTATATAGATCAGACCAAAATGAGGGACAAATGAGGAGGAATGAAGGACAGAGGGACATTGCTACAAATCAGGGACAGTCCCTCGAAATCAGGGACAGTTGGGAGCTATGACATTCTGTCAGCAGGGGATTATAAGCCTCCTGGCAGAAACAAATAAGCAAACACATTTTTTCCAAGCGTCTCTGATAGGAGAAACCCCTCCTTGTAGTCAGTCTCTTTTCAGTAGCACACTAGGTCTTACCCAGAGTTCCTCATCAGGAACAGACATCCATATGGAACAGGTCAGGGTGTTAGTCCGGCCTAGTCCATGAACAAAGGCAGCAATCTTCCTGCCAGACAAGTGGTTGTAAAACGCTCATGTTGCATGTTTTCAGCTATTTCCCATTGAAGTCTATGGGGCCAAAAACACTCCAATCTGCCTAAAAGAAGCTCACGTACTTTTTTGGAGCGATAGGTGTTTGGCTACAGGTTCCAGAATGTTCAGAACAGGGGCCACTGACATTTTTGGGATTTTGCTTGTTGAGCTCCTTGGGGCTTCAAAACGCTCAGGTGTGAATGGGGCCTTAGCGCAATTTGAAGTCAGAGTGAGTCGGAGTGTGAACGGGACCTAAATGACACCCTAAATGTACTTAAAAAGCGGGTGTTTTGTCACATGCCAAGTCATGCAGTTCAAAAGTGCACCAATGTTCGCTCCAAAAAAAGGTACAGGAGCTACTGTGACACGTTTCTGGTGCGGTGCGCAGACCATTCAAATAAATGATGCTGCTCCAAAACCGCAGAAAAAAGGTACAAAAATAAAAGTGAAAAAATGAACCGTGGGAGAGTTGCTAGATATATTATGAACAGGGCCTTCGAATTATGGCACCCAAATGCACATTGAGCGCTTTGCTGGGATTTTAGCGTGATTTAGATTCATGGAAACTAAAGTTCCACCTCTGAGGGTTTATCTTCTTTTGTCTGTATATACAGAGATGTAAAAAACACATTTCATGGGCTGAATCATGCGATACTGCCTGCGATTCTGATCTCTAAACTAAGACCCTCCCAGCTGTTGCGGAACTACACATCCCATGAGGCATTGTAAAACTCTGACATTCACAGACATGACTAACCACATCCGGACCGCCGCACGCCAATATACGTCCTAACTTTGAAGAGTAATGTCGTTGTTATGGCAGCACCTAGCTGCCATAACCCTGGTATCCTCTTCTTCGTCCGGCGGTCCAGTTTTCGATAATAGTGGTTTCTGTGGCAGATCACTTTTATCAGCAGTGGGAGAGGGGCCCCCCCCCCCCTCCCACATCGCTCCGGTGCCCTCCGCCGCTTACCAGAGCCGTCGGCAGCGGCGGAGGCGATCGGATGCTCTTCCTTGCTGGGTATGGAGATGAGTGAGGGGAAGATGGCCCCCACCCGTATCCATACCATTGCAGGGAGGAAGCAACGTCAAAACGTCACTTCTGCCCATAGCTCCTAATGGGCCATTTTTTTTTTTTAATTGCATTTTTGTGTAAATATAAGATCTGAGGTCTTTCCTTGTAATAGGTATAAAAGTGACACCATTTTTTTTTCTTCAAAAGAACAGTGTAAAAATCAAAAATAAAAGGTAAAATAAATAAGAAATAAAAAAAAAAAAATGTAAATGCGCCCCGTCCCGTGTGCAGAAGCGAGAGCAATAATTCTACTCCTAGACCTCCTCTGTAACTCAAAACATGCAACCTGTAGAATTTTTTTAACGCAATTTTGAAGCGTGACATGTTGGGTATCAATTTACTCGGCGTTTACTTTGCTTGCTGGAACTCTGACCAAGTGGAACTGGACTAAGTGGTGATTTAAAAACCAGAGTTGAAAACAGGAAGTTATAACAGGAGTCATCAAACCTTTCCTGGCTGGAGTGGATACAGGGAGACCGACCTGCCCCAAAGTGTTATTACACATACAGCGCTGCTAGGCCTGTGGAGGCCGCTGTTGGAGGTGAGAGGCTGGGGGAAACAGTGGGGAGCACCCTGGATGACACAGAATTCACTGGATGGATGGATGGATGCACAGAATATCACCATTAAAACACAGAAATATATTTGTTTATAGACAGTTCCTGGATGGTTTATTATTGAGGACTATCATAGTGGACTTTCTTCACATTATTAGTTTTTTTTGGAGTCACTTGGAGTGGAAGTCACCATTTAATATTTTTTTTGCACTTGCAATTTTTTTGGCACTTTATTTATTTATTTATTTATTCATTACCGTCATTGCACGTTTGAAGTTTTATTCATTTCATTGATTTATTTCCATTATTTATTGATTGGCACAGTATGCTGGAGAGGAATTGCACATTATTTTTATATTTGAATACTGTTGGGGAATAATCCTTTCCCCTTGGATATTTCAGTCATTTCAGATATTTTACACATATTTTTGTGGAAACTTTTGCACATGAGGATTTTATGCACATGAATTTACATGCAATATTTTTTACATTTTATGTATAAGGTTTGAAGTATTCACTGGCACATGAGGTTTTATGCACACCAGGTATATTAATTTTCATGTGATTTTTTGCTACTTTTATGCGATTTTACCCTTATTTCATGCAATCAATTTTTTAGTATTTTATTTTTTTATTAATTTTATAAGGTAGTGCCATATACCTCATTTATCATTATCTATACTGTGCGAGATCAAATTTATGCTGGCAGCTTCCTAGTCTAGTTGGTTATAAAGTGAGGTTGTGCGCACTAGTTACCCTCCTTTCTTTATTAATTTACTCGGCGTAACAGTATCTTTCACAATATAAACAAAAATTGGGCTAACATTTCTGTTGTCTTATTTTTTAATTAAAAAAAGTGTATTTTTTCCAAAAAAATGTGCTTGTAAGACCACTGCGCAAATACGATGTGACAGAAAGTATTGAAACGACCGCCATTTTATTCTCTAGGGTGTTAGAATGTTTGGGGGTTCTAAGTCATTTTCTAGCAAAAAAAAAATAAAGTTTTTAACTTGTAAACAACAAATCTCAAAAAGAGAGTCGGTCCTTAAGTGGCTAGGCATGATGAGAATTGTAGTTCCTGAACATCTGGAGGGCCGTAGTTTGGAGACCCCCTGTGTGACTGAAGTGTGAATGGGGCCTATTCTCTTCCTTCATTGTGAGATGTACACTGCATGGTGCTGGCATATGACTGACCATAGCACTGTCCAATCAGGAGCCATCCTCACACATAGCACATCCCACACTGAAGAATTAGATAGCACTGCTCCAACCAGGGAGACAGGAGAGTTCATGTCAGAAAGGAAAGGACGGTTAACACACACCGCCTCACAGGGCTCCTACATTCCCCAAACATTACACTGAACCACAGCTCTAACATGTGTAACCCCCAACAGAATTCTAATTTGTATTCCTATTCACGCAATGAGGCCACTTCAGGCACTAGAGGACAACTGTCTTTTCGTTTCCTGTTACCGCAGTAGGACGGTAGGCGCGTGGACTGCGGGTATTACTTCGGTCTCCGAGAAAATGGCGGCTTCCTTAAGCTTAAATGTCCATCGCTGGAGACATTCTATTAGAAAAGTTAGGTTATTATGTTCACTCTAGCGGCCTGCAGATTCCTTCGGTGATTGGTCAGTGAAGGGTAGGCGTTAAATCTCCATGGTAACGGCAAACAAAAATGCAGGCCGTCTAGTTTGCTCTGTAAGGAAAGTTGTAGCGTGTCGCCGGACTGTCCGAGTGTCTGCAGGTGAGTCCATAGGAGAGACAGCGGTCACTGAGCCTCCCTTTGCATGACATGAGTGTTATAATGGGGCTATTGTGTATGTTATACATGAGAAGTCTCTCCTCCAATCAGGAGCTGTAGGTTGCATCTCCTGTGCTATTTGCAGCAGAGGCCCTGGAGAGTTTTATATTTTTTTATGTTTCATGATATTTGCGCAGTTTATTTATCAAACGCTTATTATAAGGAAAAAAATCCACAAAAATGAATTTTAGTGCACATGCACAATGATTTGGTAAATAGAAAAGATTGGGTTGTGTCCAGTAAATAGATATCAAACATTTCAAATCTTACAATTGCTCATGCCAGGTGGAATCGCAAATAAATAATGGTACCCAAAATCAACCATGGGCAATACTTTAAAAGCCTTTACAGGTTATCAGTATAGAGTTACCCATGAAGGATGTTCTTAGAATTGTTGCTCTCACTCTGACGTTCACGACAATACCTCACATGTGTGGTGCCAATAATGTTTACATGCCACATGCTCTCCCTGCGCTGCATTTTTTTATATGGGGTGTGTGTGGGGGGGGGGGGCAGTGGCGGCTGGTGTTCCATCGGTCAGGGGGGGGGCAAACAAACCTGAGACATCTACCCTGCTCGCCGATTGATCCCCATCCAGGTCACGTCTGCGGCTTCCCCCCTCCTCCTCCTGGCCAATCGTGTCTCCAGACTCCTGGCCAATTGGCCACTCCAGTGGCAACCTGTGAAGCTCTGGTGAACTCCATGTCCAAGAGGGTTAAGGCAGTGCTGGAAAATAATGGTGGTCACACAAAAAATTTAAAACTATGGGCCTAATTTGGACATTTTCACTTAGGGGTGTACTCACTTTTATTGCCAGCGGTTTAGACATTAATGGCTGTGTGTTGAGTTATTTTGAGTGACCAGCAAATTCACAATGTTATACAAGCTGTACACTCACATTGTAGCAAAGTGTAATTTCTTCAGTGTTGTCACATATAAAGTTTTAATAAAATATTTACAAAAATGTGCATCATCTTTAGAAGAGGCTTCCTTCTGGGATGACAGCCATGCAGACCAATTGGATGCAGTGTGCGATGTATGGTCTGAGCACTGACATGCTGACCCCCAACCCCTTCATACGTCTATTCCCCAAAGACAACCTCTGGATATGACGCTGAGCACGTGCACTCAACTTCTTTGGTGGACCATGGCGAGGCCTGTTCTGAGTGGAGCCTGTCCAGTTAAACTGCTGTATGGTCTTGGCCACCGTAGTGCAGCTCAGTTTCAGGGTCTTGGCAATCTTATAGCCTAGGCCACCTTTATGTAGAGCAACAATTCTTTTTTTCAGATCCTTGGAATTCTTTCCATGAGGTGCCATGTTGAACTTCCAGCGACCAGTATGAGAGAGTGAGAGCGATAGCACCAAATTTAACACACCTTCTCCCCATTCACACCTGAGACCTTGTAACACTAACGAGTCACATGACATCAGGGAGGGAAAATGGCTAATTGGGCCCAATTTGGACATTTTCACTTAGGGGTGTACTCACTTTTGTTGCCAGCAGTTTAGACATTAATGGCTGTGTGTTTAGTTATTTTGAGGGCACAGCAAATTGACACTGTTATACAAGCTGTACACTCACTACTTTACATTGTAGCAAAGTGTCATTTCTTCAATGTTGTCACATGAAAAGGTATAATAAAATATTTACAAAAATGTGAGGGGTGTACTCACTTTTGTCAGATACAGTATATAAACTGTGTCATGCATCACCACACTGCCCTTGTAATGTAGCTGCAACTGACAGCTGCCCACATACTAAAATAAAGCGTTTAGTGTGCAGGCCATGTGATCGGGCCCTAAAATTTTGGATTTCCCATCATTTTCTGTTTCGGTCACAATGGTTACTGGAGGAAACAGAGACAGTAAATCTTCTCAGTAGGAATTCAGACAGCAATACAAACTTGACACAGGATCTAATCCCTTTCTGCACAGTCCCAATGCATAGACAAGACAACTTGCCTTATCTCCTAGTAGTACAGTTCACACCAATGTGCTGCGGTGGCATGTGCTGAAAAAGAGTAGGCATCTGTACTTTAAAATTTTTTTTTTTTTAAGTGCATTGTATTGCGATATGTGAGTAAAGATGAATGAAATGTAATTTTGTGAGTTTACAATAAAGTCACAAAAAAGGAAAAGTAAAATAAACCATGCAATGTATCATTACAGCACATCTGTTTTCCTACCAGTGGCTGCACGGTAATGCATGCTGCTGGTGTGAATGGGCCCTTAATACATGGCGTCCATGACAAGCAATCAGAATCTCTCGTACTTGTTTAGGAAACCAAATTCTTATTGGTTTCATCAGGTTGCTGCACTCTGTATTTAGCTCTTTGATCCCTGCATTGATTATTGGATAATCTCCTGTGTCTCGTGTATTTATCTACAATGACAACTCGCCCCCAGTTAGTACTCATGGGTAATGCCAGCACTTTCCTTGCCTCCATTTTTATGTGACTTGTTACTGTATAGTCCAGATTATCTAACTTTTTCCTGTTCTTTAGACATGAGCACTTCTGAGTTCTCCTCTAGCTTCTACCAAGGAACAACCAAAACATATGAAATTCCCCTCGATCACCTGGACTATAGATTCATTGAGAAATGTACAGATGTCAGACACCTTGAAAAGATTCTGCGGGTTCTCAGGTAATAATTTGGCCCATCTAGTGCCGTAGAAGAAGATGAATATAGGTGTGTATTGGTGTGCCTTAATTGCTGCTGTTTTCTTTTCAAAGTTCTGTTACCCCATTTATGGCAGAATTAATTTACCACTGCAATTAGAATTCATGGAATCTATAAAAAAGGTGACATGGTGTATGTCAGAAACAGAAGAAAATAGAACACAGGCTTTTCCTTCAATAGGTTTTTATTAAAATACATGATGAAACAAAATCATCTCACATACAGTAAATTAAAGTCAAGTACAAAGTCATAGATGCATAAAACTTAGTAGCTATAGGAACTGAGAAATCCAGGTAGGACTGTTTATTTTTTACCACTAATTATCTAATTTAGACAGCGCTGTACATATTGTACATTTGTATCAGTCCCTGTCCTAGAGGAGCTTACAATCTAAGCTCCCTATCTTTCATACACATACAAGTGCCAATTTACCTACTACTATGTCTTTGGAGTGTGGGAGGAAACCTATGTGAGTACATGAAGAACATGAATACTCCATGCAGACAGTGCCCTGCTTGGGATTAGAACCAAAATCCCCAATGCTGCAAGGTGGGTGTGCGCATCATTAAGCCACTGTCCTGTACACTTACATTTCTGATGGTAGATACATTGGTCCCTATCTTAGAACATGTCCTTTTAGTCTTCTGTTATTTGCCCACAGGTTCAGGGACTACCATGAACACTGTATGTAGAATATGCTGAGCTCAATTCAACCTATAGTAGGAAATTGAGCTACCTGGAACCTACAAGTTCCTGACTAGTCCTTCAGATCAGTTTTTGGGACTCCATTGGCCACTGAGGTTTTTCGGTCGCTGACCTGACACAAGCATGTAAATCAGGAATGTCCGATAAAAGACAGGAGTTTGCTTGACACTTGATTTAGTAAGTATTTAAGCAAGGGGGTCAGCATAAGAGCCAGGCCTGCCCAGTGGCGTCACTAGGGTTGGTGTCACCTGGTGCGGTATAACATGGTGTCACCCCCCCCCCCCCAATAATTTATTATCCATATATATCCATTATCCATATATATCCATATATATATCCATTATCCATATATATCCATTATCCATATATATCCATTATCTATATATATATATATATATATCCATATTATATGGATAATGGATATATATGGATAATGGATATATATCCATTATCCATTATCAACATATATCCATTATCCATATATATCCATTATCCATATAAATTATCTATAGCTGTAGCAGACCACCTTGCACCCCCCCCCCCCCCCATCATACTTGCATAGCCATAACAGGTCAGCCAGGGCGTCAGACACTGAGAGTCCTCCCTCCTCCCACCAGCTCTTTGGTGGCGTGTCTGTGTCGGTACCATGGAAACCCCCCCCCCCCCGCCGGCGGCCCCCCCACCCACACACACACAACTCAACCTGGCTGGGCTGGCTCGGACACCAGGACACCCCCCCCCCCCTGCACCTGTTTACAATTCGGGCGCCGGGCGTCTGGAGAGGAGGGCAGCTTCACAACTTGCAGCTGCCATGCCGCCCGGGCGGAGCGCAGACACTGTGTAGTGACGTCACGTCATCATCCTGTCTGCACTTTGTGAGATGTGACAGACAGGCTGAGGCTGGAAGAAGGAGGTAGGAAGGAGGACACCAGGCGCTGCTGCAGTGTGTTTCAGCCCAGCGAAAACGGCGCTGGGCTGGGTGAACGGCAGCTAAAAAAATAAATAAAAATAAACCAAAAAAAAACAGGGAGGGTGTCACCCCCCTAGCAGGTGTCACCCGGGCTGCGGCAGCTAAAAAATAAATAAAAAAAAAACAAAAAAACAGGGAGGGTGTCACCCGGGTGCAGACCGCACCCCCCTAGCAACGCCTCTGGGCCTGCCATTGCTGAGCTATTAAGAGGTCATCAAAAAGCCTATCATTTACTGACCAGCCAATGGCCAGACTCTCCCACATTCTACAACTGGTCATATGAGGAATTGTGGCTGTTTCTTGCTAAATTTGCTGAAATTCAAGCCATGGGTGACCCTTTTTGGCATCACCTGGCCCGACAAGCTTCAGTTAAAAACACAAGTGAGTCAGTGGGAAAACTGATGGCCAAACAGGGCCTGCATCCTATCAGATGCAGTCTCTAGTCAGGTACTCCGACAGCCATGGGTTCTGTGGCTGCTGAGTACAATACCCGGCAGTGCTAGAGGAATCTACTAGATTTTTCTAACTCAGCCCACTGGCTGAAGGAATATATGAACTATTCATGTATAGCTAGCTTGAAGCTAAAATAGTTCAAAAACATTGACCCCCCAGAACTCTAAGTATAGCGCCTGTTCTTTTACGGGGCAGGTGTTTTTCATTCATATTTTTGATTGGAACCAAGAAGAACCTCCTGTTGCCTTGAAATGGAGGGAGATTTTACTATGGGGCTTGCATTGACTAGTTTGCTTCTGGAAGAGCCCCCCCCCCCCCATCTATTTCCCTGTTAATTCTCCTTTTTCTTAAATTGAATATTTTACTAAGATCTGGGGAGGAAGGACACTACCCGGACCTGACCGAGTTCTGTGAGAAGCGCATTGAAGGTCTGTCTCCACAGAGTCGTGCTTTGAGAAAAGACAAACCACCAGCAACTGCTGCTGATTTCTCCTCTGAGGATTGGAACCAAATTGATAATGACTTCAAGGTAAGAAGTGCTTTTTTGCTTGTTTTGATTTAAAGTCCAACTCCGGTAATCTACCTACCACCATGCAGGGGAAAAAAAAAGAAGCCAAGGCTGCATTGCTCACATTAAATCTGGAGCTGTTTCCTGCAGGACTTCTGTTCCACCAGAAGATGTCCTCAGTCTGCCAGGTGTCATTCAACCTGGAGGGCTGAGGACATACTATGAATGAATGGGCATCATGGCCACACCTCCTAAAGCAGGGATCTCAAACTGGCGGCCCTCCAGCTGTTGCAGAACTACAAGTCCCATCATGCCTCGGCCTATGGGAGTCATGCTTGTAACTGTCAGCCTTGCAATGCCTCATGGTAATTGTAGTTCTGCAACAGCTGGAGGGGCACCAGTTTGAGACCCCCGTCCTAAAGGGTGCATTGCCACAGTGTATTGTGTATTGAAGCAGAGCCGTGACATACCTGAAGACATCTGACAAAGGTAAGTAGAAATTTAAAAACAATAAAAAGCATAATATATACTAAGGGGGGCTTCTAGGGGGCTGAGCCAAGATTTTAGCTTTAAAAATACACACTGTTTTTGATATACTGAACTCTGATGTAAAAATAAAACACAACTGGCTTGTGATTCACTCCTGAGATTCACTTATTTCTGCTCAAACGTTTTGAAAGTTATCCAGCTAAAAACATACCATTGTAGCTTACCAGTCCTTATATGCGACTATTATTTTTCTTTTTTCAGCAAGTACAGAAAAATACTTGTTGATTTTGCCAGATAGACAGTGTCCTTGTCACTTCCTGAGATGAACTTCTGGCCAAAAAAAATGCTATTTTTATAAAGTAAACTATTAAAGCCCAACTGAACCCTTAGTTCAAATCAGCTAAATACATTCCATATTCATCAAAACCAAGACCCCTTTCACACTGTGCCGCCACCCGCGTCAGCGGTAAAGCTTTACCGTTGTTTTAGCGGCACTATTCGGCCACTAGCTGGGCAGTTTTAACCCCCCGCTAGCGGGCGAAAAGGGGCTAAATCCGCCCGCAAAACGCTGCCGAAGCAGCGTTTTGCCAGCGGTATCGCAGGGCTGCCCCACTGAATTCAATGGGGAGCAGCGGTGGAGGAGCGGTGAGTTCAAAGAAGCTGCTGGCAGGACTTTTTCTGATGCCCTGCCTGCACACCGCTCCAGTGTGAAAGCCCTCGCTTTCACACTGGAGTGAATGGAGCAGCTGTTTTAGGGCGGTTTGCGGGCGCTATTTTTAACGCTATAGCGCCTTTCAAAACGCTCCAGTGTGAAAGGGGTCTAAAGGTGTACAATGTTCTTACGGTTTGTTTTCTTTCAAAGCAACCATAGTCATAAGTAGAAAAGCCTGTCCCCTGCTGCTGCACAATGGGGAAGCATCGGTCTCATTTCAGAGATCTGATATGCCCTATACTGAGTCAAACCTATAGATCTCCACTTATCTGATTGGGGAGTTATACCTCTGATTCAACAGAGGGGGTATGTCAGACCTGCAGACAGAGATCACTGCTTCTTCACAGAGACCAAAGTGCAACTCTGCATACTGCTTGCAGCGGACAGGCTTTTCTACTACTTTTTCAAGTAGACCTTTATAAAGAAAAACTTTAAGACTTTGCACTTTGATCTTTTGTGTTGATTCACCTGGAATGTATTTCGTTTTGGGCACTATACTCCCCATCCTGCATGCTTGCAACTCAAATTACAATGAAATTCCATAAAAGCTCCACACATATGTAAACATATAACATCCTCAACATACACACATGTAAACAGTTTGCCCCCCATATAAAAAGCCTAAAAAAAGAACCCCCGCCACTGCAGCAAAGCCAGGTCACCTGCAGTTAAATAATAATATTCAAAATTACCATTTAGAGCAGGGGTCTCAAAGTGGCGGCCCTCCAGCTGTTGCAAAACTACACGTCCCATCATGCTTCTGTCTGAGGGAGTCATGCTTGTAACTGTCAGCCTTGCAAAGCCTCATGGGACTTGTAGTTTCACAATAGCTGGAGGGCCGCCACTTTGAGACCCCTGATTTAGGGCCTTGATAGCCCTTGGAAAGGAGCTTTCCTTAAATCAGTTTGTCCTCACCTGTATATTTCTGAACCTCCTGCCAGACGGAAGTTTTCAGGGCAGGATGGGTCACTCACTATTTTGCCTGCCCTGCTGACACAACGGGACGTGTACATTTCATTTATAGAGATTAAACTACAGCCAACAACCTTCTGCGCAGCATTTATTATTTTTTGAGGGGAAACTTTTTCTGCTGTGTGCAGTTGGGGTACCAGGCTAAAATACAGTATGTCGGCACGCTCTCAATGGAGGCGCGATAGGAGGACTCTAAGATGTTTTTCCCTAGGCCATATTTCCTGAGAAGTCTCACGAAATATAACCGTTGCTGACACTTCTTGGTGACGGCTGTCTTTTTTGATGACCAGGATAAATTTTCTGAAATATTAATGCCTAAAAACAGATACCCGCTCTACCAATTCTCCTCTAATGGTAAGTGGAAACATGTCAGTCTTACTCTTCCTAGAATCAATTATTAATTCCTTGGTCTTCCCAGTGTTTAAGGACAAGTTGTTTGCCTCACACCACTCTAGATTAGCCACCTCTTCCCTATAATGCTTCTCATTTCCTCTTGTGATGCAACCTACTATGGTGGTATCTGCGAATTTGATGATGCTTTTTGTAGAAAAGCAAGGAGTACAACCACAAGTGTATAGAGAGTAAAGAAGGGGGCTCAGTACACAACCCTGTGGTACTCCCACAGGTGGTCAAACTGGGAAGAAACATGCTTACCCAGGAAGTCCTTTATCCAAAAGCAAAGGGAAGGGAGCAAAGTCAAATTCAACATCTTCTCCGCCAATAGATCTGGGACAATGGTGTTGAAAGCCAAACTATTGTCAATAAATAACATTCTGACATAATTGCTAGAGTGCTCCAGATGACTTAAAACCACATGTAGTGCAAGAGAAGTAGCATCCTCAGTGCTTCTATTGGCTCTGTATGCACATTGATGAGGGTCAAAACTACCTGGCAATCTGACTTAAAACGTTGTAAAACCAGACCCTCAAAGCACTTCATTATTACGGGGGTAAGTGCAATCGGTCTATAGTCCTTCAAACTATCTCTATTTGTTTTTTGGGGTAATAATAGTAGATATTAAGCAGGTTGGAACTTTGGCCAATAATAATGATTAATATTACTATATTAGTAAAAACCCCTGCAAGTTGGTGAGCACAACCCTCCCTGGGACCCTATCTGGACCCGCCGATTTCCTAACATTAACGGACTTAAATGCCTGACGCACCTCATGTTCCTGCACCACAGGTATAGCATCTCCCGTATGTGGGCTTAAAAGTTGTTTGCTGGGGTACTACTACTTCAAAACATGAAAAAAAGATGTTTAATTCCTCAGCCTGTTGAATATTAAAATGTATACCCTGGTGAGTGTTCACTTTATGATTTAGGATATGTTGTATCCCTTTCCAACCTTCACGTGCATCATTCCCTCTAAAATATTCAATATTTTATTTTTATAAACTAATTTGGCCTCTTTATGCCCTTCTTTAGCTTAGCTCTAGCAACACTATACTTAACCTTCGCTCAAAAGACAACGTACTCTCTTGGTCATCCAGGGCTTCTGATTGGGAAAAACCTTGATACACTTCCTTTCTGTAACAATGTCTACACAGTGCAACTCAGTACTGTTTCAGTGTGCATGTGTAGGTCATGTTGTTCAAAAATGTCCCTGTTGGTCCTGGGAGACATATTTGTAGTCCAGCTTGGCTGACAACCATGGCTGCCTCTATAGATACAGTGGAGGAGTGAGAGTAGCCACCCAGTGACAGAAAATGTGTTATTAGGGATCACCGAATTACCAGATGAAAAAGAAAAAAGAAAATGAATGCAGCCACCGCATCTAAGGACTTGTAAGCTGCAATATAATACATTTTTGTTTTGGGGTTTAGATATACAAATCCTGCAATGTGAATTTTATATTTAGGGATAAACTTGCTACATTTCAAACCGTATGCTAGATTACATTTATCACTAATGCTAATTTTATAGTTAATTACTGTTCCTTGTTACAACACTAGTTGTGCAAATATAGTAGATTTACTCTCCCAGTTGGCATGTAATGTAAGCATTTTAGTTGATTATTTTCATTTATTTTTCAGAATTTTTTAACTGACATAAAGCTTAAAGAAGAACAGAAATCTGTCTTGGAGAAAACTATGGACAACCTGCCCCCTATTCGCAGTTTCTCGAGTGACCCCACACCTAACGAGGTTCTAATTTTATGATGATAGTGTATGACTAAACTGGGATATGTTTATATTGCTTTTATCTGCAGATTACTGTGTTTACTTCTTCAGGTTAATTAGAGGCTATAAACTTCCTGTTTGCATGCGTAAGAACGTGAAATCATCTGTCTGTACCAAAAAGATGTGCTTCTTTTTTTTTTTTTTTATTTTTTTTTTAACTTTCTGGTTGCCACTTCACTAAAATGAGATTTAAATGTAAAAAAACAAACAAAAATGTAATATATTACAGCTTGTCAGACCTTGGACGAGGAGCCTGCAGTAGTTTAAAATTTTTTCAGGCTTTTTTCCCTTAATTTTTACTTGGTTCTATAATCCTGTGAATAACACCCTTCTTATCACTGAGTGGCTACAATAACGTCACTGTATCTACAGAGGGAGCCATGATTGCGAGCCAGGCTGGACTTCGCACACGTCTACATTTGGCCATCCTTATTACATAGGGGCTGAAGGGGTTTGAAGTTTAAACAAAGAAGATAAGGGTGTTGCACTTTCTTGCAAGCTCACAGGGAGTGAGTGACAAGGACGTGGCCTTTCATGGCAAGATCAACAGATTTGTGTACTTGCTGAAAATGTTTTTAGCCTGGAAAAAAAAAGAAACCAATCTAGTCACTCCATCTACGGACCAGTAATCTGCAATTTATTCTGTTTTTGTATTGGGGCAGAGAAGGCCGGGGACCAAACCTTAGCCCTGGGCCAGGCATGCTTTTACACATGCGTCTTGACACAATTCTTGTGTTTTTTCATGAGACATTTGTGGCAAACTCGTACCGTGCTTCGGGTGTCATTCAGGATGAATAGCACCCAAACGCGTGTTGCGCTTTTTTTCTGCGATTTTGCAGTCACTGGCAGAATCGCACCAGTTCTGCCCACGATTCCTGATTGCCCAAGTGTGGACGGGTCCCTAGGGTTATTCACATACTCTTTAGAAACCAGCCCATACATTTTACAGTGGACCTGTCATGCTAAGGGAAGCTATATTCTGTTAGTATTACAGCTTGTGTAAAAGCTGAATTTTAAATGTATGTATAAACATATGCAACTGGAAAAATCCAAGCTCTTAAATGTCATTATTAAACGATTCTACCTTTTATTGATAACAGTTGTAATAAATATGTGGGCGCATGCACCCCCTGGAAAGTAATCCATGCACTGTAATCAGTAAAATGGCAACAATGTCAATACCAGAGAAACACACTGCAAATTTTCCGTGCTGTGTCCAACAGTGGTGCCCACATAAATGATAAAGAATACTTTCCACAACATTTGCCAACAGTACACAACAAGTAACCATGACACAGATATAAAAAAAAAAAAAAAAAGCAGACGAGGTCAGTTTGTCTAAAACCTTTCAAGCCTTACAATCCGCCAATTTTCATAGTCTAGATCAGGGGTGTCCAAACTTTTTTCAAAGAGGGCCAGATTTGATGAAGTGAACATGTATAAGGGCTGACCTCTTTGCCTGACATTCTTTGAACCAGTAAAATTTGGTCTAAGTGTGTTCATCCGAGCACTAATACACTGCCCAACAAGAATTCTCTTGCCTTTGTGGCTGTTTTATGGAGAAGAGATGAGCTCAGGCATGTTATTTGGAGAGATATATAATCTCTTTTATGGCCCCAATGAATCCCCGAGCGCTGCTCAGGACGGAGGATGAGCTTGGGCATGTTATTTGGACACACCGGGTATAACACGCACCTACATTTTAAGAGGGAAGTTTTAGGAAATAAATTTACATTTTAAATAAAGAACTTTGAAGCAAAATAAGGGTCACAGTCCATCAATACAGCCTAATCATTGCCCATCTGCAGCCTCTCCATTGCCCATCTGCAGCCTCTCCATTGGCCATCTGCAGCCTCTCCATTGGCCATCTGCAGCCTCTCCATTGGCCATCTGCAGCCTCACCATTGCCAATTAATGCAGCCTGCAAATTGCCCATCTGCAGCCTCACCATTGCCAATTAATGCAGCCTGCACATTGCCAATTAATGCAGCCTCTCCATTGCCCATTATTGCAGCCTGCACAGTTCCCATCAGCAGCCTCTCCATTGCCCATTGATGCAGCCTGCACAGTTCCCATCAGCAGCCTCTCCATTGCCCATTGATGCAGCCTGCACAGTGCCCATCAGCAGCCTCTCCATTGCCCATTATTGTAGCCTCACCATTGTAAATGAATGCCGTCAGCACATCCTGCAGCCTCATCAGTGCCAGATTACACAACACTGTGATCACCTGTGTACCCTGTGATCAGTCACACACTTTCCCACCTGTGATAGACAGAACAGTGGTCCAATCCTGGGCCAGGAGGCGGGACTGTATGACTGATCCCCAGGTACACGGGAGATCGCCGCTCTGTGTATTCCGGCAGCACCCGCCCCCTCTTTCCACTCAGACAGCAGGAATCGGCCTATATATCTTTTGTGGCCCCCGCAGTGCTCTGGGATTCGTTGGGAGCCACGGAAGTTGTGTGTGTGTGTGTGTGTGTGTGTGTGTGTGTGTGTGTGTGTGTATATATATATATATATATATATATATATATATATATATATATATATATATATATATATATATATATATATATATATATATCTCCAAATTACCCACGGGGCTGTTTGAAACCGGAACGTGGGCCACAATTTGCCCACGGGCTGGACTTTGGCCATGCCTGGTCCAGATAGTACAACAATTACAGGGGAGGCGGGGTTTAAAGGGGTTGTGTAAAGAGACATATTTATTTAATAACAGCAAAATCTCCTTCTAATCATTATTAGAACCAGATGGTTTATGCATATGATTAGTAGTTATAAAGCCCCTCTCAATTTTATATGTGGCGTTAGGTCTCATCTAAAATGTGTTTGGGACATTATCTCTTGTATTTTTAATGGCTTATTCTATCTCTTATTGTATAACAATGATGCTCATCCTCCATTAATAGGGACTATATATATATATATATATATCTCAGTGAGGGAAAAAGGTATTTGATCCCCTGCAGATTTTGTACGTTTGCCCACTGACAAAGAAATGATCAGTCTATAATTTTAATGGTAGGTTTATTTCAACAGTGAGAGACAGAATAACAACAAAAATATCAAGAAAAACACATTTCCAAAAAGTTATACATTGATTTGCATTTTAATGCGTGAAAAAAGTATTTGATCCCCTATTCATCAGCAAGATCTCTGGCTCCCAGGTGTCTTCTATACAGGTAACAAGCTGAGATTAGAAGCACTCTCTTAAAAGGAGTGCTCCTAATCTCAGCTTGTTACTTGTATAAAAGACACCTGTCCACAGAATCAATCAGATTCCAATCTCTCCACCATGGCCAAGACCAAGGATGTCAGGGACAAGATTGTAGATCTACACAAGGCTGGAATGGGCTACAAGACCACCGACAAGCAGCTTGGTGAGAGGGTGACAACAGTTGGTGCAATTTATTCGCAAATGGAAGAAACACAAAATAACTGTCAATCTCCCTCGGTCTGGGGCTCCATACAAGATCTCACCTCATGGAGTTTCAATGATCATGAGAACGGTGAGGAATTAGCCCAGCTCTCAAGGCAGCTGGGACCATAGTCGCCAAGAAAACAATTGGTAACACACTATGCCGTGAAGGACTGAAATCCTGCAGCACCTGCAAGGTCCCCCTTCTCAAGAAAGCACATGTAAAGGCCGGTCTAAAGTTTGCTAATGAACATCTGAATGATTCAGAGGAGAACTGGGTGAAAGTGTTGTGGTCAGATGAGACCAAAATCGAGCTGTTTGGCCTCAACTCGCTGTGTTTGAAGGAGGGGGAATGCTGCATATGACCCCAAGAACACTGTGCCCACCGTCAAACATGGAGGTGGAAACATTATTCTTTGGGGGTGTTTTTCTGCTAAGGGGACAGGACAACTTCACCGCATCAAAGGGACGATGGACGGGGCCATGCACTGTCAAATCTTGGGTGAGAACCTCCTTCCCTCAGCCAGGGCATGGGATGGGTATTCCAGCATGACAATGACCCAAAACACACGGCCAAGGCAACAAAGGAGTGGCTCAAGAAGAAGTACATTAAGGTTCTGGAGTGGCCTAGCCAGTCTCCAGACTTTAATCCCATAGAAAATATGCGGAGGGAGCTGAAGGTTCGAGTTACCAAATGTCAGCCTCAAAAGCTTAAAGAGGAAGTCAAGGCACTGACTTTAAAAAAAAATAAAAAAAATGCAACCTGCAAGGCAAAGGCATAATGAGCTAGTATGCATAGCATACTAGCTCGTTATGAATAACTTACCTGAGAACTAAGCCCCGAAGCGACCCTCGTCCACGTCCTCCGCCGCCATCAATCCCAGAGTGACTTCCGGGTCTCGCTGCTCCGGCGCTGTGATTCGCTGGAGCCGCGATGACGTTTGCACTGTGTGCCCTTTTAAACTGGCCATACACCTATAGATTATCTGCAGATTTTCTATGGTTAGATGGAAAAAGTGCAACAGATTTCTCCATCCTATGCTGAACTGTGTGGATGGATGAATTTCCCACTGGACCGAGCTTCAGTATCTTGCTAGTCGGCCCCACTGGCTCTCAACCTAAACAATGACTGCACCCAATCAGAATGTTCAGGTATTGTGAGAGCCAGCGGGGCCGACTACTAGCAAGATATGGAAGTTTGGGCCAGTGGTAGATTCTTCCATCCACGCAGTTCAGCGTAGATGGAGGAATCTGTTCCACTTTTTTCATCTGACCATAGAAAGTCTGCAGATAATCTATAGGTGTATGGCCAGTCTTAGTATGTAGCGCAGAACAAAAGATTACAGTGCACACATGCAAAAAATGACATTTAACTCATGCAAGGCTATTTAAAACACCTGAACATTTTCCAAAAATATGGGGATTTGGTCACACCATATGGCTATATGGTGCTTAAGCCCACTTACTGTGACAAAGTACCCCATTATTAGTGGGTCCTACGCTATCCATAGAATGGAAGATCCTGCTTCTCTAACCGCTTCCCGACCAGCGCACACACATATACGTCAACAGAATGTCATGGACAGGCATAAGGGCGTACAGGTACGTCCCCGTGCCATCGCGTGCGCGCGTTCGGGACCCCCGTCGCGGGTCCCACAGACTCGATCGCCATGGGGATACCCACAATCGTCTCACGGGGAGGACGAATGGGGATATGCGGAAGTAAACAGCATGTCCCCGTTCTGCCTAGCAACAAGTGACACTGATCTCTGCTCCCTGTGATTGGAGCAGAAATCAGGGATCAGTAACACGCCCCTAGGACACACTTAACCCCTACACTGCCACCCCCTGGTTAACCCCTTCACTGCCAGTGTCATTTACACAGGAATCAGTGCATTTGTATAGCACTGATTGCTGTATAAATGACAATGGTGTCCGCCATAATGTCGCAGTCACAATAAAAATTGCTGATCGCCGCCATTACTAGTAAAAAAAAAAAAATTGCAATAAGTGATTGATTTGTAAACGCTATAACTTTTGCGCAAGGCAATCAATAATCGCTTATTGCAATTTTTTTTTTTAATACGTTATAGCGTTTACAAAACAGGGGATAGTTTTATAGCATTTTTATTAATAATTTTTTTTTACTAGTAATGGCGGCGATCAGCAATTTTTATTGTGTCTGCGACATAATGGCGGACACCATTGTCATTTATACAGCAATCAGTGCTATAACGTATTAAAAAAAATAAAATTGCAATAAGCGATTGATTGGTTTGCGCAAAAGTTATAGCGTTTACAAATCAATCACTTATTGCAATTTTTTTTTTTTTTTATACGTTATAGCGTTTACAAAACAGGGGATAGTTTTATAGCATTTTTATTAATTTTTTTTTTTTTTTTTTTACCAAAAATATGTAGAACAATACGTATCGGCCTAAACTGAGGAAAATTTTTATTTATTTTTTATATATTTTTGGGGGATGCTTATTATTTTCAAAATTGTTTATAGCGCAAAAAATAAAAAACGCAGAGGTGATCAAATACCACCAAAAGAAAGCTCTATTTGTAGGAAAAAAAGGACTTCAATTGTGTTTGGGAGCCACGTCGCACGACCGCGCAATTGTCAGTTAAATCGACGCAGTGCCGAATCGCAAAATGGTCCGGTCTGAAAGTGGTTAAACCATGGGGGAACTAAAGGACTCCTCCTATAACACAGGTGGACACTAATAAGAAGCCAAAAGGATTTAGTCAGAATCCATACAATAGACAAAGATTTGGGGGGCACACGCTAAAAGATGCATTGAAAATGGTGCAGCCATAATATTACAGCGCACACATGCAAAAAATGACATTTAACTTGTGCAAGGCTATTTAAAACACCTGAACATTTTCAAAAAATATGGGGATTTGGTCACACCATATGACTGTATGGTGCTTAAGCCCACTTGCGACAAGTACCCCATTATTAGTGTTTTAAATAGCCTTGCAGGAGTTAAATGTCATTTTTTGCATGTGTGCGCTGTAATATTTTGTGCATCTGCAATGCATCTTTTAGGGTGTGCCCCCCAAACCTTTGTCTATATTGTATGGATTCTGACCAAATCCTTTTGGGCTGGAAAACCCCACTCCCCCATCATTGCCTCTTATTAGTATCTACCTGTGTTATAGGAGGAGTCCTTTTAGTTCTCCCACATAGAGGAGTGTATTTCTCCCATGGCTTGGAGCAGCAGGATCTTCCATTCTATGGATAGTGTAGGACCCACTAATAATGAGGTACTTTGTCGCAGTAAGTGGTGGGCTTAACCACTTAAGGATCGAGCCTCTTTCTGAGATTTGGTGTTTACAAGTTAAAACAATTTTTTTTGCTATAACATTTCTTAGAACCCCCAAACATTATATATTTTTGGGGGGTTCTAGGTAAGCACCATATAGCCATATTATGTGACCAATTCCCCATATTTTTTGAAAATGTTCAGGTGTTTTAAATAGCCTTGTACGAGTTAAATGTAATTTTTTGGATGTGTGCGCTGTGATATTATGGTCTTATGGCTGCACCATCTTTAGCGCATCTTTTAGGGTGTGCCCCCCAAATCTTTGTCTTAGTATGTAGCACAAAGCATTTGAATGACTCAACCTATGTGTTCCCCGAAAGCACACTGGGTGGCATTTTCTAAAACTGGAGCCTGGTACACAATAGTAGTTATTTTTTTTCGTTCAACCCAGTGGGCTGACGGGGACGGCCATTGGCTGAGATCGCTGATCAGATGCCATTCAGCAGACCTTTTTTGGTCATGGCCCTTTGACAGAAGACGGACATTCAACTGGCTTCTGTCAGGCTGGCTGCCGTACACACGGGCTGAATGTTGGCTGGTTTCTATTGAACTGGCCGATGCGCCCGATATTCAGCCTGTGCGTACAGGGCTTTAGTAAATATCCCTCGCTATATTTTCTCTTTGGTGTTGAACTTGTTTTTAAAACATTTTTATCTTACTTCTGTTTCAGCCTAGCAAAAAAGAAAATTGTGCTAACATCTGTAAAGTGCCCAGAGATTACAGGGACTGGGACAGGTGAGAAATAGTGATAATAATTATTGCTAGTGCTGTGTTTATTAACTACTACTGGTTAGAAGGTGATTTCATTAACTCCTGCACTGATAACAGATAACTGCTTTTCAGTCTTTTGATTAAGATCAAGTGTAGTATGTATGTACTGTACTGATAAATGTAACCACTCTGGTGTTCTGTATATAATGATTTAAGATATAAATTACTCATGACATGAGATGCCCTTGAGTCAAAAGACTATTGTTAAATCCTATTACAATTTAAGTCAATTGAGGTATACAAAAGGAAGATCCAGGTAAGCATAAATAATATATAGGCGTTACATGTTCATTGTATGTAAGTTAGAGGTGTTTATGTGTGTGTAATATGCAAATTATGTTGTTTTTAAACATTCTTGTATTTAGCGTGTGCACATACCAGACATGCACATACTGTATGTGTGTGTGTGTATATAGAATGAAAAATAAATATATATATATATATATATATATATCAGTAATACCTTGGATTGCGGTTAACGAGCGTTTTGCAATACGAGCTATTATTTTTTTGAAATCTTGACTCAGTTTGAGAGCGTTGTCTCGCAAAACTAGCAGGATTCAAGCCTCTGGTGTGCAGTACCGCATTTGGCCAGAGGTGCGGGGGTGCTGGTGACACTCAGAGCCACTCGGAAACATTCTGTTCCCGATTGTTTTCAAGTGCGTCCGAGCGGTTTCCAAATGTCTCCAGTGCCCCCCCCCCCCACCTCTGGCCACATGCGGTACTGAATACAATAGAAGTCACTGTGGAATGAATTATCTGAGTTTCCGTTGACTTCTATGGGGAAACTCGCTTTGATATAAGAGTGCTTTGGATTACAAGCATTCTTGAACAAATTATGCTCATAATCCAAGGTACCACTGTGTGTGTGTATATGTGTGTGATTGATTGATTATATATTTATATATATATATATATATATAATATATATATATATCAATTATATTATGTTCTGTTTTATTAAACAAAGACATGTTTTACTCAATGTTGTTTTGCTTTGTTTTGCCAATTTGTATTATACTTCTAGATATTTTGTTTTATGTTAGGTTTGATATTGAAAAAGAACTATCAAACATTGATGAGGACACTATGAAAACTGACCAGTCCAAGACAGTAATAAAAACAACATCTGCAAAGATAAAGAAATCAATAGACACATCAGGTAACCATACTGCTGGTGTTTCATGCCTGTATTTTCTTTAATAGATAAATAAATACCTGTAATCCTTCTTTTTTTTATTTTTTTTTCAAATCTGAAATTTTTATTATTGTAGAACACATTAAAGCCAAGGCTCAGTTACAGTAATGACAAAAAAACAATGGCATATTGACTTTTAGTTTTTTACACATTCAGGGCTGTTCCTGGGTCTCATCATTCCAACAGATAAATGAAATAACAATGGTACATCTAATACTACAAAATAAAGGAGGTGTTTCCATTTCAGAGCATTGTCATTGCCGTGGAATGGCTAGCCATTTGAATGAACGGCTAACACAATACAGCCTGAGCTGCCCGATCCTTGCATTATGTGTGCTCCTAACTCATAGAAAAGGAGACAAAAATGAATAACAGCTCCAGAGAAGAAAAATGTCAGAGGGAACAAGAAATCAAAGATTCTAGGGTGAGGGGGTACACAAGGGGAAAAAAGGTGGTGGGACGGAAGGGAAAGGGGGTGGGAGAGTGTACATCCAGTAGCAGTGAATTTACACTCACCATAAGCATAAATGGGGCATGTGGTGGCTAGTCGGCTATTGTCCGAGCAGTGTCACTCCTTCGTCAGAGAGAAGAAACATGTTCCATAGCCTCCATGCCTTAGAGTGCTTCTCTTGTTTATTTTGGGCCGTAAAGATTAATTCCTCTAATTTTTTGATGTCTTCTACTCTACTACGTAACCAAGTCCCAATAGAGGGTGGCGTGCCACTCTTCCATAGCAGGGGAATGCAGGATTTGGCTGCATTCAGTAAGTGTTAGACGATTGATTTTTGATAGTGTTTCGCTGGTATCCCGGTAACATGGAGCAGGAAGAAAGCCGGATCATCCGGAATCTTATAGTCTGTGAATTTTTGGGTAATATGCGGTACCGTTGTTCAGAAGTGTTTCAACCGAGGGCAAGACCAAAAGGCTTGTAATCTTTAGAGCGTCATAATGTTTATCATTAGTTGACTTGAATTGGATAAGATTATATATTGTAAGAATGTGTGGGCCTCAGTAATTTATATAGACTGTGCAGTTGTGTGTAACTGGCAAACTCCTTTCCAGGTCTGAGCTTGGAGCAGAAAAGCCTTCTCGCACAAAGGGAGAAGGATAAGGGAAATGAGGCCTTCAGAAGTGGAGACTATGAGGAGGCCATATCATATTACAGCAGGTAAGGCAGGAAATATCATTTATATAGCACTGACATGTTACACATTACATAGATTCACATTAGTCCCTACCCCAGAGAAGCTTACAATCCTTTGTCCCTTATAGAATTAAAGAGATAAGCTATGGGTGGTACCTCGTCCTAGTGAATATACAAAGAAAAGAGGAACAAGAGGGGGTTTAGCCAACCTGACGGACTATCTCGGCACCTGAACAAAAACGGATATTCCGTAATAAATATTTCATTGATTTATTAGAAAAAATACACAATAATATACAAATATACATATAGAAAAATGAAAAGAAAAAATATTATTTACAAAAGTTTAGCCATCGAATACAGAATATACATAAAGACATTTCAAATTCCATTATCAAATTTTACATGCTGGTCAATTGATGGTTGACGCGTTTCGCTTTTAGCTTCATCAGAACCAAAGAGCAGCAGTTTTTGTGTCTGTAGTGTAATTGTAAAACAAGGAAAATGAGAGTTAGTCGTCAGTGAGCCAAAACATACCCCGATATGTCGTATCAAAAACGTGTTTATCATTATTTTCCCTCGCCCTGAATAATAGATTAATTGCCTACCTTGTAGGTATATCTTGCTAATTGCAGGATATTCTATTTGTAGCTATCTAAATTCAATTAAAAGCAATTTCCTGAGAAGGGAGTGAACATCAGCTTAGAAAGATTTACTTCATATTTGAAAACAATGCAGTTGCTGGAAGAGAGAAGCCAAAAAAAAAAATTATATTTATATATATATCTATTATTTGAAATATATTAGGTATTATGTAGATTTAGTACGTATTTATATTACTGCTTACATATATATTGATGCTGCTATGCATATAATTGTATTGGGGGTCCTCGTTTATCTGGATAGACAGGAATGCTACCCTAGTCTATTTTCCTGTCTATCCAGATAAACGAGGACCCCCAATACAATTATATGCATAGCAGCATCAATATATATGTAAGCAGTAATATAAATACGTACTAAATCTACATAATACCTAATATATTTCAAATAGATATATATAAATATAATTTTTTTTTTGGCTTCTCTCTTCCAGCAACTGCATTGTTTTCAAATATGAAGTAAATCTTTCTAAGCTGATGTTCACTCCCTTCTCAGGAAATTGCTTTTAATTGAATTTAGATAGCTACAAATAGAATATCCTGCAATTAGCAAGATATACCTACAAGGTAGGCAATTAATCTATTATTCAGGGCGAGGGAAAATAATGATAAACACGTTTTTGATACGACATATCGGGGTATGTTTTGGCTCACTGACGACTAACTCTCATTTTCCTTGTTTTACAATTACACTACAGACACAAAAACTGCTGCTCTTTGGTTCTGATGAAGCTAAAAGCGAAACGCGTCAACCATCAATTGACCAGCATGTAAAATTTGATAATGGAATTTGAAATGTCTTTATGTATATTCTGTATTCGATGGCTAAACTTTTGTAAATAATATTTTTTCTTTTCATTTTTCTATATGTATATTTGTATATTGTGTATTTTTTCTAATAAATCAATGAAATATTTATTACGGAATATCCGTTTTTGTTCAGGTGCCGAGATAGTCCGTCAGGTTGGCTAAACCCCCTCTTGTTCCTCTTTTCTTTGTAAATCCTTTGTCCCTATCAATAGTTCTATTAATAAACACATATACTGACTCTAGGGCCAGTTTGGGCACAGCATAATTATCCCAGCAGTATGCTTCTGGCTTGTAAAATGGAAGCCTTGCAAAAAAGAAAAAAAAAAATACACACAAGCATTTAGTACAAATTTAAAGTAGTTGTAAACCTGAAAAACACAAATCAATCTAAATCATACAATTGAATAAATATTACTTAAACTAAGCCTTGGAGCTTAGTTTACAACTACTTGAAAGTACATTTAAACAAGAAACTTTCAGCTAAAAGACAAGCCTTAAAAGAGAAGTAAAGGATTTTTTTCCCCCAATCATACTTACCTAGGTGGATGCAGAATCGGTCCGATGCTGCATCTGTTCCGCCGCTCCTCTGCACTGAGAACCGAGTGATCGAACACGACAATCACTCAGTTTTCAGAGCACCGTGAGCAGAGAGCCGCAGACTGTCAGTCACAGCTCTCTGCTCTTCTCCCTCCTTGCTCATTGGAGCGCTGACCTGTGGAGGGGGCGGATCGCTTGTCTCAGCCTCTCATAAGGCAAGATCCTGTTGTTGTTCCCCTTGTCTATTCACAGAATGCCTTGTAGTCTGTGAAAAAAATACAAGGTGTTTTTGTGAATGGACAAGGAATGGGGAAAGGGAGAGTAAGCAACAGGATCCTTTTCACTTTTCCCACCACAGCTCTCACTGCAGCCAAAGCTAGCCATTGGAGGTATAGAGCACAAGTAAAAAAACATTTCTGGAGTTCAGCTTTAAACAAATATAAACAAAAACATGATATATGAAAAGGGAGCTTAGTCCCCAACCAAGCTACCTTAGAGAACAGGGGAAATTGGACTATTGCAGTAGAAGTGAAACCAGTATTGATATAAACGATTGTATAGAAAAATATATAAAAGTTTAAAGCGGTTCTGCACTCGTTTTTTTTTTTTTTTGGGCTATATGCCAAGGGCATATAGCTCAATTGGGGGACTTACCTGTTCCATCTTCCATCTCGATCGCCGCCGGTTTTCGTTCGATGAAGTTCTTCATCTTCTTCTTTTGTGCTGGGGGCCATCTTGCCTGTGGGCATGTGAAACCCCACAGGCACTTTAGATGGCCCAGCATGCACCGCCGTTACTCGCGCGTGCGCAGTAACGGCACATCTGCCGACATCTCACGAGATTTCGGAAGATGTGGCCGAAATCTCACGAGATTTCGGAAGATGCCCGCACTGACTCCTGGGATCAATGACACCAGATCCCAGGAGACAGTGCGGCGTGACGAGGATCCCCGCAAGACCCCGCCCACCCCCGAAGAGACAGAAGACAGGAAGTCCTCGATTACAAGGTAAGTAAAAAAAAAAAAAAAAAACACATTTCATTTAGTACTCTTTGCCTGATTTGGAAGGCAAAGAGATTTACTAAATGAAATGTGTGCCGAACCGCTTTAATAATAAATATTTAATAATACATGGCAAATAGCCAAAAACAGATTAAAAGCATGGTAACAATCCATGGGTATCACCAAAATAATGGTCCCCAAAAGGGGAAAATCACAGTGGTATAGTTGAACACGGATAGTGTGTCAACTAGTTTTGCGGACTAATGCCACTTTGTCAGGAGAATATTAACACCCGGCATACCCAGAGCACAGTACGTCACCAAAGGGTCCCCCGCGGCGACTGGGGGGGGGGGTTGCAAGTCAATGGACTGGTATCTTCTATAGAGGTATGGTGGATTAAGGGGTCCTGGCAAGGCAATGGACGGTGGGTCTGGGACTCGTGAACCATAGCATCTCTGTGAGCTGTGCCCATTGGGCAGAAGTGTGTGTGCTCTTTTGCACTCCCATCTCCTTTCTGATTTTTACCTTACAGCAGCGCAGACCCTTGCTGGGTATGGTTACCCCCATTCTCAGCTGGCCCTCATGTCCCGGGACCCCTTAATCCACTGTATCTCTATAGAAGATACCAGTCCATTGGCTTGAAATCCCCCCATCACTGCGGGGGACCCTTTGGTGACGTCCTGTGCTTTGGGTATGCTGGGTGTTTGATATTCTCCTGACGAAGCGGCATTAGTCCGCAAAACTAGACACTAGCCGTGATCAACTAACCCACTGTGATATTTTGGTGATACCCATGGATTGTTACCATGCTTTTAATCTGTTTTTAGTTATTTGCCATGTATTATTTAATATGTATTTAATAAACTTTTATATATTTTTCTATACAATTGTTTATATCTATACCTTTTCATATATCTCAAAATTTCTGGATGATGGTACAAATTTCTATATATTTCTCATTATTACTTTTGTTTTGGAGGCTATATCTATTTTTCCAAAAACATATAATAAACAATAATGGAAAAAAAAAAATGGAAAAAAATAATGGAAAACCTTTCTGAGTATGGCCATTGATTTTCTTGCTCTAGGTCCATGGTAACCTTCTAATCTAGACCAGTGGTTCTCAACCTCAGTCCTCAAGTACCCCTAACTGGCCATGTTTTCAGGTTTTCCTTCACTTTGCAGAGGTGCTTTAAATCTATATCAATGACATGGTATTGATAAGGGCTATTTTATCTAAGGGAAGTTCCCAAAATATGGCCCGTTGGGGGTACTTGAGGACTGAGGTGAAGAACCACTGCTCTAGACGATTGCCATTTCACAGTCTTTTACTGAAGCTATATGTGGATGTAGTATGTTAACATGGGTACTCATTTAGCTTTTGAAACCTTATTAGTAGTGTGATTTTTTTTTTTTTATATAAAAACATTCAATTCGTATAAAAAATAAAGATGTGTAATCAATATGTTGCATAAAATTATTATTTCTACTGAATAAACACTATACAAACTACCAGAGGGGCTGCAAAGTAGACCATAAGGTGCCTGCACATACATTCCTAGTGCTCCCCTGCTGTCCTTCTACTTTGCTAAAGCTATGGAAATCGCCTAGCACTTCCAGCTGTGGGACCATCCATCTCCCATAATTCAGCAACTGATGGCTGATCAGTCATTTAACAACCCTAGGTGTGTGCAGCCCCTTATGGTGCTTGCTTTGTACCCTCTTCATTCATTTATTGAGGGTTGTCTCAGAATAGATGCACTTCAAGCCTCTGTAGGTATTTTTTAAGAATTATGCCCCGTACACACGGTCGGAAATTCCGACCACAAAATCCGTCGGATTTTTTAGACGGATTTTGTCCGACACTGGTGTTGCATACACACAGTCGGACAAAGTTGTCGGAAAATCCGATCATTCTGAACGTGGTGACGTTTGTTGCGTACGATGGAACTATGTAGAGGCTATTAGCCAATAGGTTTGGTCTCCTAATTTGATCTGAGCATGCGTGGCACTTTGTCCGTCGGAATTCTCTACACATGATCGGAAAAAGTCCGATCGGATTTTGTTGTCGGAAAATTTGAGAGCAGGATGTCAAATTTTTTCAGTCGGAAATTCTGACGGAAAAAGTCAGACGGAGCCCACACACGATCGGATTTTCCGACAACATGGTCCGATCGGACATTTTCCATTGGCATTTCCGACCATGTGTACGGGGCATAACAATTTTTTTTGGATTTACCACCCTGTGCTACTATGGAAAAAATTCAGTGGGGTTGCATGTCATCTTTGTATGTTTTGTTTGTTAGGCCCCATGCACACGAGACGCAGATGCAAACTCTGCTGAACGCGTGTTTTAAAAAGCAGAAATCTGCGCTTAAAAACGCGCGTTTTGCTGTGTTTTCATGCCGCGTTTAGACGCGTTTGCGTCTAAAAGCATTTGTAAAGATAACATCATATAGACCCTCCCCAAGCTCAGAAAGCATGTATTATTAACTATTTCTGCCATTTTGACCAGAGTGAGCAGCAGCAGCAGCAGAGAGAGGAGTTGTACACTTGCATTTGCCTCTCTTTCTGTGTTTTTTTTTGGAAATGGATCCCATATTGAATATATGTCAGGAAATGCTCCTGATGTTGCTCTTGATGCGGCAGCAATGTCGTCGCAAATTTGCATGAGAGGTCCAGAATCAGAGCTTGTCGATATTGGACCCATCCGTTGATGGCACAGCGAATGTCCGTTGGATATTTCACAAACATGTATGCATTTCACAAACATGTATGCATTAGTAAGTATATATGCTCTATGAACTCTAAACTAATGACGACATTTTAAACCAATTTTTCTAGTATTTTTTATGGTTTACCATCATATTTCTGAGTTTTCTGGTCCAAAAAATTGGGTTCCTTTAAAAAGGCTTATAAACGCAAATGCGGCTAAACGCAGGTGCCTGCGTTTAGCTGCGTTTTGCGTCTGAAACGCGGAAAAGCAAAGTGTCTGAACGCATTTTTTTGCTTCTGGAAAAACGAGGTTAAACGCAACTGCATAAAAACGGGAAAAAACTAGACTGTGTACATGGACACATAGGATAACATTGCATGCGTTCAGGTGCAGTTGAAAAAAGTGTCCAACTGCCTCTGAACGCGCGTTTAACAGCGTCTCGTGTGCATGAGGCCTTAATTGTACATGTAACTTGATAAATTGTTACAAAAAAATACTTGATCGAAAAAACCCACCAACAAAATAATTTAAATTTTATCACACCTACAATACAATGTAGCGCTGCAATGGAGAGACCTAATGAAGGTCAGCAACCATCTCTCAAAGTCTGACTACAATGGCTTGGTGATTTTACTATTGCCAGTGGAAAAACAAATATATCAAGAGACAGATGAAGAAGGAACTAATTATAAATTTGAATCAGGCAACTTTTGAGTATTAAACAATATGTTTAAATCCTTGTATATGCAACATATTTGTGATCTGAAATTGGGCCAAATGAATGTAATTTCTACCATAAATCATGGGTGCTCAACTTCTGGCCCTCTTGCTGTTGTGGAACTACAAGCCCCATGAGGCATTGTAAGGCTGACTATTACAACCATGACTCCCAAAGGCAGAGGCATAATGGGACCTGGAGGGCCACAGGTTGAGCACTCATGAGTAAAACAGTAATTACTAATTGCACAGGTTTTATATAAAACATCTTTTACTGTTTATATGGGAAATATACAGTATATATAGGAGATGTGACAACATGACACTGTTTGGAGTATACTCATAGGAAGAGTCAAAATGTATGAATATAATTGCTTATTTTTTAATTCTTCAGTTATCTTTTGTAACATCAAAACTGTTGGCTTAAAAACATACTTTATTGTAATTGTAAATAACGTATTCTTATTTTAGGAGCTTATCTGTGTTGCCCTCTGCAGCCGCCTATAATAACAGAGCACAAGCTGAGATTAAACTGAAGAACTGGCAGAATGCATTCAATGACTGTGAGCAAGTGCTGAATTTAGAGCCCAACAATATAAAAGGTAAACAGAGGAGCTTAAATCCAAAAAGAATAGCAAAATGGAAAGTGCAAGGAAATTATTAAAGTGGAAGTAAACCCATTGATTTAGGCCCCTTTCACACTTATACGACTTGTCCCACGATTTGGGACTGCAAAGTAGCATGACAAGTCGTTCCCCATGATTTCCAATGACAGCCATTCATATTAGTACGACTTCAAGTCTTTCCGACTTCAAAGTAGTCCCTGCACTACTTTGGTCCGATTTTGATGCCACTTACACAGGCATTCCTTGAAATCGCGGCAAAAGTCGCGCCCGCGAATCACGGCAAAATCGCGCGACTTTGAAGCTGCACAAGTGTGAAAGGGGCCTAAACATCCAAACTGTCAGACCATAAAATGGCTGGTGTCATAACTGATCCCATGGGCAGCATCATGGCAGTTGAAGATCAAACAAAGGACATGCTGGCAGCTTCCTTGGCTGAAAACAATAGGAGGGTTTAGTTTCATTTGAACTGGCCAGTCCACCCAAAAGTGATCTTTATGCTAAAGATGGAGCCTGGTGGGCTCGCCAATAGTAAGATCTCCCTGCCATATTTCCAGACTCTGTACCTGTCCATCTGGGAGTTTTTCTTTGTTGTTTTTTGACATGTGTCGCCCTTCCATGTGCTCCTTGCTGCAAAGGCCAGTTATAGGTTGGGGTGGTTGCCATTTGTTTTATAAAATAGCTTTGTTACAGTGGACGGAGCATTGTTGGAGCAGCGCATGCCACTAGCGGAAGAGCGTGACCTGCACAGAAAATGTGCATAAATTAGTCAGCAGAGCAGCTTCCGAGTGCCAACACTGCTGGGGGTATCAACAGTTTCAATAGTGACTGAATAGCTTTGTTGGCCCAGGACAGGAAGTAATGTTATAATCAATAAAACTAAAAGATCACCAGGTAATTCCTTTGCAATCGCTTAATCTAATAACAAAGAGCATATTGCATAATAAACCTTGCATAAAATTTTTTTTGGCGTGTGGTTTACCCCAACAGCATCTACACAAATAAGTAATGTCTGTTTTAAGGTTGATTTGGCCTTTTAACAGATCCAGCTTTCACATCATGAGTACTGGGTGCTATATATTATTATTTAGATGATTAGAATAAGTGTGCTTACTGATACTAAGTGAGCCTCAAGAATATTGCCTTCCCTAGAATAATAACTTTTAGTCCTGGGCATTGTCGCAGTGGTCCTCTGTCAGTGTACTGATACTTACACTATATTGTCAAAAGTATTGTGACACCTGCCTTTACCCACACAAACTTTAATGACATCCCAGTCTTAGTCCGTAGGGTTCAATATTGAGTTGGCCCACCCTTTGCAGCTATAACTCAACTCTTCTGGGAAAGCTGTCCATAAAGACATGGATGAGCGAGATTGGGGTGGAGGAACTTGACTTGCCTGACCTCCATCCAATAGAACACCTTTGGAATGAATTAGAGCAGAGACTGCGAGCCAGGCCTTCTAGTCCAACATCAATGCCTGACCTCACAAATGAGCTTCTGGAAGAATGGTCAAACATTCCCATAGCCACACTCCTAAACCTTGTGGACAGCCTTCCCAGAAGAGTTGAAGCTGTTATAGCTGCAAAGGGTGGGCCAACTCAATATTGAACCCTACGGACTAAGACTGGGATGCCATTAAAGTTTGTGTGTGTGTGTGTGTGTGTGTGTGTAAAGGCATCACAATACTTTTGACAATATAGTATATGTGCCACATTCTGACCTGAAATGGACACAATTTCCCTTACCTAGTTATTGACCAGAAAATGTTTTTATTCTTTTTTCAATCGATAGTCCCTTTTGTTTGAGACAATATTTCCTCATGTATTCTTTTGTTTCTGCATTCATTCCTTCATTTTGTAATTGAATGACGTTTTATAAGTAGTAATGAAATGCACTGTAGTCTGGCTGTGGTTCTTTGTTAAACTAAAATCAATCCCATCTTTGTCTGACTTCATTAAAGCACTTTTCCTTAATGAGCTCTTAGAGCATCAATCTTGGCCAAGCCACGTTTCCAGTACCCTTTGTTCACATAGCCGATTTCCATATATAGACACACGGCCCCAATTATCGGCGTATGAGAGCAGAGTGGTCTGTTATGCTTATAGCAAGAAATCACATTTTGTCGATGCTGGAAGAACGAAGGGGTGAATCTGGTTAGCTTCTGGTTAGCTTCTGGTATAAATCTCCAAACGTTTTAACCAAAGGGCCAGTTTACTGTCCTTCGGGCTTTAAGGGGGCCTGAGTGTGGTCATTGGGGGTACAAAACGTCCCAGCGTCAGTGGGAGTAAACAATCCCCCATCATTGGTGTCAGTTGGAGGAATTGTGCCTCATCATTGGTGTCTTTTGGCCCCATTCTTGGTGTCATTGGAAGGAAATGTGCCCCATTCTTGGTGTCATTGGGAGGACTTTTGCCCCACCATTGGTGTCATTAGGCCCCATTGTTGGTGTCATTGGGAGGAACTGTTCCCCATCATTGGTGTCTTTGGGCCCCATTGTTGGTGTCATTTGGAGGAACTGTTCTCCATCATTGGTGTCTTTGGGCCCCATTGTTGTCATTGTGAGGAATTGTGCCCTGTCATTGGGCCCAATTGTTGGTGTCATTGGGAGTAATTATGCCCTATCACTGGTGTCATTAGGCCCCATTGGTTTTATTGGGAGAAACTGTGCACCATTGTTGGTATCATTGGGAGAAATTGTGCCCTACATTCATGTCAGTGAATATAACAGCCCCTCAAGGGCCAGATAAAATCAAGTAAAGGGCCGCATCTGACCCCCGGGCCACAATTTGGTGACCACTGGTGTAAATTATCATGCTACTTCTAGACCTGGCTAGGATGCTCAGTCGCTAGAACAGTGGTCAACTTATGAGCTATTGGGGGCCTTAAATGCAGCCCTTGACTTCACCAAAGGGCCAGACATAATGTTCAATATATGTAGTGCTTGAGTGGACAGTCAGAAACTGTAGACCTAATAGAGGAAATGAGTGTCAGAGAGTGTGGACATGCTACATGTTGGCTGGGGATATGCTGCAAAAGACAATACAAAACTGGGAACATGTTACATGAGGCTGGTAGAGATCACTGCTATTACCATATTCAATTTTCCCAATACAGACTGTTGAGGCCTGATTGCCGCATGTCAAATACCAAATGGCCGCAGGTTGGGCACCAGGGTGCTAGAGTCCATGCTGGCTTTAGTACAGCATTTCTCTGCTTTATTAAAGTGAAACTAAACTCTTTCAATCAACAATAACTATTTAACCCTTATGCTGCAAGCTTAGTAAATAGAACCAGAACTAAATATTGTTTGTGATGCTCAGATACATTTATGTTCCTCTTTAAATCCTAAATCCTGGTAGAATAAAAAAAAAAAAAAAAACGTATCCTTTAAAAAAATATATTTTTACATTCCACTTGTGTAAGTTCCTGACTGAGGGCCGGTTCATACCTGACCCCATTAGGGAGATTCACGTTGACCATTGTCACTGGGATTTAAGTTATGGCATATCCAAACTTTTATGCCGCGTACACACGATCGTAATTTCGGCCAGCAAAAGACAGATGAGAGTTTTTTTATCGGAAAATGGGACCGTGTGTAGGCTCCATCGGAATTTGTCTGTCCGCCAGCAAAATTTTGAAAGCATGTTCTCCATTTTTTTCAGACGGAAAAAGTTTCTATCGGAAATTCCGACGCGCAAAATTCCTATGCCTTTGGTGTGACCGTGTGTAGGCAACACAAGAGCGGAATTCCGTCAGAAAAACATCCAAGGCTTTTCCGACGAGAATTCCGATCGTGTGTACGCGCCATTACAGTTATCAGAACGGGAATAGAGGTGACATTTTCACAAGGGATTTATCTCACTTTAAAGAGATTCCCTACTAAAATGGAAAAAAAATAAGTTTTAGATTTAGATATCATAAAGTAGTGACAGCTATAAGGCCCTAGAGGGAGCACTGTGATTTAGTATACAGTGTATTTTCACTTTTGCAGCCAAATTGGAATAATACCTTATAATCGTTGCATGTTCCCATTCATATAATATAATAAAAAAAAAAACGTAAAAATGCATATTAACGTTTCACTTGCTGAGAAATCAACCTTAGCCTTTACCTTTTATGTCAAGTTAAGAAGGGAGCTGAAGTTGGGTATACCATAATTAATTATGTCTGTACTGTGCTGGCAGATTTCATTACCAGTTGTAAAGTAGATGTGCACACTGTCTGCTCTAACAATAGGTTAAAGATCTCAACTCTTGGGTGGTGTATTGTATTGTATTTTATTTTTAATGCATTCTTTATTTAGAAAAGAGTTTACAATAATTGCAGTAAGCATAATCACTTGCGGCAAGTACCGTATTTGTCGGCGTATAACACGCACCCCAAGTTTAGGAGGCCATTTTAAGGAAAAAAAGTTTTAGGAGGGAAGTTTAGGGGAGAAAAAACTTACATTTAAGCGTCATTTGCAGCTTGCCCAGCGCCATTTGCAGCCTTGCCCAGCGCCATTTGCAGCCTTGCCCAGCGCCATTTGCAGCTTGCCAGTGTCATTTGCAGCCTTGCCCACGTTTAAATTTCCCGCCGCCGAGACAGACCGAGCGCCGCCGAAAAAGACTGAAGCGGCGAGGAAAAAGGCCGAGCCGACTGTTCGGCTCCGCTCGCAGTCCCGACTCCCTGCTGTTTCGGGAGCGAGCGCAGGGAGGCGGGACTGCGAGTGGCGCCGAACAGTCGGGTCGATCTTTTTCGGCGGCGATTTGGTCTTTTTCGGCGGCGCTTCGGTCTTTTTCGGCGGCGCTCGCTATTTTTCGGCGCTGCTCGATTTTTTTTTTTTTATTTATTTTTTTTTTTTTTTTTGGCACGTTTTTTTGGGAGATAGGCGTATAACATGCACCCACGACTTTCCCCCGATTTTAAGGGGGAAAAAGTGCGTGTTATACGCTGATAAATACGGTAACATCACAACATAAAACGTGAAGGTTCATTTTATACAAGCTTCCATGATGACTATAATACATGTGAGGCCCTGAATAATATAGATTCTAGGGCTCTTAGCAGTGGTGTCACTAGGGTTGGTGTCACCTGGTGCAGTAAAACATGGTGTCACCCCGGGCACTGAGCAGGCTAGTGCGTCTGCACGGCCCCCCCCCCCCAAAAAATATGTAAAAAGGTTTTTAACACAGTTACCAGAACCCCAACCTAGTGATTGTGCTGAAGAGTGCCGCTCCCATCACCTTGTTTGGTTTTGGTTTTACAGGGGCGCACCCTTGTTTAGCATGGCAAGGGTCTGTATCCTATGAATTCTCCTCTCCAGCCCATTGCAACAGGTAGAAGAACCGTCCTTTTTGCTTGCTTGTTTTTTAAGGTAATAACATTAAATTAAAAAAAGGGAAAAGAAAAATATATTTTATTTTGTGCTACCATGCTTACAACCTAAAATAAATAAATTAAAACCAAGTCAACGTCCATGGTCAGCATGGAGTCTGCAGCCCCCAACCCTCTTCCTGAATCCAAGGGTTTTTCTCCCCACAGGCTTCTGTTTTATTTTGAATTTGATACGGTTGTGTGTGGCTCTGTCTGTGGTAATTCTTCCAAATGTCCACAAGTGTAAGGCCCCTTTCACACGTGCGGATCCGTTTTTACTCCTCTGCTTGCTCAGCGGGGATCGCTCTGTTGATCCCCTGCTATGGGGGGATCGGATGATTACGGACCGCCTGTCCATTTTCATCCGATCCGATCCGCCAGACGGATGGAAATTAGGGTTTGCATCCATCTGGATTTTGCGGAGCGGATCGGATGTCAGCGGACATCCGACGCTCCATAGAGGTGCATGGAGCGCCCGTTCAGATACGCCTGAAAAAACTGACAGGTGGATCTGAATGGTCCGCACATGTGTAAGGGGCCTAAGGAACATTCTTCATTAGTTGTAGACAGTAGGGGGAAGGACAGTGCGGTCCAGGGCAGGCAGAAAGCCAAGTGAATGTTTCTATATGGTGAGATGTTCTCATTCAGTATGAATTACATTTGCATATAGTGATTAAGGCTGGCCATACTATATACAATTTTCTTGTGCAATTTTCCTTTAGATTTACCAAAACCCATATAGTATGAGATCTTAATTTAGTATGCAGTCATACAGGCCCTTGCACTACATAGTTGAAGGCAAACCTAAAGGAAACTGTACAAGAAAATTGCATAGTGTATGGCCAGCTTAAGGGTCATTTTTGAAATAGTAATATTCATTTTACCACTCCAGCTCTTTTACGTCGTGCTACGGTCAACAAAAACCTTCAGAATTATCCGGCTGCCTCAGATGACTTGAAGATGGTCTTGCATCAGGAGCCAGACAATCCTATAGCTAAGGTAAAGGATTATTTTGCTAACAAATAAGGTATCATTTATTGTTTTGCTGCATACATTACTTTAGATCTGTCATATAACTGAAGGAAGTTTTAGTTTACTGTAGTTAAAGAGGAATTAAACTTCTTCTGCAAACTTTTACCTATAGGTAAGCCTATAATAAGGCTTACCTATAGGTATTGAAAATATCTCCTGAACCTGTACAGTTTAGGAGATATTTCCAGTGCATGCTGCCAGTGACATCACTGGCACATGCGCTTTGAAGGACCGGCCCACGGGTGCTGTTCCTTCCCAGAATAGCGGGAGTGACGTAATCGCAGCTCCGGCCAATCACAGCGGCAGGACCCGACAGACGCTCGGGGAAAAATGTCGGCAGTGACAGCGGTGTGCGGGGACCGCTGCAACAGCTTTGTTTTAAGGTAAGTATTTCATATTGAGCGATGCATACTAGCTCATTATGCCTTTTGTCTTGCAGGTTTTTTTTGGGGGGCGGATTTTTTTCAGAGGTTTACAACCTCTATAAATAAGTAAAAGGTTAACTCTAATATATAAATGCTTACATGGATGGCTTCAAGTCGTTTTTGGAGCTCAGAGGAATGCTGGTTATTGGCTCATTACATGTATTTTTTTTATTTTTTTATTTTTACATTCAGCTAGTATAAGTACCTGAATTGAACTTGGTATTAGCCTCTTGCAGTCCCCTTGCAGAATTAGGAGTCAATCAGGTGTGCTGAATGCAAATGTATTGAAAAGAAACATGCTGATAGCAATGGATAGCCGAGTGAACAGAGAGGTGACCTCATTAGTCTACTGCTGCTCTTTCACTGTCCAGTGAGCCGGCTGGGATGGCATATTTACATTTCTGTATTACCAACTTGCTTTGCTGTGTGAGGGGGCTGGTTAATTTCAGAACTGGAAGAAGAGTAGCCCAAATCCTCTGGCAGGTATAACAGTTCCCATATATGCATTTCAACCTGCGCCAGCATCCCTTTAACAGGGCTTATATGCCTAATCGTGTGGTCACATGATGGGGTGCCGGTCCCACTGGGTCCTGATCGTTAGTACATACTGAGAGCTGTCTTTGACAGCTTGGTCTCTCTGCTGGGAGCATACTGTCAGCACAGAAACCTCTGCCACCCATGACACATTTGTGTGGTGTGATGAAGTTAAAGCCCACCATCTTTGCCACCGCTTATTTGCGTTACTTGGGCGGCTAACAGAGGTTAACTGTGTATTTAGCGGTTTACATGGAGTTCAGTTTTAAATAGAAATTTTGATTGGTCAAAATGGATATCTGCAGTTATGTGCTTGTTTACCTTTCTCTTGTTTGAATACATCTTATTATGTACTGTCTTTTTTCCTTTCTGCCTTACTCCATAGATACCATGGTTTCTATATTTCCATATGATTTCCATATGGTTTCCATATTTTATGCTAAATAAGCAGATGAAAAAGTCCTGGAAGTCGCACAGCTCTGCAAAACCCCGTAGGAAAGTGTATGACAGCCTCAGCCCGGACTCCAACCAGGCCACACCCCCAACTCGTTTCACATTGCCCACAGAGCTTAGTCATGGGGATCCACGCATTGGGGGCGTGGCCTGGTTGGAGTCTGCACTCGTTTCCATTAGATGTCTAGAGTTGCACTCCAAGCGGTTGCTACATAAGAGGACCCAGTTGTGCCTTGAGTGGCACCTGTCATTTAGTTTGGGTCACAAATAAGCAGCTGGACTTATACTATAAATATGTTTCTAAAAAAAATGGGAAAATGCAGGAGCTGAGCTGTTTCCATCATTTGCAGCTGGCTAAAAAGCTAAATAAACTGATCTTTTTTTTAAATATATGGTCCATTACTGCTGTGATTAATCTGTACTCAAGGCTACTTGACACTATTGGTTCTCTGTTTATCTTTCCCTTCTAGAAAGTTTTGTGTGAATTAGAAGAGCTGCTGCACAAAGAAAAAGAAGAAAAACCTAAGAAAGGCCACAGAGTAATCATTGAGGATGTAGAGGGTTTGGATGAGGAGGACCAGGAGGATCCAAACCCCAGCAAAGGTAATCACCGTATAGTTTATTAATATTATACAGGATTTATATTGTACTGACAGTTTGTGCAGCACTTTAAAAAATGGAAGCAGACAGTACAGTAATAATACAATTCGATACAAGGAGAATCAGAGGGCCTTGCTCTATAGATTTTCAACAGTATTGTACAATGAACAGACCAGGTCTGAACCATAATGAGTATATGTACCTCTGATGCAGCTGGCGTGACCAGTGAAAACCGGACAGATTTTCATTCCAATTTTGTGTGTCTCCAGCACTCCTGGGAACCTCCCAATAATCACTAAGGCCTGTTTCACACCTATGCAAGTTGCAGTTTGCATATTCCAGGTGCATTTTGCGTTTTTTAAATGCATGTTTTGGATCCATTAAAGTCTATGGAAACCAAAAAACAGAAAAAGTCCCTGGCCCTTTTAATAAAATGCACATATGTGAACGCGGCCCATAGGAAACCATGTTAAATGGACTGTAGTGTGTTTATGCAAAACTGAAAACGCACTAAAAAATGCATAGGTGTAAACCAGGCCTAGTGGATTCGATCGGACCTGGTGGCCACTTTGGCATATTGAAGCAGAAGGCATTTCAAGTGACTTTACCATTGCCACAGTCAAATGGCAGCTAAGTATTGCTTTTATTACTCTATTTCTACGGGTGCTCAGCTGGTGTCAGCTTTGTGATGTGCAACTACACTAGTATACTATACTGTGTACATTCTAATGTCTACAGTGACCTCTGATGAGAGGCTAATTGTTGGAAAGTATAGATTTTCATTGCAGCACATAGAGGACTTAAATTGCCATATATACAGATATATGAAATCGCAGATACTTCCTGTGGAGTCTTCCAGCACTCTTTAACCACATATACAGTATCTCACAAAAGTGAGTACACCCCTCACATTTTGGTAAATATTTTATTATATCTTTTCATGTGACAACACTGAAGAAATTACACTTTGCTACAATGTAAAGTAGTGAGTGTACAGCTTTGTATAACAGTGTCAATTTGCTGTCCCCTCAAAATAACTCAACACACAGCCATTAATGTCTAAACCGCTGGCAACTAAAGTGAGTACACCCTTAAGGGAAAATGTCCAAATTGGGCCCAATTAGCCATTTTCCCTTCCCGGGGTCATGTGACTCGTTAGTGTTACAAGGTCTCAGGTGTGAATGGGAAGCAGGTGTGTTAAATTTGGTGTTATCGCTCTCACTCTCTCATGCTGGTCACTGGAAGTTCAACATGGCACCTCATGGCAAAGAATTCTCTGAGGATCTGAAAAAAATAATTGTTGCTCTACACAAAGATGACCTAGGCTATAAGAAGATTGCCAAGACCCTGAAACTGAGCTGCAGCACGGTGGCCAAGACCATACAGAGGTTTAACAGGACAAATTACTCACAACAGGCCTCACCATTGTCGACCAAAGATGTTGAGTGCACGTACTCGGTGTCATATCCAGAGGTTGTCTTTGGAAAATAGACGTATGAGTGCTGCCAGCATTGCTGCAGAGGTAGAAGGGGTGGGGGGGGTCAGCCTGTCAGTGCTCAGACCATACGCTGCACACTGCATCACATTGGTCTGCTTCAGTTACAGCTGAAGCTGAAGGGTGTTCTCACTCTTGTGAGATACTTTGTGTGTGTTTGTATGTGTATATGTATATATGTTTGTGAGTGTGTGTGTTTGTGTATGTATGTGTGTGTAATACAAACACACACACACACAGCCCTCAAAAATTGCACTCACCTGCTCGCATTTTGTGAGTGCATTTTGAGGGCTGGCGAGGATTGATTGGAGCGGGGGGCTGAGCACCGCCGGCAGCCTGGGTGGAATGGGAGTCCTTCTCCCAGAGATCGCCGAGGGGAAGAGAGAGAGAGACGGGTGTTCGCAGCGTGGGGAACACAGCGATAACAGCTTTCGTTTCACATTGCCGTGTTCCCCGGCGCTCGCTGTTAGATACAGCCCCGCCCCCTGGTCCCAGGACTTTGATAGACAGATCACACGTTCAATCCTGGTGACGGGTGATCTGTCAATCAAAGTTCCCCAGCCAGGGGGCAGGGCTGTATGCGATGTTGAGCGGCGGGAACACACAAATTTAAATGAAAGCTAATATCACTGTGTTCCCTGCACTGCACTGTGAACATCCGGGGTGGCTCTCCTGTTCCTCTCCTCCCCTGCAAAGGTAGGCACGGGCTGCACTGTGGACACGGGGGCTGTGACGGTGGACACGGGGGCTGTGACGGTGGACACGGGGGCTGGGACGGTGGACACGGGGGCTGGGACGGTGGACACGGGGGCTGGGACGGTGGACACGGGGGCTGGGACGGTGGACACGGGGGCTGGGACGGTGGACACGGGGGCTGGGACGGTGGACACGGGGGCTGGGACGGTGGACACGGGGGCTGGGACGGTGGACACGGGGGCTGGGACGGTGGACACGGGCTGCGCGGTGGATGGTGGGCACACGCAGCTTGCATTGGTGGGCACATATATATATATATATATGTGTGTGTGTGTGTGTGTGTGTGTGTGTGTGTGTGTGTGTGTATACACACACAGAGCTTCCCAGAGATAGCCGGGAAAAGCTGTTAAACCTGTTTGAGATTTATACGTCTCCCAGGCCCCTCTCATACACATTCAGGGATCTCTGATCCATGATCCAGTTTGGATCTTGGTCCTCTTCCCCCAGGCTAATTTAAGCTCACCTGAGACAGACAGCCTATGCTCTCGGCCTGGGGAACACAGACAACACTGGTCTGTGAGAGCAAAAGGTTGGTAAAAAGCTGTTAAGCTGTATCTGTGGAAGCTGACAAGCTGTAGGCTTGCTCAGACTGGTAGTTAGAAACTGTATATATTGTATAATTGGAGCCGAGACACGGCTAGGTTTTGTTTTGCTATTTTTGTTCCTATTTGTTTTCTGGAACACTGTACAGCACCTGTATATAGACTTTTATATAACACAAACACTGCATTGTTTGTCACTACCTCACTGGATTTGGTATCTGTGTCTGAAAGACTGCTTTGTACCTGCTACCTGTCCCTCAAGTTACATATGATGAAAGCTGCGACCAGCTGTAGTAGAGTGACTAAACATGGAGGAAATCCTCAAACAGTTGGTGTTATCCAACGCTGCACAACAGCAAGCCAATTCTATCGAACAGGAGAAAACCAAGGAGCTGTGCCAACAGATTGGCATTGTACAGGAGCAATCGCAGAGGCTGTGTGAACAGCTTGCCACTGATGCAAAAGCGGATAGGAAAACCCTGACTGAGGTTGTGGAGACGCTAGCACAGTGATCACCTGCTAAAATTGATGATGTTGGAGACAAGCCCTCAGCCATCCATGTGGGTCGCTTTCTTTCTAAGATGACTGCAGATGATGATCCAGAGGCCTTTCTGCTTACATTTGAACGGACCACTGAGAGGGAAGGTTGGCCTAAAACCCAGTGGGCAGGGCTGGTCGCCCCCTTGCTTTCTGGAGAAACGCAGAAGGCCTACTATGATCAAGAGTCGGCATACGCGGGAGATTATGAAAAGGTCAAGCAGGAAATCCTGGCACGACTCACTGTCACCTATGGCAGTTCAAGTACAGCGGGTCCACAGCTGGTTCTTCCAAGATGAGAGGCCCCCAAGATCGCAGATGTTCGACCTGTGTTACCTGGTGCGGAAAATGGCTACAGCCGGAGGCCCTGTCTGGGCCTCAAATAGTGGAGAGTGTGGTCATGGACCGATTTCTGAGGTCACTACCAATTCCCCTGCAGAAGTGGGTGAGTCAAGGAGACCCCAAGTCGGCGTGCAACCTGGTGGATCTCATTGAAAGGTATTTTGCTGCAGAGAGCCTGGTCGCCACCCCTACAGCCGCATGGACTTTCCACCCAAACCCACGGTCTCCCCAGACAACCGGTAAGACTGTTCCAGGGGAAGTGGGTGGCAAGCATGGCAAGGAGATGGGGGGGGGGGTGGGATTTTTGGTGCCAGGACTGAAGTTTGGCATCCCAAACAAGAGAAGCCACTGCCTGTCAGCAAACCAAACTGGGGCAACATCGGGTGTTTTCGTTGCCAGGAACTGGGACATGTTGCAGCAAACTGTCCATTGACAGATGAACCTATGCAATGTGACATATCTATTAGAAGGCAGGCTATGTTTGCTGCTGTTTCATGCGCTGCAGTGCCAAATGTAGGAAAACACATGTGCCAAATGACTGCTAATAATAAGCCTATAATCGCCTTTCTGGACTCTGGAAGTCTAGTGCCTTTGGTTAAAGCTGAAGTGGTTGAAACTGTGAATTTTCATGTTTATAAAAAAAATGCTGTGATCTGTGTACATGGGAATACCCGGCAGTATCATAAAGCCACTATTACTTAAAAACTGACTTGGGCACAGTGACATATCCGGTCGGACTTGTGCCCCACTTGGTGCAGGAGGCCATCATTGGTAGGGACTTCCCTAAATTTTGGGAACTGTGGGATCATCCCGACTCGGTCACAGTAACTGACTCATTGGCAGAGCCAGAATTCTGGCTCTGCACCAACAATGTGGTTTCAGGAGACTCCTCTCTGGGTTCCCCGGGTTTTCCTTTCTCAGTTATGGCAGGAGAACTGGAGGACCCTGAGGAAGTCTCCACAACCAGTGAAAGTGGACAGCCATCTGAGCCTATGTTGGAGTTTGCTGACCTTAATGTGAACAAGGAAAACTTTGATACCGAGCAGAGAAAAGACCCTACCATTCCCAAGGCCTGGGAAAATGTAGTAGTGATTGATGTACCTGTTGAACTAGGGAACAGGCCCTGTTTTCCTTATTTCAGCAGCAATGAGGATTTACTGTATCGTGTATATAAAAAGAATGATGAAGTTGTTGAACAGTTGGTGGTCCCTAAGCAGTGGCGGAACTACCGCCATAGCGACACATGCGGTCGCTATGGGGCCCGCAGCCAATCAAGGGCCCGGTGAGTGGCGTTGCTAGGCGGGTGCGGGCCGCGCCGGGTGACACACGCTAGTGGGGGTGACACCCATGGGTAGCGGCAGCCGTACCACTAACGCCGCTCACCGTGCCTTCTATGCTGCACTTAGCGCAGGAGGGAGAACAGCGGCGCAGACCGAAACCGCCTCCCCTCCTCTCTGTTTACATCCAGAGAGGAGGAGGAGCCTGCGCTCGAGCCTCGAGGGACACACGCCGCTGTTCTGAGGTATGTAAAGGGGGGGGGCGTCTTCTGTTGGGTCTGCACTGCTCAGGGGGGTCGGTTTGCACTACCCGGGGGGGGGGTCTGTAATGGGTGGGGGTGTCTGTACTAAGGGGGTGTCTGCATTGCTGGGGGGTGTCTACTGATGGGGGTCTGCACTGAGGTGGGGGGTGTCTGTACTGATGGGGGGTCTGTAATGGGGGTGTCTTTACTAAGGGGGTCTGCACTGAGGTGGGGGGGGTCTGTAATGGGGGATTGTCTGTACTGAGGGGGGCCTGCACTGAGATGGGGGGTCTGCACTGAGGTGGGGGGCGTCTGTACTGATGGGGGGGTCTGAACTTGGATGGGGGGTCTGTAATGGGGGTGGGTGTCTGTACTAAGGGGGTCTGCACTGGGGTGGGGGGCGTCTGTACTGATGGGGGTCTGCACTGAGGTCGGGGGGTGTCTGTACTGATGGGGGTCTGCACTGAGGTCGGGGGTGTGTCTGTACTGATGGGGGTCTGCACTGAGGTCGGGTCTGTCTGTACTGATGGGGGTCTGCACTGGGTGGGGGTCTGCACTGAGGTGGGGGGTCTGTACTGATGGGGGGGTCTGCACTTGGGTGGGGGGTCTGCACTTGGGTGGGGTGTTTTTACTGCTGGGGGGGTCTGTACTGCTGGGGTGTCTGCACTAGGGGGAGTGTCTGTACTACTGGGGTTGTTCTGTACTACTGGGGGGTCCTGCACTGAGGGGGGGGGGGGTCTGTAATGTTGGGGAGGTCTGCACTGGGAGGGTGTCTGTACTGAGGGGGGTGGTCTGCACTTGGGGGTGTCTGTACTGCTAGGGGGGTCCTGCACTGAGGGGGGTGTCTGCACTGAGGTGGGGTCTGTAATGCAGTGGGGTGTCTGTACTTAGGAGGGTGTCTGTACTGCTGGGGGGTCTTTACTGATGGGGGTATGCATGTGTGTCCTTCAGGGGCTGCATACAGTATACTGCATACTTTGTTGTTCAAAATTAAGCTGTTGCCTGGGTACTGTGCCTCATGAGCAGTGATGTAAGTAACTGAGTTAAAATAAACTGAGTTACCTAACGCAGTTACTTTATAGGGTAACGAGTAATCTAACTGATTACTTTTCCCCTCATGGTAACTCAGTTCCCATTACTTTGGCTTAGTTACCCCAATTACATCTACCGCCACTAGATGGCAGTAGTGTAATTCCGGTGTCCTGCCGAAAAAGTTCCCCCGCCGGATAAGGACCCCCTGTACTGTGCAGGCTTCCGAAAATTGCCGAACCTAAACAGCTCTGAGTGAACTCTACACCGCGCAGGTGCAGTTAACATGTAATTGTACGAGGCGATGCCACACGCTCCTGATGCTCGTGCTACTCTGCAAGGGGCGTCTATCGTGTAACTAAGGGGCGGGTCTAGTTTTACTGTAACCAAGGGGGCGCATTTATTATTATTGTTATATATATCGAGCGCTGCCCATTAATTTAACATTCGCCCTCTTCTGTAGCCATCCGCCCCTTACACGATATAATAATAATTATAGACCCGCCCCTTGCTTACACACTATAACAGATCTGCCCCTTGGTTAGAGTAATAATAGAGCAGCCCCTTGGTTACACAATATATAACAATAATAATAAATGCCCCCCTTGATTACAGTAATACTAGACCTGCCCCTTAGTTACACGTATAGAATATTTAAAAAAAAAAAAGTCAGTTACTTTGCTGCGTAACTGATTACTTTTCCAATGTAGTAACTGAGTTACTAACGCAATTACTTTTTGGGAGAAGTAATTTGTAACTTAACTAATTACTTTTTTAAAGTAAGATGGCCAACACTGCTCATGAGTGTGGTAATCTGTTGTTTGATGGCATTAGTTCATTTTTTTTTGTGGTGGTGGGGGGGGGGGGGCATACAACATTTTGCTATGGGGCCCTGTGATTTCTAGTTACGCCCCTGTCCCTAAGCCATACAGATGGGTGGTGTTGGAACTTGGGCACTTACTAGGAGGTCATTTAGGTGTTGAGAAAACCATTGAAAGGGTGTTGCACAGTTTTTACTGCCTTACTGCCAGAAAGATATTGAGAATTATTATCAATCCTGTCCTGTGTGTCAAATGTCAGACCCACTACCCCACTAAAGTCCTTTAGTGCCCTTACCCATTATTGAAGTGCCCTTTGAGAGGATCACCATGGACCTTGTGGGTCCACTCCCTAAGTTTGCCCAGGGTCATCAGCATATTCTTGTAATCATGGATTATGCTACCCGTTACCCCGAAGCAATTCTCTTACACACTGCATATGCTAAGAACATTGCCAAACAGCTGTTCATGGTGTTTAGTCGTGTTGGGATCCCTAAGAAAGTCCTAACAGACCAGGGCACCCCATTTATGACACAAATAACTAGGGAATTGTGCAAGTTATTTAAGGTGACACAGTTGCGAACCTCCGTGTACCACCCTCAAACTGATGGCTTGGTGGAACGCTTCAATAAAACATTAAAGAGTATGTTAAAAAAGGTTGTTGACAAGGATGAGAAAGACTGGGACTTCCTGATTCCATACTTGATGTGTGCCATCAGGGAGGTACTCCAGTCCTCTATGGGGTACTCTCCATTTGAGTTGCTTTATGGGAGACACTCTAGGGGGCTCTTAGACGTAGCCAAGGAAACCTGGGAGGGGAAACAGACACCCCACAAAAGTGTCATTGAGCATATCGCTCAAATGCAGGACAGGATTGCTGCAATCATGCTTATGCTAAAAGAACACCTACTGTAGACCCAAGCAGCTCAACAGAGAATAAACAGGGGTGCCCGTCTCCGTGTTTGCTCACCTGGTGACAGGGTCCTGGTGTTAGTTCCCACTGTGGAAAGCAAGTTCCTGGCTAAGTGGCAGGGTCTCTTCCAAGTAATTGAAAGAGTTGGGGAGGTAAATTACAAAGTGTATCAACCAGGTAAAAGGAAGCCTGAGCAAATAAACCTGTTAAAGCCCTGGAAAGATAGACTGACATTGACTGCAAGGTCCCTCCCTGTAAAGCCTGAGTCCCCTCTGGTTCCTGAGGTCACGATTCCAGACACCCTTTCTTAATCCCAAAAACAGAAAGCTAGAGAGTTCCTGATAAGGAATAGAGGGACATTTTCAGAGTTACCTGGTACAACGTTCACGGTTCAGCATGATATTGTTACTGAACCTGGAGTCCGCGTCAAGCTCAAACCATACCGAATTCCCAAAGCTAGAAGAAAGGACATCAGTGATGAAGTTAAAAGGAGTTAGATGTTATTGAGGAATCCAATAGTGACTGGTCTAGCCCCATTGTGTTAGTCTCAAAACTGAATGGCACTTGGAGGTTTTGTAATGACTTCAGAAAGCTTAATGCAGTAACAAAGTTTGACACGTACCCAATGCCCAGGGTAGACTAACTTATAGAGTGACTTGCGGGCAAGGCCCGCTATCTGACCACTTTGGACTTGACCAAAGGATATTGGCAAATACCCCTGACTGGTAGCGAAAAAAGAAAAGACCATGTTTGTGACCCCCAAAGGGGTCGTTTCAGTATAAGAAAATGCCTTTTGGGTTGCAAAATGGCCCTGCAACATTTCAGAGGGCCATGGACAGGACCCTAAGACATCCCGACAGTATTCAGCAGCCTATCTGGATGACATAGTGGTGCATAGAACTGACTGGGATTCTCACTTGCCCCTTGTCCAGGCTGTCTTTAATTCCCTCCTCCAAAGAAGGTTTTACGGTGAATCCAAAAAATGTGCCATTGGTTGGGAGGAAGCAAGGTATTTGGGCTACACTTTTGGCCGTGGATTTATTAAACTTCAAGTGAATAAAATAGAAGCCATCCAGAAGTGGCCACGTCCTCCAAACAAGAAGCGGGTCAGGGCCTTTCTTGGGATTGCAGGGAATTATAGAAGGTTTATCCCAAATTTTGCAACTATAGCTGCCACACTGACAGGCCTTACGAAAGGCAAAGACTCTGTAATGGTGAAATGGTCCCCAGTGGCAGAGGAATCTTTCCAAGTCCTGAAGAAGGCTCTTTGTGCACAGCCAGTACTGTACTACTGTACCAGATTTCTATAAAGACTTTTTGGTTCAGACTGATGCATCTGATGTAGGTATTGGGGCAGTATTGTCACAGGTACACAATGGGGAAGAACACCCTGTGGTGTACCTAAGCATAAAGCTCAATGACTATGAGAAAAAGTATGCAGTCATTGAAAAGGAATATTTAGCCATAAAGTGGACTGTGGATGCACTAAGGTACTACTTGTTAGGGCGCCAGTTTTGAGTTAATAACTGACCATGCACCCCTGAAAAGGAGACTAATAGACAGGTGAACCGGTGGTTTTTGGCTCTACAGGATTACTCCTTCACTGTAAAACATAGGCCAGATGTTCATATGGGCAATGTATATGCCCTGTCCTGTGTTCACTCCCGTTGGGCCACAAATGTTCCAACCCTGGGGTTGAAACAAGGGGGAGGATATGTAGCAGAGTGTCCCAGAGAGAGCCGGGAAAAGTCCTGTTCAGGGTTTATACGTCTCCCAGGCTCCTCTCATACACGTTCCGGGATCTCTGATCCATGGTCCAGTTTGGATCTTTGTCCTTCCCCCAGGCTAATTTAAGCTCACCTGAGACAGACAGCCTTTGGTCTCAGCCTTGGGAACACAGACAACACCAGTCTGTGAGAGCAAAAGGTTGGTAAAAAGCTGTTAAGCTGTATCTGTAAAAGCTGACAAGCTGTAGGCTTGCTCAGACTGGAAGTTAGGACCTGTATATATTGTATAGTTGGAGCCGAGACACAGCTAGGTTTTTGTTTTGCTATTTTTGTTCCTATTTGTTTTCTGGAACACTGTACAGCACCTGTATATAATACAAATAAACACTGCACTGTTTGGCACTAAGACTTTCACACGGGTGGGTCGGCGGCGGCGGTAAAGCGTTGCTTTTTTTAGCGGCACTATTCGGCTGCTAGCGGGGGTTAGAAAAAGGGTTAAAACTGCCCGCACAGCAGCAGCTGTTTGGCGGCGCTGCCCCATTGTTTTCAATGGGCAGGGGCGCTTTAGGAGCAGTGCATACACAGCTCCTACAGCGCTGCAAAGATGCGGCTTGCAGGACTTTTTTTTTTTTTTACCGTCCAGCAAGCGCACCGCTCCAGTGTGAAAGCACTCAGGCTTTCACACTGGAGATACTCTTTACAGGCGCTATGCAGGCGCTATTTTTAGCGTTGTAGCACCTGCAAAGTGCCTCAGTGTTTTTTATTTATTATATATATATATATATATATATATATATATATATATATATATATATATATATATATATATATATATATATATATATATATATATATATATATATATATATTAGGACCTAGAGGAAGACGCATTTTATTACGTGTTGGGATTTTGTAGCCATAAATACCTTTTGCTGAACCTCTGAAAGTCCTCACTGGTAGAGCAGCCTGAAGTACAGCCCACAGATAACAAATTCTTAAACCTCTTTCTGTGCAGTGAAACCGTATACTAAATATTGCTTCCCAACTATTGTAGAGCTCCAGCTACCAACAATCACTGTAATTATTTTGCTTAATCGTTTTGTCTTTGTTATAGAAAAATAATCATGTAGCTTGTTCCACTATGACAATAGTAAGTGTTTGTGTTGCCTCCAGCAGGTGTAATAATATAAAAAAACAGGAATCTTCTTGATATCATTCTTATCAAATTCTCCCTTTGGAAACCTTGAATGGTTCAGCTGGCATTCACTTATCTTGCACGTGTAATAAGCTCACACTGAATGAGATTAGCATTGGGTCTTAATGAGATTCATGTTCACGTGGGGCCACAGAGACATGTGTGGAGCTCCTAGTTACAGAGCAACTGACCTCTCTTTAGTAAAGCAATGCAGTGTGTAGTGACTGTACAAAGTGCAGTTACCCGTAGCAGCCGAAATCGGAATTAATAAAGTGAGCTTAACGCAAACCTGTAGGGAGAGTACAAGGTTTGCATTGCTAACCCCTTCATGCAAATGTTAGTTTCTTGGCTATCCCCGCTGACCTCCTCCTGCCAATGCTAATTTCCTGGGCCATCCAACGGCTTTAATACTATTTGTCTCACTGACGCAGAGCGAGTCTACATGTTCTGTGCTCAGTCTGGCTTCACCTGTTGCAGCTCAGAGATTGAAGTCAGAGGCAGCCAGGACCATAGCATGTTTTGAAGAATGGCATTCCCCATAGCTCTCTTAGATCAGGTTTACTTTAACTCCTTCAAATCCGCTATATAGCCGAATGATGGCTACAGCGCTGATCTGCTTTGCCGAGAAGGCGTCAATCCCCTTTGAAAGCTGTCTGTGCCCCCCCCCCTGCAGGGTGCATGCGGCGCGCTGTGATCACCCGAGTCAATGAGACTTGGGCGATCACAGACCAGAGTAAGGGGTCGATCCCGACCCCCTTATTACGCGATCAGCTGTCAGCCGATGACAGCTGATCACGTGATGTAAACAAAGGCTCTGTAATTGTTTTTTTTTTCTTCTCACTCCGAAAGCGTGAGAAGAAAAAAAAAGCCGATCACCAGCTCCTGTTGAAGGGACATCGGTCCAGAGCAAGGAGAGGCGAAGCCGCCTTATATGTGCCCACAGTGCCCACCAATAAGTGGCCACCAGTACACCAGTGCCACCTATCAATGCCCACCGGTGCTGCCCATCAGTGCCACCTATCAATGCCCTTCAGTGGCACCCACCAGTGCAGCCTTATGGTTGCCCACCAGTGCAGCCTTATGGTTGCCCACCAGTGCAGCCTTATGGTTGCCCACCAGTGCAGCCTTATGGTTGCCCACCAGTGCAGCCTTATGGTTGCCCACCAGTGCAGGCTTATCGGTGCCCACCAGTGCAGGCTTATCGTTGCCCACCAGTGCAGGCTTATCGTTGCCCACCAGTGCAGGCTTATCGTTGCCCACCAGTGCAGGCTTATCGTTGCCCACCAGTGCAGGCTTATCGTTGCCCACCAGTGCAGGCTTATCGTTGCCCACCAGTGCAGGCTTATCGTTGCCCACCAGTGCAGGCTTATCGTTGCCCACCAGTGCAGGCTTATCGTTGCCCACCAGTGCAGGCTTATCGTTGCCCACCAGTGCAGGCTTATCGTTGCCCACCAGTGCAGGCTTATCGGTGCCCACCAGTGTAGGCTTAATCAGTGCCCATCAGTGTAGCCTCATCAACGTACATCAATGAAGGAAAAAAATTACCTGTTTGCAAAATTTATTAACAAAATATAAAACAGTTTTTTGTATTTTTTTTTTTTTTTATTGTCTTTTTTTAATTTTTTTTAAACAAAAAATAAAATAAAAAACCGAGAGATGATCAAATACCACCAAAAGAAAGCTCTATTTGTGGGAAAAATTATAAATATTTAATTTGGGTACAGTGTTGTATGACCGCGCAATTGTCATTCAAATAGTGACAGCGCTAAAAGTTCAAAAATTTGGTCTGGGCAGGAGGGGGATTTAGGTACCCAGTAAGCAAGTGGTTAAACTTACTGCACTAAAGGATTGTGCATAACAGATACAAATTATAGTTATTACTCTTTAATAAAAGTGTGTACAGTAGCAGATAACTTCTATTAATCCATAATGTGTGGCAAAAGTGAATGTGTATATTGTTAATTGCCTTAAAACTATCACCATCACTGTTGGGTAACACATTCAGTCTGCCTCCGGACCTGATTTGAAGCCAGGTATGTGCATAGTTTAAGTGCATAGTTTGCCGGATCCCTGGATCTCTGTGGTTTGTCTTCTAGCTCTGCACTCCACTAGTCTCCATGGCCTCTCTTTAGTCTTCTCAGGACACATATCAAAAACAAAAACATGTGATATGTATGAGGCCAGGCAGATGATAGCAGCAATTGTAATGCTGGCTTTACACTTGTAGAATTTCATTCAAAAGCTTGGATGAGAAGGTATAAAAATTGCTTGTCCAACCATTGGATGGTGCCTTCATGGACTTATTTTGTTTGAGTGCCAAGACAAGGCATTGATTTTTGTAGAATGAACACAGTTCGATTGCTATGTATTGCTGGACCACTGTTCAAGCTGCAATAAGGAAGTATCTAAAGATATCTTTTTTGGCTTTCTTGATGAGATCCAGTAACAATAAGAGTATTACAATAGGGGAAATGTTGGGAGAATGGGATTCCAATGGTCTCTGAATAGATCAGCCTTTCTCAACCTTTTCAACACAGAGGAACCCTTGAAAAAACTTTCCGGTCTCAGGGAACCCCTGCTAAAAATGACTACAACTTGCATAGGCGTACGCACAGGGCACACCCTAATCACCTCATGCGCCACACATGGCCCCTGCTGCCCAGTGTCTCCTCTCGCAGTGCTTCTGACTTCCCTCCTATCCTTTCCTGTTGGCTGCTGCTACGGGCGCACAGGGGAACGTTTCAGGATGGAGACTGGGGGAAGGGGTCGGATAAATATGTAATTTACTGGCTCCATCCTTTTCTGAATAAACACAGTGAGTGATTGGTACCAATTACTCACTATGTTCATTCATAACTGAAGCATAGTAAACTGTTTCACTGTGCAGTGCAGCTGAGGCTGCAGAGAAAGGGACTGGGGAATCTCTGTCCTCAGTCCCTTTCTCTGTCTCTGTCCCTTTCACGCACACGCGCACACACACACACACACGTGTGGTTGAGCTTTGAGGTGCACACCTATGACAACTCATGATACGTTAGTGTGATGGTCAGTGGGAAGAATGCTCCTTACACTTGTGGACATTGGTAGGAATTACCCCCTTACAGATAGCTAAAAAGATCAATGGTGTCAGTGGGAACTTATCTGAGAGGCAGAAATTGCTCATTGCTTAACCACTTCCCGCCCGGTCAATAGCATATTGACGTCCGGGAAGTGGTTGCGTTATCCTGACTGGGCTTCAGGTGACGTCCTTCAGAATAACATGCCGGTGTGCTCCCGCGGCGATCGGGACGGCTTGTGTCCCTCGGACACAGCGATTCCCCGATCACGGTAAACAGCCAAATGAATTGGTTGTTTACCACGTGATCGGCTGTGTCAAAATCACAGCCGATCACCGCTAACGAGATTCTTGGTGGCGAGCTCCATACGCGCCGCCGGGGGTGCGCAGAGCGGGGATCGGGGAAGGCGTGTGTTCCTTGGACACAGTGCTTCCCCGATCAGGGTAAACAGCCAATGAAATTGGCTGTTTACCACGTGACCGGCTGTGTCCAATCACAGCCGGTCACAAATGTAAACAAAGCAGCAGTTACTATCTGATCCCTGCTCTCTCCTCACACACACCGATCGTGTGAGGAGAGAGCAGGGATCAGTAAGTGAGATCAGTCTTGTCTTTTTCCTGTATTACTGTGCACAACACACCCTCCCCAATAAAGAGCACCTGTCAATCAGCCCATCTGTCACAGGCCCACCACCATCGGTACCGCCACACAGGCTACCAGTACTGCCACTAGTACCGCAATCAGGCCCACCATCTATACTGCCACACAGGCCGCTACCAGTGTCGCCACTAGTGCCGCCATTGGTACTACCACCACCTGTACCGTCACCACCTGTACCGTCACCACCCGTACCGCCATCGGTACGACCACCACCACCCGTACCGCCATCAGTACCACCACCACCCGTACCGCCATTGGTACCACCACCACCCGTACCGCCATTGGTACCACCACCACCCATACCACCACTCATACCGCCATTGGTACCACCACACAGGCCTACCACTAATACCTCCATTGGTACCACTACCACCAGCAGTACCATTACACAGGCCCGCCAATAAGCACTGCCATAATTTCCCAAAGGAATTACACACCTGAGGAGGCATATGAAATTCTTGCCATGTCGGTTGATGAAAGTAGCGGGGAGCTCCCATCATCCGATTCTGGTTAGGAATACGAGCCAGTGGAGGATAGTGGATCAGAGTCCGAGTCCGCGGAGGAAACTGTCCCTCCCAAAAGAATGATTAGATCGGGACCAAGATCAGGAGATCTGCCCACCACCAGCAGCGCCAGACCCCAGGAACAGGAGCCCAGTACAAGTACTGGAAATGCACGCCCAACCCAAAGAATCCAGCCCTAGTCCTACCTTCCTAATGCCCTGGCAAACCCCTTATGGTTGCCTGCCAACTCAGGATCCGCTATCATCCCCCCTTTCACCACACAGCCAGGTGTGCAGCCCGACACTACAAATTTTTCTCAATTTGATTATTTTTCTTTATTTTTCCCACAAGATTTTCTACAGAATATAGTGGATCAAACTAATCTGTACGCATCCCAATTTATTGCTGCCAACCCCAATTCTTCCTACGCCCGCATGTTCCAGTGGCGATGTGTCACACTAGATGAATTTAAATTGTTTTTGGGACTTACGGTACTTTCAATATGGGGCTTACAAAAAAGAACGAAGTCCATGCATATTGGTCCACCAACCCCATCCAACACATGCCCATATATTCCGCTGTCATGTCCAGGACAAGATACAAAATGATTATGCGTTTTCTCCACTTCAATGACAATTCACAGTGCCCTCCTCGAGATCATCAAAACCATGACAAATTGTACAAGATACGCCCCCTAATCAATTCCTTTTCCCAGCGATTTAGAGAAGTTTTCATCCCAGACCAAAAAATTTGTGTGGACGACTCCCTCCATACATTTCACTGACCGACTGCACTTCAAGCAGTATATACCAAACAAGAAAGCCAGGTATGGGCTGAAATTAAATAAATTATGTGATCGAGCCACTGGATACGTCTTCACATTCCGGATCTACGAAGGCAAAGACTCCCAGCTCCAGCCCCGTGATTGCTCCACATATATTGGAACCAGTGGGAAAATTGTCTGGGAGCTGGCATACCCCCTGTTTGAAAAAGGATACCATGTATATGTCGACAACTATTATACCAGTCTGCCCCTTTTTCGTCATCTTCACAGTAAAAAAAACCTAGCCCGCGGTACCTTAAAAAAAAAAAAAAAACGGAAGGGATTCCCACAAAATGTGTTGACGAAAAAATTGCAAAACGGAGAATCTGCATTTATGAGGAACGAGGAGGTGTTGGCCATAAAGTGGAGGGACAAGAAAGATGTCCACATCCTCTCTACCATCCACAATGACACCGTGGTGGAGATCCAATGAAGACGCGACCCCATTGTAAAGCCCGAATGTGTCCACGACTACAATATGTACATGGGGCGGGGTGGCTTTAAACGATCAGATGCTACAACCCTATTTATCAACCAGAAAGTCCCGTTATTGGTACAAGAAAGTTGCGTTTCACCTGTTTCACATGGCCCTTTTTAATTAGTTTATAAAAATGAGAATAGTATCCGCGCTTAGGAAATGGAACTGCTGCCCCCCTAAAAACTACACCTAGGTGCAGTCAGGAAATATAAAAAACACAGTGGGAAGGGGTATTGGCGCTGTTCTGAAATAAATAGTAAAATAGTAATAGTAATAGTAATAGTAAAAAGGGATAAAGTTGTGAAGAAATTATGGGATATTGAGTCCCAAACCAGAGCTGAAAAGTGCAAATGCAAGGAAATCAAGGAGGGGTGAACCAATAGAGAAATGCTGGCAATGATTATCACAGTATGTATCTAAAAGTACTTAATGGTGTCCGAGATAGTTTGATAGGTATAATATTCAAAAAATAAGATACAATAAAGTTCATGTGCATAAATAGATACAACTATTAACTGGTTGTATTCAAATGAAGAAAATATGGCATAAGCTAAATCGAATAAATTGCACACAATGTGTATATGCACAGTATATGTTGGAAAGTCACAGAGCAAGTGGGATAAAATTATAAAAAACTAGTATATTCAGGCCATCAAATCGCCCATTAGTGTGGGTAAATAAATAAATATATATATAAATGTCACAAGCTAAAAAATAAATATATACGTGTCACATAGTAAAAAATAAATATATCAGTGTCGCAAGCTAGAGAATAAATAGAATATAAAATGTATATTATTGGCAAATGTATGAATAAAAATATATGAAATTCAAGGAAATGGAAGTCCTCCGTGTGTCAGGTAGGTCCGGAATACAGGAGCAAATGTAAAAAATGAATAAGGACAGTCTATCCAGTATCAATATAGTGTAAATTTGGGAAGTAAACATCAATCTTGACAAAGGATGGAAGAAGTTGTAAAGGTCCAGTGTTCCCCTCTCTCCGACCGTGCCCCTTATGTAATTGCACTCACCAGAGCACCCAACCCCTGCAGGGGTAATGGGCGTAAAAGTAGTGGTCCAAGCAGGCCTCTGTCATCTAGGCTGGGGGGTGTCCATTATCCGGGGGGTTCCTGTCAGCTGGATCCTTATCCTTCAGTCCTCCAGGTGTTCTCAGCAGGGTATGAGTAAAATGATGTGGGGAAGGGACAAACTCATAGGGTGACACCGTTTTAAACAAGCGGTATATTTATTAAGAGATATGCTATACAAAATTACCACTAATGTGGTCTAAAATAAGGGACAACATTTTACTCATACCCTGCTGAGAACACCTGGAGGAGTGAAGGATAAGGATCCAGCTGACAGGAACCCCCTGGATAATGGACACCCCCCAGCCTAGATGACAGAGGCCTGCTTGGACCACTACTTTTACGCCCATTACCCCTGCAGGGGTTGGGTGCTCTGATGAGTGCAATTACATAAGGGGCACGGTCGGAGAGAGGGGAACACTGGACCTTTACAACTTCTTCCATCCTTTGTCAAGATTGATGTTTACTTCCCAAATTTACACTATATTGATACTGGATAGACTGTCCTTATTCATTTTTTACATTTGCTCCTGTATTCCGGACCTACCTGACACACGGAGGACTTCCATTTCCTTGAATTTCATATATTTTTATTCATACATTTGCCAATAATATACATTTTATATTCTATTTATTCTCTAGCTTGCGACACTGATGTATTTATTTTTTACTATGTGACACGTATATATTTATTTTTTAGCTTGTGACATTTATATATATATATTTATTTATTTACCCACACTAATGGGCGATTTGATGGCCTGAATATACTAGTTTTTTATAATTTTATCCCACTTGCTCTGTGACTTTCCAACATATACTGTGCATATACACATTGTGTGCAATTTATTCGATTTAGCTTATGCCATATTTTCTTCATTTGAATACAACCAGTTAATAGTTGTATCTATTTATGCACATGAACTTTATTGTATCTTATTTTTTGAATATTATACCTATCAAACTATCTCGGACACCATTAAGTACTTTTAGATACATACTGTGATAATCATTGCCAGCATTTCTCTATTGGTTCACCCCTCCTTGATTTCCTTGCATTTGCACTTTTCAGCTCTGGTTTGGGACTCAATATCCCATAATTTCTTCACAACTTTATCCCTTTTTACTATTACTATTACTATTTTACTATTTATTTCAGAACAGCGCCAATACCCCTTCCCACTGTGTTTTTTATTTTTAATTAGTTTGTCTGCTACCAAAAAGCAACTCAAAACCATCAAATCACCTATCTCAAGTATATTAAAGATATCGTCAATGCCCTCATTTACCAACAAGGTCCCGCCCTAGGAAGCATTCGCTCTGATGGTGTCAGTCGACTTCACGAGCAACACTTTCCCTATAGCCTTCCCCCCCCCCACAGAATCTGGAATAAGACGCCAAAAGAAATGTTGTGTATGCAGCAGAGGAGGAGTAATGCGGCGTACACACGGTCGGAATTTCCGATGGAAACAGTCCGATGGGAGCTTTTCAACGAATTTTCCGACCGTGTGTATGCCCATCGGTCTTTTTCTGTCGGAATTTCCGACCAGACTTTGGATTGAGAACCTGTTTTAAATTTTTCCAACTGAAAACCTTTCTATCGGATTTTCCGATCGTGTGTATGCAATTCCGACACGTAAAATTCCGACACATGCTCAGAAGCATTAAACTTCCCTTCTATAGTGCCGTCGAACGTGTTTTATGCCGCTGTGTTACAGACCGTCGGAATTTGGTGTGACCGTGTGTAGGCAAGACAGTTTGAGCGAAATTCCGTCGGAATTCCGACGGGAAAACCATCAGAGCTTTTTCCGACGAGAATTCCGACCGCGTGTACGCGGCATAAGAAGAAATACCAGCTATTATTGTCCCCAATGTCTCTCCCAACCTGGCCTGTGCATCGGAGATTGCTTCAAAAATTATCATCCATCAATCCAATATTAGTTCCCCTTTTTATTAACAGACTGCCATTTCCCCATTTGCCTGCTACCCTGTTACTACCTTCCATGTTAATTAACTGACCCTGGCCTGTTTACCAACAATGTATTTGCTTGCCGATTTAAACCACGTTTCTGACTTCCACGTGCACCAACCTTTGCCTGTTGTTTGACTATGTTTTTGCCTGCCACTTGGACTGATCTTTTGGCCATCTACTTTAGTACACAGGGGTCTCGCATATGTGAGGGGCTTCAGAATAGCGTTCTGAGTAGAGAAAAACAGTTTTTCGTTTTCTGTGCTCCCAGAACAGGGTCTGGTTGCCCGGAGGCTTCAAAGCGATTTTGGTGGGAGAAGCCTCTACCCCTGTCCCCCTGGCCCTAAGCTTGATGGTCCTTCCTGCTGCCTGGACCAATACTTTGGCTGTGCTGACCATATTGCTGCCTGTAATGACCCATGACATTATGGACCATGTTTCTTCCTGCTGTTTGCACCAATACTTTGGCTGTGTTGACTATATATCTACCTGCTGCCTCTACTGACTTTGGAAAGTATTTCTGCTGGGACACCTCTGCCTGCTACCTGGACCTGTGCTCTGGCTGTGCTGACAGTATCTCTGCCTGTACAAACTATGGACAGTATTCCTGCCTGCTGCCTGGATTGCTTTTGCTGTCACTGACCTCATTCCTGCCTGCTGCCTGGACCGATGCTCTCCTCTGTGGACCACTGCACTTCTAAAACCACAGGTAATCTTTTGTTATTTGGCATGTACCTGCTATGTGTTAGAAATATGAAGGGCCTTCAAATATGTGATCGGTAGTCAGAAAATCATATGTGTAATTAATGCTGCTAGAATGCCTGGAGGTGGCCAGGCTGTGTAAAAGTATGTGGCCAGGCTGTGTAAAAGTCTCAAACATGTGGTATCGCCATACTCAGGAGTAGAGGAATGCATTTTGGGGTGTCATTTTTGCTATGTACATGCTATGTGTTAGAAATATCTTCTAAATGGACAACTTTTATGTAAAAAAAAAAAAAAAAATACATTAATTTTTTTTTCCACATTTTCCAAAACCTTCTGGAAAAAAATCAACCCTTCAAAAGACTCATTATGCCTCATAGATTATACGTTGGGGTGTGTGCTTTCCAAAATGGGGTCATTTTGTGGACAATTCCATTGTCCTGGTGCTCCAGGGCCTTCAAAAGTGTAATATGTGGTTGAGAAAGGATATGTGCAATTTATGCTTGTAGAACGCCTGAAAGTGCTACTTCAATGTTGGGCCTTTGTATGTGGCCAGGCTGTGTAAAAGTCTCACATGTGGTATCGCCATACTCAGGAGGAGTAGAGGAATGTATTTTGGGGTGTAGTTGCAATTATGCATATGCTGTGTGAGAGAAAAAAAACTGTTAATATGACCAGTTTTTGTAAAATAAAATCTTAATTTTTCCAAGAATTGTGGGAAAAAATTACAACTTCAAAAAACTCACCATGCCTCTTATGCAGGCCATACATGGTCGAATTTTGAACGAATTTTCTTTTCAAAATCAGAAAGTTCGTTTTTTTTGTGATCCGATGGTGCCACCATTGATTTTCGAAATTCGGCCGACCGAGCCTTCAATTTCACCTCATGTTGCTACAGAAAAGAATTTTCTTTTCTGTGAATCTTCTTTTCTCTCCGTAAATTTTCTTTTCTTATTACATTTCTCGCACGATTATCCCATCATTGATTAGAAAATCGGTTGTTTTTCAAAAAATTTCCAACATGTCCGATTCCTCAAATTTGATTTCCGAACGAAAATCTGCTGTTACTGCAGCCCACTAATGGTGAGAAATTCATACGAAAATTCTTAGATACGATTTTCGAAAGAAAATTCTTTCGAAATTCGAACCGTGTATGGCCGGCATTAGTAAATACCTTGGACTGTCTACTTTCCAAAAAGGGGTAATTTGGGGGGTATTTGTACTTTTCTGGCTTGTTAGTGTCTCAATAAATTAGATAGGCCTTCAGTACATCAGGTGTGATCAGATGTGATCAATTTTCAGTGATTGGCACCATAGTTTGTAGACTCTATAACTTTCACAAAGATCAAATAATATACACTAATTTGGGTTATTTTTACCAAAGATATGTAGCAGTATAAATTTTAGCACAAATTTATGAAGAAAAATTACTTATTTGCAAATTTTTTCACTAGAAACAAAAAAAAGGGTTTTTTTTTTTTTTTAAATGTTCGCAGTTTTTTTTCGCTTATCGCAAAAAATAAAAAACCCAGTGGTGATTAAATACCACCAAAAGAAAGCTTTATTGGTGAGAAGAAAATGATAAACATTTTGTTTGGATACAGTGTAGCATGACTGAGTAATTGTCATTCAAAGTGTGAGAGCGCTGAAAGCTGAAAATTGGTCTGGGCTGGAAGGTGCATAAGTGCCTGGTATTGAAGTGGTTAAAGTGGATGTAAACCCGAAAATGTTTTATTTTTTTTGTCTGGCACAATATAGAGTATGGGATTTCAGATCAGCTGTGCCCAGTCTTGCCACAAAGAGTTAATCCAGCTCTGGCCAATCCTCATATCTTTTTTCAGTGAAATAAAACGGACTGTGAAAACTTTGTCCGTTCTTCCCCCTTGCTGTGATTGACAGGTGATTTGCATATCTCGTGCACTAGCCTAAGACATGCATTATTTTTTAATTCCCACCCCCACTCCTTTCTTCAGCAGCTCTGCAAGGATTGGCTGTTCCACACCTCAGCATGATTTGGCATGTGGGGACTTTTCTGGGTTTTGGCTGGATGTTAGTGATCATAGCAGAAGTTCAGTGTAAGAAATACACAGTAGAAAATGCACGTTGATTAGGGGAGTGTAGAGGTGGGCGGGGAGTCTACTGACATCACGACTCCACCCACTGAGCCCTGGAAAACAGACCCACCCACAAAATCTGCAGTTTTTCGGGTCTCATAGCAGACAGAGGGGAGACATTTGACAGATAAGTATACATGCAGGAGGCATGTATATCCTTCTAGATAACCAATATTGCAGTAGTTTAGAAAGGATGAGAGTGGGTTTACATCCACTTTAAGGAACCCCTTAGTGACCTCCTGGAGGAACCATAGAATCTCACGGAACCCTGGTATAGAGTACAAGGACCTAGTCTCAGATTTGATTTCATTTTTTTTAATGGGACCACAGAACCACCAGATATGAAGCATTGCTTTGGGATGATTCAGGCATCTCCAGAACTGGTCAGTGAGCGACGGTAGATTTGGTGAAGTGTGGTGAGACACCAGCAGGTAAAGGAGTAGTCCAGCCTGAGCTTGTTTGGCTGGGCTTCTCCTATGGGTCACAGGAGTGTGCGTCGTTGTGCACTCCTGTGACACGTTTTCAGCAGAGAGCGGGCTGAAGTCCGCTCTCTGCTGACGTCACAGAAATCAGTCCAGGCACCACATAATCACGACAATAAAGTCTGTCTCTGCCAGGTGCCTGGACTGATACCCGTCTTAGCAAGCCGATGAGAGCCTGAGACGGCCACTCCCTGCCCCTCCACAGCTCAGCACTCCAGTGAGCGTGGAGGAGCAGAGAGGAGAGATGCTGATTGACAGTCAGCAGCTCTCTGCTTGGGGAGCTGAGAGAACCAAGCCATCGGTGGTGTTCAATCGCTTGGTTCTCAGTGAAGAGGTGGCGGGGGACAGATGCAGCATCGTCCCAATGCTGCATCTACCTAGGTAAGTATGATGAGGGGGGGGGCAAAACCTACTTCTCTTTTAAAGCGCCACTGTTATTTTTTTTCATGAAAAACATTATTAACCACTTGCCAACCGGGCCATAGCCGAAAGACGGCTACAGCGCGGTCGGCTTATTCTGGGTGGACGTCCTCCCAGAATCTTGCTCCCTCGCGCCCCCTGGGGCGCGCACCCGAGAACATCCGTGACATCACGGTAAACAGCCGCTGATATGTCCGTCAAATGGCGGAGCGATCACATGTAAACAAACCGGCGTCACGTCATGACGCCGGTTCCTCCCTCCCCTCTCTGTACCGATCGGTACAGTGAGAGGGGAGAAGCGGAGAGGGGGAGAGATGGCAGCAGCGCTGTGGGCTGGATGTTTAGTGCCCACAGCTCTGCTCTGTGCAATACTCTGAAACACTGTGCAATACTCTGCCAACACTCGCCAATATTCTGCAATAGATTTTAATAGAAACAAAGAATTATTTTTTTTACCGAATTTTTCAGTCTTTTTTGATTTATAGCGCAAAAAATAAAAAAATCCAGCGTTAATTAAATACCACCAATAGAAAGCTCTATTTGTGTGAAAAAGGGACAAAAATTCCATTTGGGTACAGTGTTGCATGACTGAGTAATTGTCATTCAAAGTGTGAGAGCACCGAAAGCTGAAAATTGGTCTGGTTAGGAAGGGGGTGTAAGTGCCCAGTGGTCAAGTGGTTAAAAAAGAACTACTTCTATCAAGGAAGTCTGTTGTTTTTCTTCAGGCTTCTGATCAAAGGTATACAGATAGTCTAAATATACTTTCACTTTCACCAGCTCACACTGCTGTGTGAAGTGTGACACGACTTCAGATGTGTCAATTCCCTCTTAAGCCCTGAGCATTATTATATAGCCTAATATTGTTAAACAGAAATTATCATTCAAGTATGACAGGGAGAAAAACATTTTATTTAATTGCATCTCTCTGCTGTTCTACATATACAGTACATTAGATCCTGAAAAATATTTTTAACTGAATGACATTTAGATTGATAAACACTGTGTAATATAATCAGTTGACAAGAAAAGTATGTGAATCGCAGAGAAAAAAGAAAAGAAAAATCGTACTCCCCTAGATGGCCGCAGCACCGATCCCAGCTGCAGCTGTTCCCTGCCATCACGAAGACCGAGAACTGAGCGAACAAACATCGCTGATCGCTCAGCTCTTGGTCCTGCAGAGAGCTGGTGACTGTCACCAGGGCCAGGACAAGGGGTGGGCAGGAGGGGCGGCTGCCCTGGGAACTGTGGTATCATGTGAGGTGGGGGGGGGACCACAAGGAGATTGGGGAGGGGGATTTATGTTGGGAGGGGGAATTTTGGGGGCAGCAGGGGGTAAGAATTGTTCTAGGAGGGGAGTGCTAGGAGTGATGATTTAGGGGGATTTGTGTTAAGAAGAGGGATGGGGAAGAGGATTTGTGCTAGAAGGGGGGTTTGGGCTAGGATGGAGAAATGGAATTTTTGCTGGGAGGGGGGAATCTGGAGTTGAGGGAGAGGATTTGTGCTCAAAGGGGAAATTTAAGGGGGAAGAGGATTTGTGCTAGGAGGGGGGACTTTTTTTTTTGCTGGGGGCATACTGGGAGAGACAGGATGTGAGGGGGGGATGGGGGGAAGATTTGTGCTGGGAAGGGTTTGTTTCAGTAGGGTGGATGGATCTGTACTGGTAGGAGGGGGAATTTCTGCTTGGAGGGTAAACATGCAGACATTTTTTTTTTTTGGGTGGGGGGGGGGGGATTTTCCTGAACATAGTGCTCATACATCTTGGGGTGGGCGCAATTTGGCATGTTCACCCTGGGCTCTAGATGACTTTGTCCCGGCACTGACTGTCACTGGTTCACTGCTCTGCCACTCCAGTGCTCACTGGAGCGCCGGGCTGTGGAGGGGGCGAGAGCGGCTTGCTCTGGCTCCCAGTGGCTCACTGAAAGGCTGTGTCAGCTGCCAGTCTAGGCTTCTGGCCGGATCTTTTGAGAGCCTGGACCGGCTCTGTGAAGTTAGCCGACTATTGATTTAATTTAAATTATTGTGATAATTATTGTGATAAAAACCCTTGGGGAGCGTGTCACCAAAATGAAAAATTCCTACTGTAGACTTCGGGGGGGAAAATTGAGCTAATTACAATACCAGCAACATTTCTGGGGGCGTTCTGTACACCGATAGGTATTCCCTGACAAGTGTATTTATGTACGAAAATGTTACAGGTGTTGCATATCGCCACACACATAGGAGTCGGGACAGTCATTCTAGGCTCATTTTGCACATTTAACTCTAAAGTGATGACCTATAGGGGATTTTATATTGTCCCTATATCCGATGAGAAATTTAGGATACCAAAGTTTGTTGTCTTTTTATGGGCACGTGCAATTTTAAAAGCTTGGCATGTTGGGTATCTATTGCTTGGAGCAGCCACATCTTTTATATTTTTACCATCAAAATTGGGTAATATATTGTATTTCTGTGATCTAAAATGAAATCTAGTGGATTTTTTAAATTAAAAAGTTGTGATTCATAAGCCGTTGTGCAAATATCATGTGACATAAAAAGTTAACTACCTCTGTTTTAGTCTTCAGGGTGTCTGCTTTTTAGAAAATATTGTATATAATGTTTGGTTGTTTTAAAGGGTTAGTTCACCTTTACAGAAAATATGTAAATATGAAATAACACTGGAGTTGCTAAGCTGTCAACCCCCCCCCCCCCCCCACCCACAGCCAGTACAGCAATTCGGAGATTTGAAATCCCTGCTCTTCTCCGTCAGCCATTCTGGGACGGACAAAATGGATTCCGATTGGTCGTTGTCACAGAGACAGCACTTGCCAATCAGAATCGTTCTGGTTCATGCTGAAAGTGCTCCTTGTCTCAGCTTGTTACCTGTATAAGACCCCTTTCACACCAAGGGTGTTTGCAGGCGCTATAGCGATAGAAATAGCGCCTGCAATCCGCCCTAAAACAGCTGCACCATTGTCTCCATTGTCTCCATTGTCTGCACCATTGTCTCCAGTGTGAAAGCCGGAGGGCTTTCACACTGGAGCGGTGCGCTGGCAGGACGTCAGGAAAAGTCCTGCCAGCAGCTTCTTGTAGCGGTGAAGTAGCGGTCTATTTACCGCTCCTCCGCTGCTCCTCCACCGCTCCTCCACCGCTCCTCCACTGCAGCTCCCCATTGAAATCAATGGGGCAGCGATGTAATACCGCCGGCAAAACCCCGCTATTGCAGCGTATTGCGGGGGGTTTAAAGCACCCCGCTGGTGGCCGAAATGCGCTGCAAATTCCGACGGTAAAACGCCACTAAAAATAGTGGCGTTTTACCGACACTATGGGCGGCGTGGTGTGAAGGGGGTCTAAAAGACACCTGTCCACAGAAGCAATCAATCAGATTCCAATCTCTCCACCATGGCCAAGACCAAAGAGCTGTCCAAGGATGTCAGGGAGAAGATTGTAGACCTACACAAGGCTGGAATGGGCTACAAGACCATCGACAAGCAGCCTGGTGAGAGGGTGACAACAGTTGGTGCGATTATTTGCAAATGTAAGAAACACAAAATAACTGTCAATCTCCCTGAGTCTGGGGCTCCATACAAGGTCTCACCTCGTAGAGTTTCAATGATCATGAGAATGGTGAGGAATCAGCCCAGAACTACACAGGAGAATCTTGTCAATGATCTCACGGCAGCTGAGACCATAGTCGCCAAGAAAACAATTGGTAACACACTATGCCACAAAGGACTGAAATCGTGCAGCGACCGCAAGGTCCCCCTGCTCAAGAAAGCACATGTTCATTAGCAAACTTCAGACGGCCTGTACATCTGAATGATTTAGAGGAGAACTGGGTGAAAGTGTTATGGTCAGATGAGACCAAAATCCAGCTCTTTGGCATCAACTCAACTCGCCATGTTTGGAGGAGGAGGAATGCTGCCTATGACCCAAAAACACCCTCCCCACTATCAAATGCTTTGGGGGTGTTTTTCTGCTAAGGGGACAGGACAACTTCACCGCATCAAAGGGACGATGGACAGGGCCATGTACAAGTCACCTTGGGTGAGAACCTCCTTCCCTCAGCTAGGGCATTGAAAATGGGTCGTAGATGGGTATTCCAGCATGACAATGACCCAAAAAACACTGCCTAGGCAACAAAGGAGTGGCTCAAGAAGAAGCACATTAAGGTCCTAGAGTGGCCTAGCCAGTCTCCAGACATTAATCCCATAGAAAATATGTGGAGGGAGCTGAAGTTTCGAGTTACCAAACATCAGCCTCGAAACCTTAAGGCTGGGTTCACACCATCCAATTCGCAATATCAGGAGATTTTGACCAGCTCTTTATGGAGCCGATTCACATATCTCCGAATCAGGTCCAGTGCGTCTTTTTTGGTCAGTTTTCAGCTCTGAATTCAGGCTGAAATCGGACCTGAAACGGTGAACCAGGATGCACCGGACCCCTGCTGTGAGCAGGATGCGGCGATGGTGTGAACCCAGCCTCTAGAGGAACCTGCAAGTACAGAATCATAGTATATATAAAATAATATGCAAAGTGATTGGAGGGAAGCTTCAGAATGGCAAAGATGTTTTTATTGCGAATTATATAAGCAGTTACATAATTCGCAATAAAAACATCTTTGCCATTCTGAAGCTTCCTCCAATCATTTTGTATATTTTATATATATACTATGATTCTGTACTTGCCATATATGCTGCAGAAATCCCCCTCCACTGAGTCTGGCTGCAACCGTTTTAACGATGGGCAGCTAAAGCCTCTAGCTCTGCAGCTCTCATTGGCCCTCTTATGACTCACCCCACCTCCCTTTCTGGCAAACTCTCAGGAGAGAGAGAAAGAGAGAGAGACAGAGAGAGAGCTGTGCATGATGTCATAAGCCTAGGCTTTTTACCAGACAAGAAACAGGAAGTGGGCTGTATAAGGTATTTACTGGCAGAAGAAAAATGTTTTACTATCCAAAGTTAAAACAACAAGGGGAGAAGATTTAATAAGAAAGTTGAAAAAAATGACTAAAGTTCTGCTTTAATGACTTGGAGATGATCTGCAAAGAGGAGTGGGACAAAATCCCTCCTGAGATGTGTTTTGCAAACCTGGTGGCCAACTACAAGAAGCGTCTGACCTCTGATTGCCAAGAAGGGTTTTGCCACCAAGTACCGTATTTTTCGGATCATAAGACGCACTTTTTCCCCCAGAAATATGGGGGAAAATGTCTCTGCGCCTTATGGTGCAAATATATGACCGCTGGCACCGGCACCGCAGCCAACACTGGAAGAGACACGGGAGAGCGGGGGAAAGACATCCAAACCCCCTGTAGGCACTGGCCGATCTCCCGGCTGAGCCTGACACAGAAAACCGAGCATTCGGCCACTCGGGCTGCTCTCTCTTCTGTCAGGCGGATGGGATAACATCAGGTAAGGCTGTGTTTATGGCAATGGTCACTCTGCATTAATGGCAATGGTCACTCTGCGTTATTGGCAATGGTCACTCTGCGTTATTGGCAATGGTCACTCTGCGTTATTGGCAATGGTCACTCTGCATTATTGGCAATGGTCACTCTGCATTATTGGCAATGGTCACTCTGCATTATTGGCAATGGTCACTCTGCATTATTGGCAATGGTCACTCTGCATTATTGGCAATGGTCACTCTGCATTAATGGCAATGGTCACTCTGCGTTATTGGTCACTCTGCATTAATGGCAATGGTCACTCTGCGTTATTGGCAATGGTCACTCTGCATTAATGGCAATGGTCGCTCTGCATTAATGGCAATGGTCGCTCTGCATTAATGGCAATGGCCATTCTGTGTTATTGGCAATGGTCACTCTGCGTTATTGCCAATGGTCACTCTGCATTAATGGCAATGGTCACTCTGCATTATTGGCAATGGTCACTCTGCATTATTGGCAATGGTCACTCTGCATTAATGGCAATGGTCACTCTGCGTTATTGGTCACTCTGCATTAATGGCAATGGTCACTCTGCGTTATTGGCAATGGTCACTCTGCATTAATGGCAATGGTCGCTCTGCATTAATGGCAATGGTCGCTCTGCATTAATGGCAATGGCCATTCTGTGTTATTGGCAATGGTCACTCTGCGTTATTGCCAATGGTCACTCTGCATTAATGGCAATGGTCACTCTGCATTAATGGCAATGGTCGCTCTGCATTAATGGCAATGGTCACTCTGCATTAATGGCAATGGTCACTCTGCGTTATTGGCAATGGTCACTCTGCGTTATTGGCAATGGTCACTCTGCGTTATTGGCAATGGTCACTCTGCGTTTATGGCAATGGTCACTCTGCGTTTATGGCAATGGTCACTCTGCGTTTATGGCAATGGTCACTCTGCTTTTATGGCAATGGTCACTCTGCGTTTATGGCAATGGTCACTCTGCAAGTGGGTGGACGGGGATAGAAGCAGGGGATTATAGCGGTACTAAGTACAAATTGGAACACTCGTGACTTTTTGTAAAAAGGTTTTTTGAACAATTTATTAGAAAATTTATTATTAAGGACATACAATAAAGAAAAAAGTGCATATGAATAAAATGAATCCATCAATCGAAATGGGGCCTAGTATAAAGTGGGAAATTGGGCCCCAGAGGCGACCGAGGGATCATACATATACAAAAACATATATAATAAAGAGTAGATTAAAAAGGTCTATACAACTGTATAGATCATGGGTACATTTGAAGCTTGAGGATAGAATTGACCGACATGTTTCGCCAGACTATGGCTTCTTCAGGGTCACTTGTATCAATTTGTACCCGCAAATGAGTCTAATGAGATACAGAGAGGCAAAAGAAAAATATAATTATACATGATCAGAAAACATATGTGGCCAAAATATCGTTCATCATACATGTCATTTTAAGGCTATATGCATGCCCCCACAACTCATACAGGTCGAGTCCCTCCCAGATCCCAGCCGAGGATGGCAATACGTACCGCAAAGCCAATGACAGCACCAGGCAAAAATCGCAATATAGTCATGTGCAAAGACCTACTGCAGGGGACTGTCGAGGGCCTACAGGGAGTCTGGTGGAAAATAGAGGTAGCGTAAATATAGAGAAGAAATTTCTTCTCTATATTTACGCTACCTCTATTTTCCACCAGATGGATTGCATCTTTGCGTTGTGCCTGGTGCTGTCATTGGCTTTGCGGTACGTATTGCCATCCTCGGCTGGGATCTGGGAGGGACTCGACCTGTATGAGTTGTGGGGGCATGCATATAGCCTTAAAATGACATGTATGATGAACGATATTTTGGCCACATATGTTTTCTGATCATGTATAATTATATTTTTCTTTTGCCTCTCTGCCTCCCTGCCCTAAAATGGTCACTCTGCGTTAATGGCAATGGTCACTCTGCGTTATTGGTCACTCTGCATTAATGGCAATGGTCATTCTGCGTTTATGGCAATGGTCACTCTGCGTTTATTGGCAATGGTCACTCTGCGTTTATTGGCAATGGTCACTCTGCGTTATTGGTCACTCTGCATTAATGGCAATGGTCATTCTGCGTTTATGGCAATGGCCATTCTGCGTTTACGGCAATGGTCACTCTGCGTTTATGGCAATGGTCACACTGTGTTATTGGTCACTCTGCATTAATGGCAATGGTCACTCTGCGTTTATGGCAATGGTCACTCTGCATTAATGGCAATGGTCACTCTGCATTAATGGCAATGGTCAGTCTGCGTTTATGGCAATGGTCAAGCTGCATTTCATGGGCACTGGAAAATATTTTAGTACACCATTTGGTTCAGAATATTTTAATTTTTTTTTTCTTGTTTTCCTCCTCTAAAACCTACGTGCGTCTTATGGAGCGAAAAATCCGATACTAATTCATGTTTTGCGAAGGGGTCAAATACATATTTCACTCATTAAAATGCAAATCAATTTATAACTTTTTTTTTTTTTTTTTATGTGTTTTTCTGAATTTCTTTTGTTGTTCTGTTTTCACTGTTAAAATAAACTTGATTGATTTATTATATTTTTCCACAAAAATGGAATTACCCTTTAAATGTATGTCGTTTCGACCGATCGTTGTGATTTTCAGATTTCTATTTTTCCTGGATAGCGATCAATAATACGATCATATATTAAATGTGTTCTGTGTATGGCTGCCATTACTGCTGTGATTGAAATTTTGCAGCGTACAGTAAAATGATGCCACAAAAGGAGCCTCTACAAATTCTTGCCAGTAATGTGTATGGTGGGGAAGCGGGCAGATGTTTTTCTTTTTAGGCCACAAACCCCTTTCCTGTATCCGGCAACAAAGCAGGGCAGCCAGTGTAACCAGTCCCTGTGTCTGACCATCTGCTTCTGACAGGTTTAGCATGTAACTGGCCAGCTTGAAGAATGACTATTGTATTAGGTATGTTAATTGTAATCCCTGAACAGGGGAATGTCCGGGACAATCTTGTGCAATCTCCGGGGCGTATTGCTCAATTGGCACTTCCCTGCAGGGATACAACTCTACCTAGATGTGTTTAATGGATACGTTGATGTTATGTGGGTTAAACTGTCAAATCGCTGCTATTACCATTAAGCGTGCATTTGTCACACCCCTGCTGTAGACAGTGCAGTAGATTGCTCTGCTGATGTCGATTCTAAGCCTGTAACTTCCTTGTAGAAGCCGGTGTGACAGTGGGAGGAGAGACTGCAGGCGAGCTGACTGAAATGGGGAATGTTCAGAAAAAGTTTCCTAAGAGAGCCTTTGAAAAGAAGGAAGAGGCCGATCAGACCCCCAAGCACAACAAGGCTAGCAATCAGAATGGCGTGAAGAACGACAGCGGCAATCTACAGGCAAAGGATCCTCCTGAAGGCAAGACGAAGCCCGGACATGGCAGCACACAAGCCCCCGCCACTGAGGTCACATCCCGGACTGGCAGCCAGGGAGACAAGCTGTCATCTGAGCTCCTTTCCCCATCAGCGAGGCTGAAAGCCCAAGGCAACCAGCTCTTTAAGAACGGCCAGTTTGGGGAGGCTGGCGTCAAATACTCGGAGGCGATTGAAAATCTCAAGAACGCAGGTCAGTTTTATCTGCATGCCGGTATTTCCAATGACAGGCTTTGCATTTTACAGGGGCGGCCCGTGTAGCGGTTCTCAAAAATCAAAATGCAGGTCAGGAATCCGCTGATTGTTTTTTTTAATAAGCCGAATGTGTTTAATTGTCAGTATTAGTGCTTATCAGAGGGCTGCGCTACCTGTTATGTGGATACTGCAGTGGCAGCAGATTGTGCTGCAGTGCTGCTGCCTCTCGGCTTGTCTAGATACTAATGCATGTCTCTAATACTCCAGGAGCCGAGGACGCCGAGGAGCTGGGAATCCTCTACTCCAACAGAGCCGCCTGTCACCTCAAAGATGGCAACAGCTTACAGTGCATTGAAGACTGCAACAAGTAAGTCACAGATGACATGCTTTACTGACAGCTGCATTCAAAATGGTGTTAAAGTGGTATTAATCCCAAAAGAAAACCTTTATTATATTGCAATTTACCAGTTCTTAGATGTGGTGGCTGCATTAAAGGGGTTTCTAAAGCCTGAGTTTTTTTTTTTACCTTAATGTAGGGATATGCAATTAGCGGACCTCCAGCTGTTGCAGAACTACAAGTCCCAGGAGGCATAGCAAGACTCTGACAGCCACAAGCATGACGCCCAGAGGCATGATGGGACTTGTAGTTTTGCAACAGCTGGAGGTCCACTAATTGCATATCCCTGCCTTAATGCATTCTAATAAATCTGTGCTGCAGGATCCCCCTCCCCTTATTCTTACCTGATCCCAACCAGATCCATCGATCTCTCCTGCCGTTGGCTCCCGCTGCTGTCACTCAAATGCTGTGACAAGGGAGCAGGGGGTGGGGTCGAAACGTTCGGTCTGTGTCAATAGACGCAAGACAGGACGGCTCGGGGTCGAGCCCACATGGGTGCCCCATGGAAAGCGGCTTTGCATGGGGGGGGGGGGCACTCACCGAAAAGGAGGAGCCTGGAGCACCAGTGGGGGACCCCAGATAAAGAGAATCGGGTCTGCTCTGTGAAACCATTGCACAGAGCAAGTAAGTATAAAATGATTGTTATTTACTTTTTTTTTTTTTAATGAAGGTTTATTGTCACTTTCATTTTTGTTTTTTTTCCCCTTTATATTTTCACATAGTGATCTGGCCAGTAAGTATGTTGTTTTTCAACACAACAAGCTTTCCTGCAGATGGAGCAGTTAGAGGGTTGTGCAGATGTAGCAGTTAGAGGGTTGAGGAAAACCATTTTACCAGGGGTGCTTACAATGGTCAGCTTTTATTACATACAGTATCTCACAAAAGTGAGTACACCCCTCACATTTTTGTAAATATTTTATTTTATTTTATCTTTTCATGTGACAACACTGAAGAAATGACACTTTGCTACAATGTAAAATAATAATAAATAACTCAACACACAGCCACAAGGCTGACCCCCCCCCACCCCCCCACCCCTTCGACCTCTGCAGCAATGCTGGCAGCACTCATACGTCTATTTCCCAAAGACAACCTCTGGATATGACGCTGAGCATGTGCACTCAACTTTTTTGGTCGACCATGGCGAGGCCTGTTCTGAGTAGAACCTGTCCTGTTAAACCGTTGTATGGTCTTGGCCACCGTGCTGCAGCTCAGTTTCAGGTCTTGACAATCTTCTTATAGCCTAGGCCAGTAATGGTGAACCTTGGCACCCCAGATATTATGGAACTACATTTCCCATGATGCTCCACTACACTGCAAAGTGCATGAGCATCATGAGGTGCCAAACATCTGAGGTGCCATGTTGATCTTCCAGTGACCAGTATGAGAGAGTGAGAGCGATGACACCAAATTTAACACACCTGCTTCTCATTCCCATCTGAGACCTTGTAACACTAACAAGTCACATGACACCCTGGGAGGGAAAATGGCTAATTGGGCCCAATTTGGACATTTTTACTTAGGGGTGTACTCACTTTTGTTGCCAGCGGTTTAGACATTAATGGCTGTGTGTTGAGTTATTTTGAGGGGACAGCAAATTTACACTGTTATACAAGCTGTACACTCACTACTTTACCTTGTAGAAAAGTGTCATTTCTTCAGTGTTGTCACATGAAAAAGATATAATAAAATATTTACAAAATGTGAGGGGAGTACTCACTTTTGTGACATACTGTATGTAACCTTATGTAAATCCCAAAAGGAACAAATCTGTTGCTGTAACTGCTTAAAAAGTGTTAGCTGGAGTTCTTCTTTATTATTATTATTATACAGGATTTATATAGCGCCAATAGTTTGCACAGCGCTTAACAAAATAAAGGCAGACATAACAGTTACAATAAAATTTGGTACAAGAGGAATCAGAGGGCCCTGCTCATTAGAGCTTACAATCTAAAAAGGGAGGGTCAACTGATACAAAAGGTGGGATGAGCTGATGGAGGAAGTAAAACAGTGTTAGTTAGAAGTAGGATAGGCTTCTTTAAAGAGAAGGGTTTTCAGGGATCGTCTAAAGATCGATAGATTAGGGGACAGTTGGATAGATTGGGGTAGGGAGTTCCAAGGGATGGGAGAAGCTCTAGAGAAATCCTGGAGGCGAGCATGGGAGGAGGTGACAAGGGAGCTAGAGAGCAGGAGGTCTTGGGAGGACCAAAGAGAGCGGCTTGGTTGGTATTTTGGGACTAGGTTAGTGATGTAGCTGGGGGCAGAGTTTTGGATGGCTTTGTAAATTATTGTTAGTACTTTGAATTTTTTGGGTGAGTAGAAAACCAGTGGAGGGATTGGCAGAGAGGGGTAGAGGACACTGAATGGTTGGTAAGGTGGATGAGTCCTACAGCGCCATTCATTATGGACTGAAGGGGGGATAGTCTATGTAAAGGTAGTCCAATGAGGAGGGAGTTGCAGTAGTCGAGGCGAGAGATATCCAGGGAGTGAGTTAGAAGCTTGGTGGTGCCATTAGTATGGTTTGGTTGGTATGGTTTTGGTTTGGTTTGGTTGCAATTTTTTTAGCGTATCTAAATTTGCTACTACACTCTGCTGCCAGTGCTACTGTCCAAAGGTGTCTCTGTTGCTTCATCCAGAGTGAAGGGCTCTAAGGCCCCTTTCACACGAGGCGGATCCGCTTCCACGGAGTCTGCCTCTGTCCGCCGGCTCAGCAGGAGATCTCTCCGTTGATCGCCACTGAGCCGGCAGATGACAGGTCCCTCTCTGCTCGCTGAGCGGGGAGGGGCTTGTCCAGTACCGCTGGTCTCTATGGAGAGATCGGATGAAAACGGACAGCGTGTCCGTTTTTAATCAGATTTCACCCGATCCAATCCGCCAGCGACAGATCCGGACGTAGGGCCATCCGTCTGCTTTTGGCGGATCGGACCTGGTCGGATGTCAGCAGGCATAGACCAGCATGGAGCGCCCGTTCAGGTCCGCCGTCAAAACTGACAGTCGGACCTGAACGGTCCGTCAGTGTGAAAGGGGCCTAATGCAGAAGATGTGTTACTGGTCAGATCACCAGGTGCAAACAAAGAGGATAAAAGCCTAAAAAAACAAGATGCAGGCACCACATCTAATGGTTGGTGGTAAGCTGCAATATGTTACATTTTTGGTTTTGGATTTAATACCACTTTAAAGAACTCCAATAATCCCGACTGGAGACATCAGGTCTAGGCGAGTGTATTGGTGTTCTTTGCCCTGCAGGCCTTCCATTCATAGATGTGGCTGCTGTGTGTCCTCGCAGTAACTGCTGGGCCCATAGACATCGACAAGCATTTCTTTTGGCGCCCATAGAAATTACAAAGAGGCTAAATTTGACAGCTTCATTTCGCTGCTCCAACCTGATTTCCCATCTCGGGATCGGCGGATTATTCTTTAAATTTTTTTAGTCTGGGTAGTCACCAGGACCTTCATAAACCCCTTGTGGTAGTGAAATCTCTGCCCCATCGTTTCCAACTTTTAGGGGTCTCGCTGTTCCTGCTAAATGTTTTAGATATTTTACAATAGGGAGTGCAGCAGGAAGAGCTAAACTGCATTATTGGAGGCAGAGCTGGAAATCCCTGCAGGGACCTCCCAAAGAAGAAAGCTGGGGGGGGGGGGGGGGGGGGTTAGATTCTACATATCCATCCATAGCTGGCATATCAGTTTTTTGTGGATCAACCTGTTTTCCGAGGCACAGAGCTGCATGTGTAGTCACAGCAAAGCCTTTAGATGTTATGTGATCAGGGAGATCAAAGGTCAGGCCTGGCGGTAGAACAGGAATTCTTTGAACGCAATCACATTACAGTATGCTGACATGTGGACGGATCTGTTGTCTAATATAAAGCGCCAACATTTAACCAAATAACACACAGTAGCCTTCAATGGGATTTTTGGGCAGATTCTAGATTGACAGCAGAAATAAGATATACGCAAACACCTTCAAGCCATAAATAACGCCACAGTCAATTTTATGCCAAGTTTGGCGTTTGCGTCTTGATTTATGAAAATTGGGGCAAGGTTATTAATCTTAAGGGGTGGTGATTGTTCCGTGCCATTTACTGCAAACAAATCCAGTTGTTGGGCCCTTAAGAGAAGCAGAACTCTCCCCTCAGTATGTATGGCATGTATATAAAATCGGTGTGCTTATCTGCCCCTGGAGGCAACAAAATTACCCCCCATTAGATTTTGGTCATATGAAAAGGTAATGAATATCAAAAATTGTTCACATACAGTATATTATCCATTAACTTTACTCACAACACTTCCACAAACTGCTGTTAAGCAATTATGGAAATAAAGTCATGCAACTGATATGTGTTGCTGCTTTGCACTTGTGATCTTACACACTGCAATACATTATTTCAAAGAACTGTGGCATCATTGTATATGCTTGCAAAATCACAGTAACTGTAAAAGCCCAGCCATATACTTAAAGTGGTCCTAAAGTCAAACGTTTTTTTTAAATCTTAATGCATTCTCTGTATTAAGCCTAAAAACCTTCCACTACTGCTCCCCCCCCCCCCCCAAAAAAAATACTCACTCGATCCAGCGATGCACCCATCTGTAGTGCCGCTGCTCTCTTCCGACTGTCACAGGACACACTGAGAGCAGCGGGAGCCATTGGCTGCTGTCAGTCAAATCCTGTGAGGAGGGATTGGGAGGGCAGGACTGAGCCACGCTGTATGTGTCTATGGATGCACACTCCCCAGCTCGGGAGCATGCCCGCATGTGTGCCCCCATAGCACATTGCTTGCCATGGGAGCACATGCAGGAGAGGAGGAATAGACAGCTCTGTGTAATACACTTGCACAGTGCAGCTAAGTATACACTCTCTTTTTTTTTTTTTTCCTAAAAAAAAAATAAATAAAAAAAAAATAAACCTTTACAATCACTTAGGGCTACTGGGGAGGAGGAGGGAAAAATTATTCTGGGGAACTTATGTCTCTGATTTCTCATCAGGCTCTGCACTGCTTGCAAGGGAGCTATTCACTGTGAAGCTGACATTATTCTTGACAACCAGTGGCAGGTTGGGAGGGGATAGTGCTAGCAAACATACCGTTCTGATACACTGTGTACAGAGACGGGCACTCTGCCTATCTCTGTATACAAACTTACAGTTGGTCTTACGGTGGTATTAAACTTGGCAATAAAAAAAAAAGCTGATAGGCAGGGTTTTTATGGCAGAAAAGACTCTTTGCTTCCTCCTGCTTGTCAGTGGCAATGTACACTGAGCCGTGCATGTGCAGTATATAGTACTTTACGTCACCTGCTCTGTGCTGCGGTGGTGTGACTCCTGTGAGCATGCGCTGGAGTGACACCATCGCAGTCCGGCCAAGCAGATGAACGGCCAGTACAACAAGTAAGGAAGATTGGGTGAGGATGGAAGCTTCGTCACGCTGACAGTGCAGCGCTGGAGGGCTACCTTTAAAAGATAAATCTGTCATAATGTGCTAGTATGCAGTGTATACTGGCACATTATGGCATAAAGCTGCAAGGGGCCCGGTTAAATTTTTTTTTTTACAAGTTTACTGCTTACCTGAAACTGCCACACGTTTCTAAAAAGCTACCAAAACTGGCAACGGGGCTTCTTCAATCTTTTTCTTCTGTAATTCAAGAACCGCCTTTGGCCCTGATATCATTTAAAATGTGTTAATGAGCTCCGGGTCTTGTGGTGTCACAGTGTTTAATGCCATTACTCATCAGTGTGGTTTTTGCAACTGAATGAGGTTAATGAATGGACGTTGCCTTCTGCAGATGATGTAAGTTTACACTAAACCCGGAGTAATCTGTTTGGGTGGAGCAAGTCAGAACTGGGATTTTGGTGACAACTCTACATTTAGAATTTCCTATCACTTAATGTCTTGGTGACCACCAGGACAAATAATGTCGGCGAACCTACCTAGCAGGGACAGCAATAAATACTTGGCAAGTTTTCTAATCCTTCCCTACTTTATCTAAAAATTAGAACAAATGCCTATGCATACACTTTGATTTATAATCATTACTTGAGGTTTATTTTCCTTTCTTCCCACTGCTTTGTTTGCGATTTTATGTTGAAAACCGCAGTCACAATTATTGGAGAGAATTGCATGTCAGTGGGTTTTCAATACCATGTTTACTTTTATAAGAAACACCCAGTATTCACTGCAAAATACCAGAAAACACGTCTGACCACTATTGGGATGACACACTCTCGGATTTCTTTATTCAGAAGATGTGCTTAGATATCGCCATGGGCTGTATCTGTAAGAATGTCTGAGGAAAGGACTGTTTAACCACTTCAGCCCCGGAAGATTTTACCCCCTTTCTGACCAGAGCACTTTTTAAAATTCGACACTGCGTCGCTTTAACTGACAATTGCGTGGTCATGCGATGGTGTACCCAAAGGAAATTTGCGTCCTTCTTCTTTTCCCCACAAATAGAGCTTTTTTTTGGTGGTATTTGATCGCCTCTGCGGTTTTTTATTTTTTGCACTATAAACAAAAAAATAGCCACAATTTGAAAAAAAAAAACAATATTTTTTACTTTTTGCTATAATAAATATCCCCCCAATTAAAAAAAAAAAATGTCTTCATCAGCTTAGGCCAATATATATTCTTCTACATATTTTTGTTAAAAAAAAAAAATCACAATAAGCGTACATTGATTGGTTTGCGCAAAAGTTATAGCGTCTACAAACTATGGGAAAGATTTAGGGCATTTTTATTATTACTAGTAATGGCAGTGATCTGCGATATTATTATTATTATTATTATTATTATTATTTATTTATTATTATTTTATTATTATTATCATATATCTTTTTTTTTTTAACGGTATTGCGGACACTTTTTACAAATTTTTGGGACCATTGACATTTATACAGCGACCAGTGCTATAAATATTCACTGATTACTGTTTAAATGTCACTGGTAGGGAAGAGGTTAACACTAGGGGGCGATCAAGGGGATAAATGTGTGTTCCCTAGGTGTGTTCTAACTGTATAGGGATAGGACTGACTTGGGGAGGAGACATATCGTTGTTCCTACTTAGTAGGAACAAATGATATGTCTCCTCTCCCCTGACAGAACAGGGATTTGTGTGTTTACACACACAGATCCCCGTGCTGGCTCCGTGCACGCGATCACGTCTGGCCAGCGGCGATCGCGCCAGCCACGCGCATCGGGTCCCCTGGCATGCAGCGGGCGTGCACGTGCCTCCAGAAAAGCTATATAGCTGCAAGGGGTGGGCCAACTCAATATTGAACCCTACCGTCTAAGACTGGGATGCCATTATAGTCTGTGTGCGTGTAAAGGCATGTGTCCCAATACTTTTGACAATATAGTGTGTTACTCAAGGGCTCAATTTACACCAGAATCTGCGAGGCTGCGTTGGGCGGTTATTCCAGCGCAGCCCCACCACAAGACAAGGCAAAATGTCTCCTGTCTCCTATGTGGCCGGTTCTCACCATCACGTTGTAGTGGTGTGCGCTGAAAAGTAATACAGCAGGCCATATTTTCCAGCACAGCATAGTGTGGGGCAATCCACTGCCTCGCACCACATAGCGGCCAATAGAATCTAATGAAATGTTACTATGTGGCATTTAAAAAAAAAAAGTGATTGCAACTCTAGCACTGCAGTGATCACCCGGCATCTCACTGAGGAAGGAGTTAACAGTGAGGTGACCAGGAGGATGGGGAGAAGAGGTCTAGGACTGACTTCAATGCATTGGGCTGAAACCCTCATGACGCCCTGCAATCCTGTTTGTACAGGAGGAGCTCAGCTGTGCGAGACAGCCATATGGAAATAATCTGGGTCACCCGTGCAGGAGCTTCCTGTAATGAGGACCGGTCACTGCTGGTCTCTCTCCTTGTGCAGGGTGACTGGTCTTGTCTCCGCCCCTTCGGGTAGTTTTCTGCAGGCAGCCTATAGTGGGTGGGCATGCTAGGCCCCTCCCACAGCTCTGCTGTCTGCACAGGCTATGTACTGCACAGGCTATGTACTGCACAGGCTATGTACTGCACAGGCTATGTACTGCACAGTGATGTCACAGCTACTCTTACAAGCTACTACCTGTTTTTTAAAAGCATTTTTTTGCACACTACATGGATTTATATCCTTTATGGCTATTAAGGAATATATGTGTATATATGATTTTTTTTTTTCTTTGTGGAATTTGGCTAAATGTTAGGGACATGGATCTGCACTGTGGTGTGGAAATGCACTGCCAATTAGGCCATGGATCTGTGCCCCTTGGTCACTGGCTTTGGTTTAATTGAACCAATAATCTGTGTCGTGTGAATACTGGCTCATCCCACACAATGTGTACCTTTCTCATTGATGGTTCCAGTTATTCTTGGCCGGATGCTTTGACACAGTATTCTGTTCCCCGGTGTAGAGTAAAGCTACATGAACACAATCACCCGAGTAGGAAAATCATTCCTGGAGATGCTCAGAATAGGGATTATTAGTCTCTGTAGGGTTGATTGCATGTGGCAGTGCAGGGTTACTGCATTCCTAGAGGATCTGTCTGATGCATCATGGGTGACCTCCAATGTGGCTGGGGACCATACATCCAATATTTACAGGTTTATGAAAAGATGGCTACACAGAATCCAGATCATGTGTACAGGGATCTCATGGGAGTCTTTACAAGCCATGAATCTTTTATTTTGGTCTCTAGCCATGCATGCCTCTATCAATCAGTATAAGTTTAGAAAAAAGCGTGATCCTCCTTTAAATCGGCATACAGCGCATTGAACCTGAAGTGTAATCTGCTTATATTTTTTCCTCCCCGGGTCCTTTTTCCCCTCTCATCAATATGCTAATGAAATTTTTAAATAAACTTTTCTGTATTTATTACATACTTTATTTTTAGACCTATTGATGTCATCATTGTATCTCTATGCTTCTCTGTGCAATCCAGGCAGATCATGGTTGGTGAGAGCAGCAGACGGGGCGGTACATGGCTTCCTGAAAATATCACAGCACCTTGTCTCTGTACTCCTCTCAGTTCCCATGCAAGCAGTGGGATGAAAGGAGTTCTGCAATATCAAAATGCCTTGAATATCAGTCTGGAGGAGTGGACATTCTAATGCTGCGTACACACGGTCGGAATTTCCGATGGAAACAGTCTGATGGGAGCTTTTCAACGGATTTTCCGACTGTGTGTATGCCCATCGGTCTTTATCTGTCGGACTTTGGATTGAGAACCTGTTCTCAATTTTTCCGATGGAAAACCTTTCTATCGGATTTTCCGATCGTGTATATGCAATTCCGACACGCAAAATTCCAACGCATGCTCGGAAACAATTTGACGCATGCTCGGAAGCATTAAACTTCCCTTTTATAGTGCTGTCGAACGTGTTGTATGCCGCGGTGTTATTGACCATCGGAATTTGGTGTGACCGTGTGTAGGCAAGACAGTTTGAGCGAAATTCCATCGGAATTCCGACAGGAAAACCATCAGAGCTTTTTCCGACGAGAATTCCGACCGTGTACGCGGCATTAGGCTGCATTTGCATTCAGACTGTCCCTAGGGTAGCACACACATGTAATTCTGAGCCTCTATAATTGAATAAACTGAAATCCAATGGATTGAAGAAAGTCAGATTGGGGGAAAAGTGCTAAAGGATGCTGGATGTCCTCCAGCCAAGAAATGAGGTGGGCTCTTTCTGACTTGGACCCATTAAGAAAGCGACGAAACAAAGAAAGGCACATAGAAGTTTCTCTGGCTAAAAAGGGTGACATGAGGCATCTTGTGGTATTTTCACTTGGGTAAGACTTTTAAAAATGATAAAAGGGAGTAAGGCTGGGTTCACACAGGTCCAGCTGCGGTTTGCAGTCCGGTGTCCTATGTGTATGTGTTCACCGGTTCAGGTGCAAATTTTTCCCTGAATTTGCACCTGAACCGGACCCAAAAACACACACAGGACCCTTTTCAAATTCGCACTGCAGCTGCCTCGGACATGTGTGAACCGTCTCCATTGAAAGCCGTGTAAAACGCATCCAATTTACATATATGTGAACCTAGCCTTAAAGTGGGGTGCCCTTTAAAAAAATGTTTTTTAAAAGTCAGCAGCTCCAAATACTGCTGCTGCTGACTTTTAATAATCGGACACTTACCTGTCCCAGGGTCCAGCGATGCTCGGGAACAAAGCCCCCCCTCGCTCCCCGCTCGCAGCACCGGCATTCTAACTGTGGGCACCCGGCTGGGCGTGATATGCCGCACAGTCATCTGGGACCTGTCACGTGTCCCAAATGACTGACTGCACCGAGGGGAAGCGATGTCAGTGCCCGGGCACTGAATGAGGCAGACTATGAGGGACCCCCTAGCAACAGGCATTTAGAGGTGAGTAAAAAAATTATTTTTTTTCCAATTATTTTTTATTTATTTTTTTTATGCATTTTAAGCAATTTTTTTTTTTTTTTTTTTTTGTGGAAACACCACTTTAATGTTTACAAGACAACTGCATTACATTGGCCATACCATGTAGGTGGTTTGTGATTTATCAATGAACACCCTAAGGCAGTGATGGGGAACCTTGGCACCCCAGATGTTTTGGAACTACATTTCCCATGACCTTGTGCATTATTCTTTATTAAAAAAGTAACTTAAAAACTACTCACAAACATGTGGAAGAAAAAATGCAATATAAAAAGCCTTCAGATGATGGCCATCGATCTCACGATAACAGATTCCAGATGGTAATAATATATAAGGGCCACTGCTGGCTGACGCGTTTCGAAGGAATACCTTCTTCTATTTCTCCTTTGACTGCTAGGATATCCCTATCCTTGAGAGCAGCAAGGCCTGAGACGTTGTCCATTACCAACTCTAGCCAACCTGGTTGGCCCACTAGTGCGCAGGAGTATTTGTTTTCTACATTTCCCATGATGCTCAACTACACTGCAGAGTGCACGAGCATCATGGGAAATGTAGTTCCTAAACATCTGGGGTGCCAAGGATCACTGCCCTAAAGGCTCATTCACACATAATAAAATGCACCTATTGATGTTGGCTCTTGCTCCCAGAAGCTGGTAGCATGATCCGGTGTAAAATGTTGTCCAAAATCTGTATGCATGGAAATGTTTCTGGAATGTTTACAAGCATACAGCGCAAATGTGCTCGTGCCATATGTATTTTGTCAGCAATGTGGGCAGAGCGTCTTTCAGTTATATATAATTTATACCACCATATGAATGACTCATTCAGTGCTGACATGTAAACATCAATTGTGTGTAACTAGCGGCAGAGACGACTGCTAATAAGGCACTATTATTCACGCGCTGGCAGCAGCCACGCCTAATGGTGCCACCTTCCTCCTAGCAACAAAGGACACTAGGTAGCATGAGCTGCCTGCCTCCTATTGTCTTTCATTGGTAGAAGGCAGCAGGCTCCAATAGAGTGCATTTAGGCTGTATGCTATACACATGTAAACATTAGCCCAAATGTTTACATGCATTTACTGTAAATTACACCAAAATACTATATGTGGGACTTGGTGGTTTTAGGATTATGGCTTTGAACACTGCTCTAGTGAATGGAACTAAATGCGCTCATGTGCATGGAAGCATTCCGGGGAATTAACTAGGCTTCCCGCACCAGAAAACCGGTGCAGGGAACTGTCTGGAGTGGCGTGCACCACATTTACTAAGCTGTTGTAAGGTCTATCTGCTCCACCTGCACCAGTTTCCATTTCACCAAAAGAGTTCTTTTACCAAAAAATTCAATATTGGAAACGTCTGTAGATTCCCAAACTGGACGAAGACATCTTACATTCCCCTTAGGCCCCTTTCACACTGGGGCGGTTTTCAGGCGGTACAGCACTAAAAATAGCGCCTGTACACCGCCTGAAAAAAACGGCCCCATTCACTCCACCGGCGGGCTTTCACACTGGAGCGGTGCGCTAGCAGGACGGTAAGGCCCCTTTCACACTGGGGCGGGAGCTGCGGCGACGGTAAAGCAGCGCTATATTTAGCGCTGCTTTACCGTCGTTTTAGCCGCGGTATTCGGCCGCTCGCGGGGCGGTTTTACCCCCCGCGAGCGGCCGAAAAAAAGGGTTAAAATCCCCCGCAAAGCGCCTCTTTGGAGCGGTATAGGAGCGGTGTATTTACCGCTCCTACCCATTGATTTCAATGGGATACCGCGGTAATACCGCCGCAAAGCGCCGCACGAGCGGCCGAATACCGCGGCTAAAACGACGGTAAAGCAGTGCTAAATATAGCGATGCTTTACCGTCGCCGCGGCTCCCGCCCCAGTGTGAAAGGGGCCTTACAGATTACAGAGCCTGCACAGCCCTCCTCTTCCCTTCCAAACCCTGCTGAGGGGGGCAGGAAGAATCCGAGGGATCGCAGCATGCAGCTGTACTGTTCTATGCAGTGTCTATGACAGACACTGCATAGAACATGGAGCAGATCAATCCTAAATAACAAAGGGGTTTGCTCCCATTTTGGTAATTAGGAGCAGCATCTGCTCTGTTTTCTCTTTGTAAAAGAGTGATGAAAGCATTATGCTTGCACCACTCGTTGTTAATTCTTCCCAATAGATTTAATAGTGCTTCTTCCAGATCCGTAAATAGAAATGCTGTAGAAATCTGAACAGTGTTTTTGCGTCCTTGTGTTAGTCCTTAACCAGTTCACGACCGCCCTATAGCAAATTTACTGCTACAGGGCGGTCGTTCCACTTCCGCATAGGGAGCATACCCCGCTTCTGCTGCGATTAGTCACAGCAGAGGCCGATCAGCATATGCGGATCATTGAGGATAGACACAGGATAAAGCTATGCATATGTAAACAAGGCAGAGCTTCGTCCTGGTAGCAGAGACCTGGTGGATTTTCTTTCCCTGCAAAGCAGGGAGTAAAATCCAGCACATCCCTTAGTAAAAACGTAACACTGTGTACACATAAACACAGGTTAGGAACACATTTAACCCCTTGATCGCCCCTGATGTTAACCCCTTCCCAGCCAGTGTCATTAGTACAGTGACAATGTATATTTTTACTACTGATTACTGTATTAGTGTCACTAGTTCCCACATAGTGTCAGATTGTTGGACGCAATATCGCAGTCCTGCTATAAGTCGCTGATTGCTGCCATTACTAGTATAAAAAAAGAAAAAGAAAATTCCAGTATATATCCCATAGTTTGTAGACGCTATAACTTTTGCATAAACCAATCGCTATACGTTTATTGTTTTTTTTTTTTTTTTTTTTTTTTTAAGCAAAATATATATTGGCGTAAATTTTATGAAGACATTGGATTTTTTTGGGCCTGTACACCTAAACAGACTCCAAAAGCATACTAAAGCCAACATTTGGTGCTGCCCATTGAATGCATCAAATCCACAATTACAGAGACAAGTGCACATAATCATTTATGCAAAACAATGTTTTATATTGAAATTCATATATTCGCACTTCTGTACAAATCAATCACATTGATATGTAAATTCTGCAATATCTTTATCCCTTTAGAAGTGCTTAGAGATTATCTTGCCAAAAATGTACCTTCTCATGTAGCGGAGGCCTGAAATGTGACTTGTTTCTCACTTGTACCTTTTGGGAAAAGCAACGAGCCAATCATACAAGAGGTGATTGAAATTTTGGCTTAGGAAACCATGGCTCCCATTGGTCCTTCAGCAGCATCCAATCTTAATTTTACACTTGCAGAAAAGATTAGTGTACTTCTGAGAGCCAACATTTGACATCACACCACCCCATTGTCTTGTTTCAATGCCACTAGCTATGTTGAACAATACCCCCAAATACATTATTAGTGTGCTGCTTTATACTGTAGAAATATAGGTCATGTGCTGTGAAGACATGATGCATAGCAAATAATGTAATTCTATCTGTAACTAGGATCTGGCATTGTGTTCATTTGCATTTTTAAGGTAAATGTTTTACATTGGAAAAGCAAGTTTCTCAGTTTTTCAGTGCATTTCCCTTTGTAAACACAAATGCTTCTATGTGTTATGGTTTTATTAAGTTTCTTTTCTTGTATTAAAACCAACAACAAAAATGTACTCTATTGCAGGTTACCTATCCTTCTATGTGGTAGCTGCATTTGTTTTCTTTTTAAGCCTTTTATTTTCTTAATTTTCACCTGGTAATCCTGCCAGTAAGGCCCCTTTCACACTGGGGCGGGAGCCGCGGCGACGGTAAAGCAGCGCTATATTTAGCGCTGCTTTACCATCGTTTTACCCGTGGGATTCGGCCGCTAGCGGTGCAGTTTTAACCCCCGCTAGCGGCTGAAAAAGGGTTAAAATCCCCCGCAAAGCGCCGCCGTAGCAGCGCTTTGCGGCGGTATTGCCGCGGTATTACCGCGGTGTCCCATTGAAATCAATGGGTAGGACTTTTTTTAACCGTCCTGCTAGCGCACCACTCCAGTGTGAAAGCCCGCACACTGGAGTGAATGGGGCCGGTTTTTTCAGGCGGTGTACAGGCGCTATTTTTAGCGCTGTACCGCCTGAAAACCGCCACAGTGTGAAAGGGGTCTTAGTCTGTTGTTTTTTTAGCTTCCTTTAACAGACCAAGCTGTCCAGTAAAAGGGGCAGTTAGAAGGTTGGGAAAAACAATTTAACACTAGGTGCTTACAATGATCAGCTTTTTTTTTAATGTAAAACCTTTAGCCCAAATGGAGAAAAGAAAACTGTTGCTGTAAAGTGTTAGCTGGAGTTTGGCTTTAATGTGTTAGGCAAGTCCATCTAAATCTGTTAATTCCTCCAGCATTCCCTCTCCCCAGATTGACAATGCTGCTGTCCAAAGGTTGCTCCATTCCTCCTCCATACACAGTGGAAACACCCTAATGGCTTTTTCATACGTGAGGTTGGAGGGTGGTAAAACAATGCTTTTGAGGCATGTTTTTACTGCCTCCCAAACACTTCCAGAAGCAGCTGCCAGGGGTGTACCCATACCACAACTGTGGCAGGAATTTTAAAAGAAGGAGGAATATGAGATGGAAATAGAGGGAATAATGCCCTGAGCCTAAAGGAAGCTTAAAGGAAGGAAGGAAGGAAAAGAAAAAGAGATAATGTAGTAGGTGTTAGGCCCATATAGAAGGAGATTTACATTGCCAGAATGGGAGTCATGAGTCTGGAATGGGTTTTGGAGGATGACCAACGAAAATACAAAAATCCGAAAGAATGGAAAACGATTTAACCTACAAGTTTAACGAATCTATAACATTCAGATTATTTTGTTTTTAGTATTTTCTATTATAATTTTAAATAATTTTAATTCTTAAATTCTATTATTGTTGAGTTGAGTGGCATCTTGATATAGCGCGGGCGGTGATTTACCCCATAGGATCCCGACGTGCTTGGTGGACTCCCTGGAAAAACCCCAGGGACTAGGAGGAGACTATATTGTTTCTATTAATTATTACAAACTATTAAATTATAGGTAAAATAGCTGAAGTCAGTAATTCTCCTATTCTGGTCTCTGCGCCATAGCAGCCAATTTGGGATAGATTCGATTTACATTTTTATTGGAATTTCCTTTAAAATTTGGCTAAAGTAACTGTTAGTGAACATAACGAATACAAATGCATCTGAAGTTACGATCTATGCGAGGTAACGAATGCTACATCTAAACGAATTAAATGCAACGAATATGAATGCATCTGAAGTTACGAATTATCCGAAGTAGCGAATGCTGCATCTATGGAACGGAACAAATACAAATGCATCCAAAGTAACCAATGGCGTTCATCACAAATGATCCGATAAACAAAAATAAATAAAAATAAACACATTTTTCAGTAGGGCACATGTCTACCACCTGGGAAGCTTAGATGTACTTTTCACACATATATGTTTGTCCTTAACTGGGTTGCAATCATCTTTATTTCTTGAGAATACATGACATAGAATCGAGACAGATTAATGCCCCGTACACGCGGTCGGAAATTCAGACGGAAAATGTCCGATCGGACCATGTTGTCGGAAAATCCGCCCGTGTGTGGGCTCCATCGGACTTTTTCCATCTGAATTTCCGACGGAAAAAAATTTGAGATCCTGCTCTCAAATTTTCCGACAACAAAATCCGATCGCACTTTTTCCAAACGTGTGTAGAGAATTCCGACGGACAAAGTGCCACGCATGCTCAGATCAAACTATGAGACCAAAGCTATTGGCTACTAGCCTCTACGTAGTTCTGTCGTACGCAACGAACGCCACCACGTTCAGAATGATCGGATTTTCTGACAACTTTGTCCCACCGTGTGTATGCAACACCAGTTTCGTACAAAATCCGTCGGAAAAAAATCAGACGGATTTTGTGGTCGGAATTTCTGACCGTGTGTATGGGGGCTAAGGCTTGATTCACACCTATGCATTTTTTGTGCTTTTTGCATTTTGCAGATTTGCACTACAGCCCATTTAACATGGATTCCTATGGAACACATTATGTAGAGCAAATCTGCAAAATGCACTAAAAGAGCATAAGGTACAAGTCTAACACAGTCAGGTATATACAAAGACACCTGGATGTCCTTTTCTGTGTAAACGGCCATGGATTTTATAGAATGTGTCTTCACTATACCTTATTGTGAATGTTTGTCATCGGGGCTCGGGTACGACATGTAAGGAGGAGATGAGTTTACAGTAGAGGTTGCTCATAATCTGGACACGTCACGTGCTTTTCGTTTGGTCATGGAGAGAGCGTGATCGAAATTCCTCTGTGACTCAGCAAAACCTTTACTGCTGTTGGTCTATTTTAAACCTCCATAAAGGAATACACCTTGGTGAGCTGCTCACAGCTGTGTGGGCTGATGTGCTGGGCACATCCTCCCCTATGAACAGATTTCTGTCTTTGTGAATTAGTGTTGGTTTTATGTCATTTTCAGCTGATGCCTACAGCTGCCAATTCCAACGTTTTCTCTTCTTCATTTCTGAATAATTTGATGTTTGCAATAATTTTTCTTCTTTAATTAGGTTGTTTAGCATGTGTGCAGCCAAAGGGTCTTCCCCTCTTTCCTATGGAGAAGTGCATAACTGGAAGATCCCCCCTAGACCAACCTCCTGCTTGGAGCTTGATATGCTATAACATCAGGATAATGTCTAGCTGTGGTTGGCCATCCTTACAGTTAAAGGAGAATTCCACCTTTTGCAAAATAAAGGGGGATAAAAATTTATAAAAGGCAAACATTTGCAGTTATTGTTTTTGCATTTGAGCCTGCACATCATTGCAACCATTATCATAGTTACATAGTAGGTGAGGTCGAAAAAAGACACAAGCCCATCAAGTCCAACCTATGTGTGTGATTATATGTCAGTATTACATTGTATATCCCTGTATGTTGCGGTCGTTCAGGTGCTTATCTAATCGTTTTTTTAAACTATCCATGTTCCCCGCCGAGACCACCGCCTGTGGAAGGGAATTCCACATCCTTGCCGCTCTTGCAGCAAAGAACCCTCTACGTAGTTTAAGGTTAAACCTCTTTTCTTCTCATTTTAATGAGTGGCCACGTGTCTTGTTTAACTCCCTTCCGCAAAAAAGTTTTATCCCTATTGTGGGGTCACCAGTACGGTATTTTATATATTGAAATCATATCCCCTCTCCAAGCGTCTCTTCTCCAGAGAAAATAAGTTCAGTGCTCGCAACCTTTCCTCATAACTAATATCCTCCAGACCTTTTATTAGCTGTGTTGCCCTTCTTTGTACTCGCTCCATTTCCAGTACATCCTTCCTGAGGACTGTTGCCCAGATCTGGACAGCATACACCAGGTGAGGCCTGACCAGAGTCTTGTAGAGCGGGAGAATTATCGTTTTATCTCTGGAGTTGATCCCCTTTTTAATGCATGCCGATATTCTGTTTGCTTTGTTAGCAGCAGCTTGGCATTGCATGCCATTGCTGAGCCTATGATCTACTAGGACCCCCAGGTCCTTTTCCATCCTAGATCCCCCCAGAGGTCCCCCCCCCCATTGTATAGATTGCATTCATATTTTTGCCACCCAAATGCATTATTTTATATTTTTCTGCATTGAACCTCATTTGCCATGTGGTTGCCCACCCCATTAGTTTGTTCAGATCTTTTTGCAAGGCTTCCACATCCTGCGGAGAAGTTATTGCCTAGCTTAGTATCGTCCACAAATACAGAGATTGAACTGTTTATCCCATCCTCCAGGTCGTTTATGAATAAATTAAACAGGATTGGTCCCAGCACAGAACCCTGGATAGTGAATGTAATGCTCTGGCCCCTGCAGACTATTCCTCCAGCTGAGGCCTGCACTGAGGTATGGACGGGACTTTCAGCTACCGAACTGGAGGAAGTATAAATGGACTACAAGTGCTTGTGCTCCCTTGAGAACTAAAGTCCTAAAAAATGGGTGTAACATAAAACATGGTCAGAAAGGTGGATTTAGCCACTATGTACAAACAGATTGTAATGTGTAATCTACTTTAGATTTATCAACAACGTGTAGTATGGGGGGGCCTAGGGAATTTAAAGTGCCATTACTGAACTCTACTTTAGGAATTCTAGTTTCCTGTCAGTCATTTTGATGATTCGACTTTAGTGTTTTTAAGTAGCTGATCCTGGAACAAGTATGAAAATAAGAAGTTATGACAGTTTTCTGACATACCTTTTCAGCATTCTTTGTTCCAGGGTTGTGAGTGCTGAAACATACTAAAGTCATACATAGCCAGGTACCTAGCATTTTCAGAAGGATTTCTGCTATGAGAGCCTCCATACGTTCTTCATGACTGAGTTACTTTAATACAATGCTTTGTTTGGGCAGGCTCTCATGCTACATAATTGTTTTGAAATGTACAGTTGGTCTTAAGAACCATTTTAGAGGGGCAGATAAGCTGCTGCGTTATTATAGAGACATTTATTCCAAAATGCATGCAGCTGTTGGCCTTCAGATTGAATTAATTTGTTGTTGGTTTTCAAGCTCGGCACAAATGCTTTATTTTTTTATTTTTTCTGTCCTTTTTAATACTTAGTCTTTTTTTTTTTTCCAAAGGGCCCTGGAACTCCAGCCATTCGCCATTAAGCCTCTGTTAAGAAGAGCAATGGCATACGAGTCCCTTGAACGGTACAGACAGGCGTATGTGGACTATAAGGTGGCACTTCAGATAGACAGTGGAACACAGTTGGCCAATGACAGTATTAACAGGTACGTTTTTCTAGTCAACTGAAATTCTAACTGACCACAGTTTGTAAAAACACTCCACTTCATGTTAAAGAATTACAATTCTGCCAGGGTAAGAAACAAATTCTGAAGCACATGAGCCCATTTGCTGCTGCCTCTTTGTCTCTAACCAAAACATCATCAGACTGGGCAACTGAAAACTGCTAAAATGCAAGAAGGAGAAAGAATGGCTTGGTCTTATTTACTTGTATGGTAAAAGTCCAGATTGAGCTACTGAGCTCTGTTAGCAAAAGGCGTCTTTCAGCAAAACAGATGAGGATCCATCTACCTGACTAAAAAAAGAAAAAAATCTTGTGTGTGTGTATTATATATAAATAAATAATATATTAGCAGATTGTTAAGCAGAACCTCAAAGCCGAGCTTCAGGCAGGTATAAAAGACACAACTGAATGCATATTGGTCATCATTATTTCATTATTGAGGGCCTATTTCCACTAGTTCCAGGAAGCCTGCATTCTAGCGCAGTCCCACCGCAGAACATGGTAAAATGCCTTATCTCATACGTGGCTGGTTCACACCACCACAATGTGGTGGTGTGTGCTGAACAAAAGTACAGCATGCACTACTTTTTTTATTTTTTTATTTTTTTCCAGTGCAGCACAGTGTGACCACCTTGTACTGTGATGCGTCAAGTAGAACTTAATGAAATGTCACTGTGTGACATTTCAATAAAGTTCATTTATAATGGGGTAAAAAAAAGAAAAGCAATGCACTGCGATTAGCACATCAGCACTGCAATCATCCTAACGCACGCCAGTGACTGCTTTTGAATGCAGCCGCTGGTATGAACCAGCCATAGATGTATTTTTATTCAAGCAGTGCAAGTACCTAATTTTGACTTGGTATCAGCCTCTTGCAGCCCCTGTATACCAGAGCTCAAATAAGGGGAGGGAAAAGCTGCCCAAAGAGCTAATCGGGTGTACTGCTGTGCATAATAATGAGAGAAGCGGGAAAAATTACGGAGATACATCAGTCCAGTCCCAAACTGGGAACAGGCCCCCTTCCCTGCCAGACAGGGCTGTGCTGTGTTAATCTCATAAATTCTAATTCTTTGGCAGGTAAAACATCTACCTTTTTATGTATTTCATCTGTCTATATAGCTATTTACTTGGAGTTCCGCTTTCAATTAACTTTTTTTTCTATATGACATGAACATCCACTATTCATACCTGTCAGGTGATTTAGCCATTGCCTTCCCAGCATAGATTCATAGAATATTGTACAAAACTCTGCAAACTGTTCAATGCTAACTGACGCCAAATGTTTTTCAAAGTGCACTAATGTAATAACTTATATGCATTAGTATGTCTGATCATCTAATCTGTGCATCACGCAGATAAGCTGTTTAAGACTTTTTGTTGTAAATGCTGTTAGCTTTCACAAGGAATGTAGAAAGATGTTTGCAATGTTAACCGACCGCGTAACGCATATATGCGGCAGCAAGAAAAGTGAGCTTTAACACTCAAGCACTACACATATGTATCCATGAGAGCAGGAGCTTGTGTGTTGAGAGAATGCTAACTGCACTCTCCCAGCACACGGAGCTGACCGATGGCTCTAAATCAGGGTTTCTGATCAGGAATAAGGATGGCCTCAGGCGTGTTCACACACTCCACATGCAGAGCCCGCCAGGAAGACGGCGTGGCGCTGCGCTAATCACAGGCAGTGAGCCGTTGTCCCGATGTGCGGCTGCAGAGATCGGGAAATGTCTCACTGCTTGTGATTAGCGCAGCGCCATGCCGAATTCCAGGGCTCTGCACGTGGAGTGTGCGAACACGCCTGAGGCGTCCTTATTCAGGAGTCAGCGGGACAGGTTCCCGATCATGTGACTGCTGTGAGAGCCAATCACAGTAGTCACATGATACAGAAGCCATGCCGCCTCCTGGGCATTAATGCCCATTTAAAGTGCTGCTGGGAGGTGGCATTAAGGCATCAAAAGAGAGGAAATATGTCCATTGTATTCTTAGACTATTTGCAGGTTACCTACAGTATACAATATATATTAATACATTACCTGAAATGTTGTCCAAACAGAATTACCAAAACATTAATTGATCTGGATGGGCCCAACTGGAGAGAGAAACTGCCACCGATTCCATCAGTGCCTGTGTCCACGCAGATTCACCTACAAGAGAAAAACATGGCCGCTGGGAAGGCTTCAAAGAACAGCGCACCAGAAAGGGACACTGGTATGTGATGCGCGGCTGACTATTTTGGCTCTTACATTTTCAGGTTGGATGATCTCCAAAAAGATTTTTGAATGCTTCTTATATTCTAGTGGATATCTGCTTTACAAAACTATTTGCCATTTTTGCAGCCCACAGTAGAATTTATTTTTTATTTTTTTATTATTCAACCAGGGGGTTGAAAGAAATAAAAATGACCCAATTCCCCCATCAACACATTTGAGGTGGATGAGGAAATACTCCCACTGAGCCTTTTTTAATCCAACAACGAGGCGACTTCCACATCGTCAGAATACACTGAGCACTGCTGCCAGCTATAACCAGCGGCTATCAATGGATCGATCGACTTCTGTACAACTGCCCTGTACATATATGGACCAAAATTTGTCTGGTTTCTGATGAACTGGCCATATTTTATTCCATGTATGGCCAGTTTAAGTAGTGAGATGCCAAAGTTAAACAAATACATTACAAACAAGTGTCAATGAAAAGGTTTTACAGAAAGAACATCTTGATAAACATAGCTTTGTTCTCAGACAGGCCAATCCTTTGTCATCGAGTTTTTAGAATTTCAAACAAAAGGATGCTCACCATTTTATTGTCGGAGGATTGCAGTGACTCCCTTGAGAGTCAGTTGGACTTTGCACTGGAGATTTGCTGACTCTCCCATGAGTCAGTGCCTGGTTCTGATATTACAAACTGCCTGCCACTCCTCCAGCTTGGCATTCCGAATACCTGATGACCTGGCTAGATTGAATGAACATATTTATCAATTGCCTCTTTGAAGTAGAAGTGTCTAATTTTCATATTGTATTTGTGACCATTTTTGATCTGAAAAATGTTTGGGTTTATAAAAAAACATTTATAAAAATGTTTGGGTTTATAAAAATTTGATTAGGTAGATTAATAGGTGAGAAGAAAAACTCTCCAACACCTTATTCCAAAAATCAGCTCTGTTTTATCAAACTTCACCAAAATCTCACCACAGTGGTCAGTCCACCATCGTCACATTAAGTCCATCCTGTTCTGAATATCAGGACTGGTTTGTCAAAATATAGACAATTTGTCTATGTGCTGGATTACCGCACAGAAAAATGTTAATATTGTGACAGAGCACTGACATGTCCCAATACAGGGAAGCCTGGGCGTGTTGCTGCTTGTACGGCATTCTCACATTGCAGAAAATATTAAGATGTAATATATGTAAACAGTCATGTGTGCGTTATACCAACTATCTGAAATGAGCTTTATATTTAGCATTTGTTTGGTCAGTTGGTAGTTGTGACAGACCCAGTCAGGACGGGGCTTTTGGAGGGGACTGCAGGGTTGCCTCTTGCCTACTGACTATGGGCCCTGGCTTTTCAGGGAACACTACTCTTTGGGAGGTGTGTGCCTGGGGGACCCTTGTAGTGGTCTTGTTTGGATTTAAGTCCATATCTCCCCAAAACACAAAGACTCTGGGAACCGGAGGTTCCATGTGCATATTTGGAGACTCTCTATACCTCAAACCAGCAATGACTGTAGATGTTAATGTAATCGGCTCAAACCACTAGGGTCACATGCCATAATGTGGTTATTGTAAGTAGTTCTCTCCCATAGTGTGCCTCCTAAGTGTCTTTATCTCATTGTTAATTGGAGCCCCTATTGTTTCTGTCTGTCTTCTCATCTATGTGTTTATACTTACTATACTGTAATAATGTGTGTTTTACAGTACTTTGTATTCAGGGTTGTAGGTGCCAAATGGTATGGTCACCTAGACTGGTTTAAGTGCCTAGTTAAGCAGTTAATTAAGGTAGCTCATATTAATTATATTACTGTCAGCTATAAGTTGCTGGGTGTGGATTAGCATATAGTATATGTTGGTTGTTAGTGACTGATTTAATTATTTGTTGAAAAGTTTGAATGTTCCTGTGTCTCATGTTACTGGATGTACAGTTTACCCTCGCCCTGTGTCATTATGCAAAGAATGGGTATTGTCCCAAAGTGTATATCTCTTTGTGCCTGTTTCAATAAACAGTTTTGATGTTTTTCACCACCCTAAACTGTGTCCCGACTAGTGACTGGGTGGGCTGCGGGATCTTTTTTTTTTTTTTTAACAAATGGAAGGGCTGCGGGATCTTTTAACGTTCTGTTACTGGGCAAGGGAAGCTTATATGATGGACATACTCCTCTTGAATACCAGGTCAGTCACAGTAGTTTCTTAGCAGGTAGAGGGCTGGACTATGATTCAATTCGTTTTATTTTCCATGCACCACATGCAAGGTCTGCTGTTTTACTTCTGCTTCTCCCATACCCTTGCTTTAACATGTAAGATAAAGGTGTAAACAAGACCAGTAGGGGAAGAAAATAAGATATTAAACTCCAACGCAGCTGGCTTTCGTGGTACGGGGTGATGCCAACAATCTCTCCCGGTGAGGTCCCGGTCAGTGCTGAGTTCTCCAAATCCAATGAAAAGATGTTCCAGCACAGTGCTAAGAATGTCTTCTCAGCAAGATCTGGGGTACACCACATTCCCGGGATCCCTCCAGAAGGGGATAACATCACCCTCGCCTAGGCACCCCAGGTGGTAACCGGAGAAACCTGAGTGTACTATATATTTTTTTTCTTTTACCTGCGTTTAAAAAAATAAAATAAAAATATTTCCAGTGACTATGCAAGAGGCAGGGGACAAATTTAAACAGTCAACCTTGATTTTTAGGTGCAGGGCCCACTTTAAAGTAGATGGAAACTCGAATTGAACGACATTTAGCTTGTGAAAATGTGTGTCAGGAACAATTACCATGCTCTTTATCCTTGGGGCGAGTCGCGCTGCGCCTTCTCAATGGCCTAGGTGGCGGAAGTGGGAGCAGGTACCTGTAAAAATGAGGTACCCACCAAATGTGGCATGCCAGGGGGCTAGGAGTGCTTAAAGCAGAAATTCCACTTTTGAGTAGAACTTTAAGAGTTAGATGACCACATACTCCTTCAACTCTCCCCAGTTGCTCAACTTGGGACCGGTATGCAGAATGAGGTAACACATGTGCATAGCACATTTGTACACATATACTACAGCCAGCTCAGACAGGAGCCAATTAACTTACCAGCATTTCTTTGAAGCGCGGGAGGAAACCAGAATACACAGAGGAAAACCATACAAACACATGGAAAACATGCAAACTTCATGCAGATGGCCAAGATTCAAACCACAAACCGCAGTGCTGCAAGGCATAAGTGCTTATTACTAAGTCACTGTGCTGCTCTTTAACCTGTTTATTCACTAGTAAGATTGTGAATTAGTTCTCAAATATTTGTGTGTCCTCTGAACCCGAGATCTGAGTGACAGCATCATTATCTAATATTACCGCTTATGCAGAGTGCCAGGTTTAACAATCTGGATAATTTTATGGTTAGTAGTTTATACAACACCATAAAGATAAGTACAGGGTTATTTAATAATACAGGTAAGGGATCAACATTGGGCCGCGAGCCACACCAGCCAATCAGATTTCACCTTTTATAAGTTGAGGGCAGTCAGAACATGCAATGTTAAATTGTTGTAGCGTCTGTACATACAGACTGATTGATTGTTGAGTTCCCCAACCAATGTGGGGACCAGTAAGTTAGGAGTTAGCACGTTTGACATACAGAGCTTGTTGAGCTGCTTGCTGAGCTAGTTACATACAGTAGTTAGTCTTGTTGATAAAGACACAGGTCCATCTAGTTCAACCAATAAAAAGAGGAAAACAAAAAAGGAACAAACAACAAAAAACATTTTTTACAATCCTACATACACAATTCCATACCCACAGTTGATCCAGAGGAAGGCAAAAAACCCAGCAATGCATGATCCAAGTTGCTCCAGCAGGGGAAAAAAATGCCTTCCTGATCCCCCAAGGGCAATCGGATATTCCCTGGATATTCCCTTTGCCTATAAATATTAGTATCCATTTATGTTATGTACATTTAGGAGATAATCCAGGCCTTTTTTAAAGCAATCTACTGGACAAAACCACCTCTTGAGGGAGTCTATTCCACATTTTCACAGCTCTTACTGTAAAGAAGCTTTTCAGCTGGATTGGCAGAATGATCAGAGGTGGAGATGGAAGTCGATGTGATCTCTCTGGTGCCTGGTGCTCAGGTTTCCTCCTGTAGTCTAATGCTCTGTACACACGATCGGACATTGATCAGACATTCCGACAACAAAATCCATCCGATTTATTCAGACGGATGTTGGCTCAAACTTGTCTTGCATACCCACGGTCGCACAAAGTTGGTCTGAAATTCCGAACGTCAAGAACGCGGTGACGTACAACACGTATGACGAGCCGAGAAAAATTAAGTTCAATAGCCAGTGCTTGTCTTCTGCTTGATTCCAAGCATGCGTGGCACTTTGTGCGTCAGAATTGTCTACACACGATCGGAATTCGAGAACAAGATCTCAAATTTTGTGCAACGGAAATTCCGATGGAGCCTATACATGGTCGGAATTTTCGACAACAAGCTCCGATCACACATTTGCAGTCGGAAAGTCCGACCGTGTGTACGCGGCATAAAACTTGTAGGTTATTCAGTTTTTAGTTCAAATTGGCATGTTTATGTGTCAAAAGGAAAGAGAGGAGACACATCTGAAAGCAGAATGTAACATTTATTGCAGTATTAGGCCCCTTTCACACTGGGGCGGGAGCCGCGGCGACGGTAAAGCAGCTCTATATTTAGCGCTGCTTTACCTTAATTTTAAGCGGAAGTATTCGGCCACTCGCGGGGCAGTTTTACCCCCCCGCGAGCGGCCGAAAAAGGGTTAAAATCCCCGGCTACGGCGGCGCTTTGCGGCGGTATTGCCGCGGTATTACCGCGGTATCCCATTGAAATCAATGGATAGGAGCGGTGAATACACCGCTCCTATACCGATCCAAAGATGCTGCTAGCAGGACTTTTTCTACCGTCCTGCTAGCGCACCGCTCCAGTGTGAAAGCCCGCCGACTTTCACACTGGAGTGGAGTGTATTTTTAGCGCTGTACCGCCTGAAAAACGCCCCAGTGTGAAAGGGGCCTTAAAGTATGGCGCGGTATGAAACTCAAGGCTGCACTTTGATGACATCAACCATTCAGTTTATTGAAAGACACCAGCTTCTACCCAGTCACCACCCATTGGCTACGCCTACTGACACGTTTCACCTGGATTGGGCTTAATCGGACTACTGTGCAAATGCCAGTGTCTTTTTTAATAAAATAACCGGTTGAAGTCATCAGAGTGCGGCCTTGAATTTTGTACTGCAGCATTAGTGTTGAGCCAGATGTGCCCCTTTCTGGAACTAGCACCTGCTGTAGAAGTTGAGCTGAGAGGCTATTCACAGGAGACTTGGAGCGGTGCTGTCCGGTTTTCCTTATAAGTATTGCGTTGCTCACCTAGGTTACTGGCTGACTTACACTTAAAGGTCTAGTTCAGCTATAAGCGCTTGATAGTCAGAGCTTCCTGTATATTGGTTGACTTGGTGGTGTAGGATTCCCCCAGGTAAAGTCAGCTTGTGATAGCAGGCCAGACTTGTCTTGGTGTCTCGTATACCTGTAATGTTTATATTCAATTCGAAAATTAGGAAAAAAATGTTTCTTATAGATTTCCAATTGCCCTGACTTTTGTTTGTGTGTTTCCCTCTTACCTCCAGCACACTTCTCCAATCAATAGTGCTCCTCTCTCTAAGCAGAGCTGTTTATTGGAGTAGAGTGCAGTGGTTGTCTCAGACCACTGGAGACCAGAAGACCAGAAGGCAGAAGATTTTTAATCTTAATGCATTCTGTGCATTAAGATAAAAAACCTGTGTGCAGCAGCCCCCCTAATACTTACCTGAGCCCTTCTCTATCCAGCGATGTTGCACCAGCCCCTCGGTCATCCGGGACTCTCCCTCCTGATTGGCTGAGAAACAACAACGGCGCCATTGCCTCCCGATACTGTTAATCAGGAGAGAGAGGGGGTGGGGCCGGGCCGACTCCATGTCTGAATGGACACAGGGAGCTGTGACTTGGCTCAGTTGCCCCCATAGCAAGCTGCTTGCTGTGGGGGCACTCGACAGGAGGGAGGAACCCGAGAAGAGGAGGATCTGGGCTGCTTTGTGCAAAACTACTTCACAGAACAGGTAAGTATAACAAGTTTGTTATTTTTAAAGTGAAAGAAAACAGAGACTTTAGTATCGGTTTAAGCAATACTGTTTATTGGAGCAGGGTGCAGGGAGCATGTCAGACCACTGGAGACCCAGCACACTGCTCCAACCAACAGCTCTCTCTTCTTAAGCAATGCTGTTTATTGGAGCAGGGTGCCAGGGGCGTGTCAGACCACTGTAGGACCGGATGCTGCTTGTGAGTAAGGGCAGGGGTCAGGGAGAGGGTATTTTAACCCTTGCTGCAGAACTAAAAATTCCTAAAAAAGCTTCATATTTATTATTGTGTTTGCAGCCTGACTGCATTATAACCATAAATACAGAGGCTTCAATTGGGATTTAAGCTTCTTGGGACAGGAGCAGGTGTGAATGATTCTATGTACACTGTGACATATGTTAGCACAAATGTAAATTATGTTCAGTAAGAAAATAATAGTTCAGATTTCACAAAATCAAATAGCAGGGGCTCTCATTGCATTGTGACTGCTGAACATTTCTTCTGGTTCTCATCTACTGTGGAGGGGTGCAAGTCGCACACAGGATCTAAAAGTTAAATCCCGGCTCGTGGATAGACATGGCATACCCAGTACCGAAGGCCTAAAGATTTGTAATTCTGCTCAGCTAGTCTTGTGATCCATACACCTCCTGGCACACGTCTTCAAAGTCCAGAATCTCTATGCAGACTATAGGGTTAACAGCCTGGTCTAGAAGGTAGACCAACCTGTAACTGAACAATTAAGGGGGCGGAGGGGGTGCAAAGAGGCTTAATGTACACGGGACGTTTTTACAACCTCACCTGAACGATTTAACTTGACAGATAGTAACCCACATTTAAAACGTCAGTTTTGCCGCTTTTACATGCCGTGTTTGAATTTAGAAGCGTTTCAAAATAGCCAAAAATGAAAAACGCCTGTAAACGAAACTCGGCTAAACACGAGTTACCGCGTTTAGCCACGTTTAGAAGTGTTCGGAGCTTGAAATGCCTCTAAACTCAGCGTCTGAACTTTTTTTTGCATGCCTAAAAAGTCAACTGCCTAGAAACGACTATAAATATTTTGTGTTTAAATACAGCAAAGAGTAAATAACTAAATGGCAAAGGTAACCTTCAAAATAACACTTGAAAACTCTAAAACTTAATGTCCCGGAGTTGGGTTTTAACTGTAGACGCAACACTCTGCTGTTCTACAAGTGATCAAGTAAGTAGTGATTAAATATGGCATACCTCCCAACATTTTGAGATGGGAATGAGGGACTCTACTAACAAATGTATGTAGGCATAGGGTGCGCCCCCTGCCACACCCTTTTAAAGGAAAATTAACCAAAAAAAAAGGTTAATTAAATCCACAAGGACTTTTTTTTACAACTACTATTCCTTTATATTGACTTTTAAAATGTACAAATGCAGCAATTTAGAAATTGTATGAAAGGTTTAGCACTGGGAAACTATTTTTGAAAGACTATATAGATCAGACCAAAATGAGGGGCAAATGAGGAGGAATGAGGGACAATGCTCCAAATCAGGGACAGTCCCTCAAAATCTGGGACAGTTGGGAGCTAGAAATATGGTTGCCTCCATACGATAGTATTCTAAAAAGGGGGTCACCATGCATGTTATAATATGACTGTAGAATCTTTTATACAGTCAACTTTAGAATTACCAAAACTATGTAATACCTCCTACCTTTGTAATCTTTACAGTCATTTTGTATCCAGTCAGGTAGGCCCCTGTAATGTGTGCTGAATTTAAGTTAATAAGGTTTGTAAAACAAATACATGCCATTATGGCATTTAAGCAAATCATGACTGCATTTGCCTAAAAAAAAACTTTTTGATTTCTATTTATTTTATTAATACATTTAAAGCAAGAGTGCTATAGGTTACATGAGATTGTATGGTTTGTTTTTTTCCAGAAAAATCATCCGAGGAGAGGTTCCAGTCTCTGAAGCAGGAAGGAAATGATTATGTGAAGAACTGTCGCTATAGAGAAGCTGTGAAGAAATACACAGAATGTTTACAGATAAATCCAGAGGAATGTACCATATACACCAACAGGTGAGAAACGGTGACCACCAAGCACAGACACCAGTCCGATTCAAACATCCGGAATCAGGGAAGGTTCAGTAACCTTTGGCCTTACAGGCAAATACAACCAAGTTACCATTTCACTACATCTTTCAGCACCAGCTTCCTTCGTGGCTTTTGGCATTTGGTCACATGACCTTTCAGAGCCACATAAGGAAGTCAGCTCTAAAAGACTTCCCTATGCCAGATGCTGTGATCTCAGGTCTGAACAGAGAGCAGGTAGCTATATAAAGCCCAGTGGCTGTCACTGACTGTGGGTCCCAGACTGACCGCAGTCTAAATGGTGAAGTTTGTCCACTTATTACTGGGCCAGGGGGTAAATGCCTCCCAGCTCAATCTCCTCCTGAGTCCAACTCTAGTTGGAGAATCAAAGTTTGGATTTCATTGGTGGCTGTGGCAAAACAGAACGCTCTTATACAAGGATCCTTAAGGTGTAGGGCCCATTAAAGTCCTTTCCCTGGAACTACAAATCCCAGTATTCCTGGCAGTCATCGTGAGGATGCATATTGCCAGACCCTGACATGAGTATACTAATAATTTACAAACAACCTTACACCAACTGAATGTAAACTCAATGATTTTTTAAAAGCATATACTGTATATAAAGTAGAGATGCTTCCTCTAGGAACCAATTTGATTCCATGTGTTGCCCTTCTACTTTAGGCAAGAGAATGGAGTCAATCATTAGGCTGGCCATAGATAGTCCAGGCTGATTAAAAAAAAAAAAAAAAAAACAGATTCCTCCATCTACACAAGCGGGGTGGATAGAGGAATCCTCCCTACTGTGCCATTGTGTTCCGACAGCAGGACTTCTTCACTGTGAGAACAAACTGATCAAATTAATCATTAGATCGACTTTTGTCAAGTGGGAGTGGCCATACATGGATCGAAATTCATCCGATCCCTGCTGAACTGGCTGAATTTTAATCATCTATGTTAAGCTTAAATTGGATGTCTTAGGCTGTTGGGCAGAGTATTTGCTCCATATACAGTACTTATATTAGGTAGAGAGGAGCATGTCACATTGTAATCTATCAATATGCCAGTTGCTGGCCACAATTTAAAGCCCAATCAGCCTCAGTTCGTACTTCGCATTTAGGTGAAACAAGATAAGCTTCCCATTATTATCTGCTCATTAGTAATGTATCTTATTCTTAAAGTGGTGTTGCCACCAAAAAAAAAAATCTGGCTTAAAAATCATAAAAAAATAAAAAAAATAAAATATTTTTACTCACCTCTAAATGCCTGTTGCTAGGGGGTCCCTCTTAGTCTGCCACCTTCATTGCCCGGGGAATGACATCACTTCCCCTAGGCGCCGCACAGTCATCTGGGACCTGTCATGTGTCCCAGATGAGTGAGCGTCGAATCACGGCGCTGCTCGCGCATGCGCAGTGGGTGCCCGGCTGTGAAGCCACAGCCGGGTTGCCCACATTAAGAATGCCGGCGCCGCGAGCGGAGCGGGGAACGAGGGGGGGGGGGTCTCGTTCCCCCGCATCGCTGGACCCCGGGACAGGTAAATGTCCGATTGTTAAAAGTCAGCAGCTGCAGTATTTGTAGCTGCTGACTTTTAATTTTTTTTTTTTTTGTGGGCCCTCCACTTTAAAGCGGAACTTTACCCATAACAACCTGATAAAAAAATGTTGTTTACCAAGGAACATACATTCCACATTAATAATTATGTCACCAAAATTTGTATGTGCTATAAATTGCCTCCAGCATTGTCCCTGTTTCTTCTTGCCGGAGGCTGCCATTTTGCTGAAGCCCAGAGCCCCAACAGCAAATCATAAAGCAGAACTAAACCCATCAATTTACCGGTTTCAAAAAAATGTTACATCCCTGGAATGCCAGAAATGCAAACTGTCACATTTGATTGTGTCCTCGGCCAAACTGTCAAACCATAAAATGTCTGGTGTCATAACTGATCACATGTGCAGCACCATGGCAGTTGCAGTTCAAACAGAAGCAGCTTTAAGGCTGTCAGCAGATCGGCCTCTACAAACTCAGCAGTGCCTAAAAAATGGAGAGCAACTGAGCATGTGCAGAGAAGGTTGAGACAGTGTATTGCTGGATTTTAAACGGTATAGACACTTTTTATAATTTTTTACATGACTATACCTGCAAAAGGGACCAACCTGAAGTGATCTAGTAAGACTTAATTTTCTGCCTTCATTTTCTGCCTTTATTTTCTGACTTAATTTTCTGCCTAAAGTTCCACTTTAAGATACAAAGATTCTTACTAAAATTGTCAAGGTGCCCATACCTCAAAGAGCAATTGGACATGCATGGTTGTCCAGCATGTATATAAACCAATGTGTTTAGCTCATCTCAGTGTCTATGTTTAGATAAAGGGAAGAAAGGATGGATATCAGTGGCCCAACACCTTCTAACTCCCGAGCTATAGGAAGGCTTAACAGACAAGGGTGGGGCAACCTTGGCAGGAAAAGTCAAGATCGGCGTAGAACTTTAGCTGCCTTTATCTCTGGATCTACTGCTCATTTTGATATGGGGTTTTCAATCTCTGCTTCTGCATTGTCCACACATTCTTGTGGTTGCTTGTGACAAGTTCATTTTTAGCTTGCAAGCACAGTATTTCCAGTATATTACTTTATTTACTATAAGGTAAACATAAATGTTCAGCCAAAAAGTATTGTGCAATAAAACTGGACTGGGGGGCACATCATGACAATTTCATCCTGTACATAAAAAGTCAATTTCTTTTTTACATTCGAGATTTACAAAGAAACACAAATTGCTGGACCAACAAATGCTGAATTTGAGCTGAGCTTACACTTTCTTTTGCAGGGCCCTATGCTATCTGAAACTGTGCCAGTACGAAGAGGCCAGACATGACTGTGACTGTGCCCTGCACAGGGACGCTTCTAATATCAAGGCTTTGTACAGGCGAGCTCAGGCCTACAAAGGATTAGAGGTAAATGAGAGGATAATAACTGACAAAGCATAACTGCACTGCCGCTGTATTTCTATGCCACCAGCAGCTTGTGTTGTAATGTAGAAAGAGCCTGCAGACAGGAAGCCATGTTCACATCACTGGGTGTACTGTATGGTAAAAGTTCATCTGCATTACACGGCCATACAGTACATTGTGTATATTTGTGGAAGTCACAAGGGCCGGTAAGAACATGCTTAGATTGTACAATATACTGATATTTTCTACTTTCTAAAGGAATGGCTGCAATTTTAATGTTATTATAAAATAATTCAGCCTTTGCAGATTCCTAAAACATGAACAGGTGTGGTCAGAAAAAAATCATGCTGCAGGATATTTATTTCTTTAAAATGTTCTCTTCTTTTAACTGAGCAAACCAGTGCAAACAAAATAAAAACACCAAAGCTTTGTCGACACCTGATGCTGCCGTTCCAGCTCTACACACCCTCAAGACAATTTACATTGAGTTTGCAGTCTAGACTAATTGAACGCGACTCCACCATAAGCCCTAAGGAAGGGAGAGTCCACATCTCCTGGAGTGCATTGGCTGTATACTACAATTTCAACCAGTAAAGACTTTTAAAGAACCCACCTAGTCGTGTCGTGTGACTGTTCATACTACACAACTACGTACTATTCATCTAAGAACCTCAAACAAGGTACTTACACATCACAAGTACAGTTGGGAAAATAATTATTTTATCCCCTGCAGATTTTGTAAGTTTGCCCACTTACAAGGAAATGAAGGGTCTATCATTTTTATCATAGGTGTATTTTAAATGATAGAGACCGAATATCAACCAAAAATCCATAACAAAGACCTGATACAAATGTTATAAATTGAGTTGCAGTTCAGTGGGTAAAATAAGTATTTGATTCCCAAGCAAAACATGACTTGGTACTTGGTGGAGAAACCCATGTTGGCTAGCACAGAGGTAAGATGTGTCTTGTAAATGGTTACCAGGTTTGCACACATCTCAGGAAGGGTTTTGATCCACTCTTTACAGATTTTCTCTAAATCCTCAAGGTTTCTTGGCTGTTGCTTGGCAACTCGAAGTTTCAGCTCCCTCCATACATTTTCTATAGCATTAAAGTGGTTGTTAAACCACTAGCTCATCTTTATATCATCCCCTCTGTTAGATAAAAATCTGTATCCTAGTGCCTGTGCTTTATAAAAAAGGAGCAGATTTCTACCTGTTTTCACAGCATTTCCCAGCGATCACATGACTCCAGGCTCTCTGCTTTCCCTGTCTGATAGCTCCAGCGGGTGGGGCCGAGATCCCCCTGCTGACATCAAGCGGGGAGGAGAGGAGGAAAGAGCTTGGAGTCACATGATCGCTGGACCATGCTGTGAAAACCAGGTAGAAATCAGCAGCGTACAGAGGGGAGGGTAGAAACTGGCAGGATCAGCCAGGTATCTCAGATGACACATGGGGCCAAATGACACAGCACAAGCACTGTCCTGTATAATGCTTTAAAGAAGCAGGATCCATTTTTTTTTTGGGTTAACACACGCTTTAAAGTGGATTTCAACCCGAAAACTTGTTTTTTTAATTAAGGCTTGCACTTTGTACAGTATAGGATTTAATGTCATCTGTGCCCAGTCTTGCCATGAAGAAATCCAGAGCAGTCATCTTATCTTTCTTCAGTAAGATAAAAACTGACACAAATAGAAATAAGAGTCAGTTTCTCCCCCTTGCTCTGAGTGACAGGTGATTTACATATCTCATGCACGAGCCAGAGAAAGACATTCAGTGTACTTCAGATCCCCTCCTCCTTTCTTCTCCAGCTCTCCCAGGATTGGCTGCTCCACACCTCAGTATGATTGGGCATGCTGAAGTCATGTGGTGACTTTTCTGGGTTTTGATTGGATGTTAGTGATCATAGCAGAAGTTCAGTGTAAGAATACATAGGAGAAAATGCACAAGTGGAGTGTAGAGGTGGGCGAGGAGTCTACTGACATCACGACTCCACCCAGCTCCGGACAACAGACCCACCCACAGAATCTGCAATTTTTCGGGTCTCATAACAGACAGAGGGGAGACATTTGACAGGTAAGGATACATGCAGGAGGCATGTATATCCTTACAGATAACCACTATGGCAGTAGTTTAGAAAGGATGAGAGTGGGTTTACATCCACTTTAAGGTCTGGAGACTGGCTAGGCCACGCCATGACCTTGATGTTGCTTCCTCTTGAGCCACTCCTTTGTTGCCTTTGCGGTATGTTTTGGGTCATTGTCATGCCGGAAGACCCATCCACGACCCATCTACAGTGATCTTGCTGAAGGAAGAAGGTTCTCATCCAAGATTTTACAATACATGGCCCTATCCATTGGCCCCTCAATGCTTCAAAGTTGACCTGTATCTTTAGCAGAGAAGCAGCCCCAAAGCATAATGTTACCACCCCTGTGCTTGACTGGAGGGATGGTGTTCTTAGGGTCATAGTCAGCATTTTCCTTCCTCCATACACGGCGAGTTGAGTTAATGCCAAAGAGCTAAATTTTGGTCTCATCCGACTACAGTACTTTCTCCCAATCCTTCTCTGAATCATTCAGATGTTCATTGGCAAACTTCAGACGGGGCCTGTACATGTGCCTTCTTTAGGAGGGGGACCTTGCGGTCGCTGCAGGATTTCAATCCATGGCGGCCTATTGTGTTACCAATGGTTTGTTTGCTTACTGTTCCCAACTGCCTTGAGATCATTCACAAGCTCCTCCCGTGTAGTTTTGGACTGATCCCTCACTTTTCTCATGATCATCCTTGCCCCATGAGGCGAATTCTTGCATGGAGCTCCAGACCGAGGGCGATTGATGGTTATTTTATATTTCTTCCATTTGCGAATAAGTGCTCCGTCACTTGTCCACTTCTCACCAAGCTTCTTGCTGATGGTCTTGTAGCCCATTCCGACCTTGTGCAGGTCTACAATCTTGTCCCTGACGTCCTTTTGACAGCTCTTTGGTCTTGCCCATGATGGTGAGGTTTGAATGGAAGAAAGGAAGTGTGTGGACAGGTGTCTTTTATACACATAACAAGTTGTCCTTAGAGGGCACCTTCTTAAATTGACAGGACAAATCTGTGTATTACATGAGTACATACTGTAGCCAGTCTGTAGGAGCCAGAATTATTGTTGATACGGGATCAAATACTTATTTTCTTAACTTAACTGCAACTCGATTTATAACATTTGTATCGTGTTTTTTTTTTTTTTTCAGAATTTTTGGTTGATATCCTGTCTCTATCATTTAAAATACACCTATGATAAAAATGATAGACCCTTCATTTCTTTGTAAGTGGGCAAACTTAAAAAATCTGCAGGGAATCAAATAATAATTTTCCCCACAGTATATGCTCTGTACTAAGCCTGCCATCTGTATAGAACCTTCCTTGACTGTCCAGCACTACCAGTACACACTTATTAGAACATAATGATATATCTAGGCTTATTTAAAGCAGAACCCCAGCCAAAACCTTCCTAGTTATGGATAGACTTAGGAAGAATAAATGCTTCTGTCAAGTTGTATTGCTGTTTGTGACCCAGTTGTAGAGATTTCATCCGACTTCCTGCCCCCGGAGGATGTAACCCTTTGCCAACATAAAATGGCTGGAGTTGGGCTTTAACACAATAGCAGCCAATCAGCATTCAGCTTTCATCATTTTACTGGAGACAGAATAATGAAAAGATAATTGCTGATTATCTGCTTAATACCCTTTCCTTTTTTACTTGGACTATAATGCTTCAGTCCTTCTGTCTATTGGTGTTTGTGTGCAGTATATTAGTGGAATCTTGTTACATAGTTGGTGGAGTTGTACGGGTCGGGATGTAGAATCCTTGACATCAATGACTAACCAGTTCATTTTCTACAAAGAAAACTGTGACTAGCCTTTACTCGCACCATAAATATAATTTACAATTATGAGATGTTATACTGTATGCTCTTTGCTAAAAGTACAAGCAAGACAATCGTGTTAAGTGTCTTCCCTTGGCTCCATGCATGCGTATAAAAGGAGGAATTAATATTTCATGACATGCACAATACTTTTCTTTATGTTATTTGCGGTAAACAGAATGGGGCAGCAACCGGGAATTATGGTACTCGGAGGAGTATGATAAAAGCAGCCTAGGCTGGCACAACACTCTGCTCTTGTCCTGTAGATGAGCACGCTTATTTTAGTTTTGTGCACATTCTGGACTATACTGTCTTCGCATTTTGGAATATAGTCTTCGCATTTTGGAATATACTGTCTTCGCATTTTGTAAGATAATGTCTTCGCATTGTGGAAGATAATGTACATCAGATGTGCTGATTATCTAGTGTCCACACACTGTGCAATCCAGTTGTAAAAGTTCAGATTTTGATTCCTTTTTTATGATTTTTTTAATGATGGTTATTGTTTGATCGTGCTTTCAATTTTAATGTTAAAGCCAGGAAAAAAATGCACAAAGTCTAATGCTGCGTACACACGATTGGACATTCCGACAACAAAATCCTGGATTTTTTTTCTGACGGATGTTGGCTTAAACTTGTCTTGCATACACACGTTCACACAAATGTTGTCGGAAATTCCGATCGCCAAGAACGCGGTGACGTACAACACGTACAACAAGCCGAGAAAAATGAAGTTCAATAGCCAGTGCGGCTATTCTGCTTGATTCCGAGCATGCGTGGACTTTTGTGCATCGGAATTGTGTACACACGCTCGGAATTTACGAGAACGGATTTTGTTGTCGGAAAATTTGAGCCAGCTCTCAAATTTTTGTTGTCGGAAATTCCGACAGCACATGTCTAATGGAGCCTACACACGGTCGGAATTTCCGATAACAAGCTCACATCGAACATTTGTTGTCTGAAATTCTGATCGTGTGTACGCGGCATGAGGCCTCGGAGACACACGGAACATTTTGCCAACTCTCCTAGAAGCCTTTACTCTTGGCAGCAGCATTTTGGCAAAAAAAAAGTTTAACGCATCTGGGCTAATTTGTGCATGTCAATATATTTCATTGTCCTCTGAAATGAATTAAAGTGTTACTAAACCGAGGACCCTGCATTTACTAGATCTGGTCTCCCACAGTACACAGAACATGGAAATGCAATAGTTTTAGTAAATATAAACGGCTAAATACCTTTTCTCATCAGCAGTATATAGCAGTCTTGTGACTTATATCAGTGTCTGGTTAAAGCTTGTTGAAGTTTTAATTCTACTCTGACTGTGATGGCTTGTGGCGGGTCAGCTCAATGGGGATCACCTTCCCTGGGAAAAAGGATAGACAAAGGCAGGTTTTCTTAAAATCGGACTTATAGGCAGTTTTATTTTTAAAAGGTTGCTCGAAAATCAAATAAACAAAACAGAAAATAAATCCTCACCATCCAAGCACAAACTAAACAGAAATGGGAAAGAAAAAACTGTGCTAGTAGCAAAAGAGGATCAAGCTGCAACTCAAGACGTTATATAACATCAAATATATAAAAAGTGGGGAGCTGCGCTAAACGGATTGACCTATGACGCAATTAACTATTGAGTGTGCTCTCACAGTAAATATGGCAAGTGTAAAGAAAAATGTAAACACAGTATAGGGCATGTAAATGTGCCAGTGAAAAAAAAAACGAATAAAGTGATAATGACAAAAATTTACACACATAAAACCAATACACGTGCTATGTCAGTAAACCAACCGACTAATGGTAAAAAGTGCTAAACCATAAACATTAATAGTTAATAGCAAAAAGTCCATATGAAATTCGAGTGAATTGAGCGTCTCTTTCAGGGCGCTGTGCAGGCGCTATTTTTAGCACTTACAAAGCGCCTCAGTGTCAAAGTAGCCTTACAGCAGCCAATTAGAGTCTTCTTTGCATTGTAAGCTTGTATGGCATCAAAAACTGAATCTTCTCTGCTCAGACACAATAAATGGGGCCAGGGCACCTTGTGTTTGTCAGGGAGAGCAGAACAAGAGGGTTCTGGAATGTAGTGTTATAATAATGGTAGAAAATTTGATTTTTGATTTTTTTTTTCATTTTAGAATTACCAAGCTTGTGATAGTGATCTCCAGAAAGTAATCTCTCTAGATCCAGGAGTCCAGGAAGCCAATACTCTATTAGCAGAGATCACACCGCTTTTATCAAATTGCCTAAAAGCCAATGGACATGACAAACAGAGGAAGAAGATCCTGATTGAGGAGGTACGTCACTATTATCACCTTATAATTGATAGGCTTTAAATTACAGTATTGTATTATTGGAGAGGCTCTTTCACAGTATATACAGGGGGACAATAATAGAACATATAATGAAAATATATACATTGTCTGCCTGGTTTAATATTTCACTTTAAAGCGGAGTTCCGCTTAAAAAAATATTTTTAAAGTCAGCAGCTACAAATACTGCAGCTGCTGACTTTCAATAATCGGACACTTACCTGTCCCAGGGTCCAGCGATGCGGGAGAAGGAAGCCCCACTCATCTCCCCCCTCTCTGCGGCACCTGCATTGTAACTGTGGGCGGACACCCACTACGCATGCGCGAGCCGTGCCGCGACTGACCGCGCAATCATCTGGGACCTGTGACGTGTCCCCGATGATTGCCGAGATGGAGGGGGAGGGGTGATCTTCCTTCCGGCGCCGAGGGTGCGCCAGAAGAAAGTGGGAGCTGGAACCTTCTAAAAAGAGGGTATCCCCCCCCCCCCCCCAAAAAAAAAATGTCAGGGGGTCACCTTCCCATAAAGCGTAAGTTCCATTATTGTGTGGAACTCCGCTTTAAGGCCCCATGCAAACCTGTGAGCTGCACTGCGTGTTCCTGCAATATATGGTAGTGTACTATCTACTAGACATGTGCATTCGTTTTCGTCCGAATGCATTTTTGTCCGAATTTCGGGTATTTTCGTTATTGTTTTAACAAACGATAACGAATGTGCAAAATCCAAAAAGCGAAAGATCCGACATAAACAAATGCTTTATTTTCATTTTTGTTGCAACAGTTCGATATAGATAGGAGATTCGACATGACATGACAATAGTGATCTGTTTCCATCGAACCTGTGGTCGAATATGCTCTATTAGATCAAGATTATTCTACATAGAGAGAAAAGATTCGACATTATAGAGACAATAGCAAAAAAAGGTTGAATGTGCCTAACCTAACTCTATTAGTCCAAGATTATTCGACATAGAGAGAAAAGATTCGACATGAAGATTCGACGAAGCAGTCGCCGCGAGCGGACATTTATGGTCAAATGCTCCGCCCATAGGCTATAGAAGAATTCTAATGTTTGTTGACTAGTAATAATAATTAATAAATAAATTATTACTAGTGTCATACAACATTAGAATTCTACTGTAGCTTGCAAGCAGAACATTCGACCGGAAATGTACGATTGCGGCGTTGTACAGTTTAGCTGCTTCGTCGAATCTTCTTGGAACATTCGACAGACACCATAAGCCTTCAATGACAGATTCGACCTTAATTATTTCGGATTTTTTGGACGAATGCTTTTTTATTAACGGAACTAAATAAATAAAAACGAATTTTGGGAGTAATAAATGTATTTTTCGGACAAAAACGAAATTCTGAAACAAAATATTTCAGTGTGCACATGTCTACTATCTACTATGTTGTGCATGTTGGTGCAGTTCATTTTGCAGAACACCCAATGCAGCTTGCTCAATCACTGCATCGCACACACTTTTCAGCACAACACAGACGTGTGAGCCATCTCTGTTGGCGGAGTGGAGTGTTATGATGTGCAATGTCTACCTGATAAATGATTTAACTGACAAGCATTCTCAATGATTCAAACCTCAAATTTCGCAAACTGAAATAGAATCCATAAAATCCTTCCCCCCCATAGGCCCTGTACAATCTATAAATGACATGCAAAGCCCAACTCCAGGATGTTAGTAACTACCCTCCCACCCCCCAACTAACCACTGGTATGGAAAAAGAGAACCAATCCAAATGTCCATCTTTACATACCTAAAGCCACGGTTACGTGATCCTTCTCTACTGTTTACTTCCTGGGATTTTTCTTTGGGGTCCAAATCACTGCCTGCATGATGTGGACATCTCTTATTGGTGGAGGTGATATTCCAGTGGCCGGGTCTTCTCCTATAGGCTCCAGAGGACAAAGAATTAATAGGGGCAGTGAGGGAACTAGTGGCCAAGAAGATAAGCGGAGAAAAATTGGTCCCCAGGGAAGGATATTAGCTTGGCTCATATAGGAAACTGTGACTTTGATCCATTACACTACAGGATGGCTTAGGAAGAGGTGGAATCAAGATCAAGAAGTAAGGTAATTGAGACACAATACACTATTTACATTTCACTTTTGCCTGGAGCTGGGCTTTTACCTCCTCCACGGCAGAAGATTTCCCTGCACCTCAATTTATCCCCCCCCCCCCCCCCACCTAATATCGAGTCCACTCCCCAGCACCTACTTTGTCCAAACTACTACGGTACTTCCCATGTTTCCCCCAAATACTCACCCATTTTCATCCCTGGAGTTGGAATTCTGCCCTTCTACAGAAAGTACAGCTGGAAACATGTTCTATTGAACTTTGTTATTGGTTCAGAGTTTTTTCCTTCTATTGTACATATGACAACCTTGAAAAAAAGTCTTGCTAGGGTGTTCAGTATCAGATTGTTAAATCCTGCTCTAAACATCAAATGTCATAATAATAATAATAATACTAGAAATAATAGAAATAATAATACTAGATATAATAGAAATAGTAATAATAATAGCAATAGAAATAATAATACTAGATATAATAATAGAAATAGAACTAATAGCAATATTAATAATAATAGAATAAAATTGAAATAATAATAATATAAATAGTAATACTAGAAATTTTAATATAAATAATAATACTAGAAATAGAAATAAAAATAGACAAAATATTAATAGAAAAAAAAAAATTTGCATTTGTTTGAAAGGAGGCAGGAAGAAATCCTATTATGGAGAGTGGGTGAAGAGAGTGCTTTCATTTTCAAACCAAAAAACAAATAAAATTGTGCTGATTAGTTTTGTGCATTAAGATGGGGGAACAGATAGTGTAAGGGTTTTTTTACTTTAATGCAGAGAATGCGCATTAACCCCTTCCTGCCCATGCTATAACTGGCAGATGCTACAGTGCGGCTGTCCAGTTCTGGGAAGGGCGTCCACGGACGTCCTCCCAGAACCGTGCCTCCCGCATCGGTACGCTCTTTGACCACTGTGTTCTTTGGACAATCTCAGCGGCCCTTTACCAAGTGATCAGCTGTGTCCAATCACATGGTCACATGTAATCAGACCTGCCAGTTATCGGCAGTCCTTTCCTCGCATGCTGTCTCTGTGTGAGGAAAGGATAGACGTTAACGGCCAAGGCTGACAGGACACAGTGGTGTACCCACACATTGATCGTGATGGGGCCAAAATTTCTGTTTTAGCAAAAAATAAAAAACCCATTGGTGATTAAATACCACCAAAAGAAAGCTCTATCTGTCGCCAAAAAAAAAATGATAAAAATGTATCCAAATTGCGACAGCACTGAAAGCTAAAAAATTAGGAAAGCTAGGTCCACCTTTTGCAAAAAATAATAAATGCACATGTATTAAAAAAATGTGCATTTATTGATTGTTTTTTTGGGAATAAGCCTGCAAAGCATATCGACAACAATCAGTGGATTTAGGCTGGGTTCACACTATCGCCGCATGCGGCTCCCAGCAGGAGTCTGGTGCGTCCTGGTCACCGTTTCAGGTCCAATTTCAGTCTGAATGCGAACTGGATTCATAGAGCCGGTCAAAATCTCCTCCTATTGCGAATTGGATGCGGGGAATCCGCATCCAAGTCGCAATAGTGTGAACCCAGCCTTAGTCAGCAATGGTAGCGATCACATTTTTATTCTGTTGGGCTCCCTTTAACCACTTGCCGACCAGCCATCGTCGTTTGACGGCGGCAGGTTGGCTTCCCTTTGCAAAACGCTGTAGCTGTACGGTGGTCGCTTTAAGGGGTATAGGGGGCGTGTGCGTAGGAGCTGCTGCGCATGCCCGGCGGCCGCCATGTCCACCAGGCACCCGCGATCGCTCCTGACAGAGACAGAACAGAGATCTATCAATGTAAACAGACATATCTCTGTTCTGTCAGGGGAGTAGGGAGTGATCGTCTGTTCTTAGTAATTAGGAACAGTGATCTCTCTCCTCTAGCCAGTCCCATCCCCCAACAGCTAGAAACACTCATGAGGGAACACATTTAACCCCGTGATCGCCCCCTAGAGTTAACCCCTTCCCTGCCAGTGACATTTATACAGTAATCAGTGGCTATTTTGAGCTCTGATCGCTGTGTAAATGTCAATGGTCCCAAAAAAGTGTCAAGTGTCCGACCTGTCCGCCGCAATGTCGCACTAGTAAAAAAAAAAAAAAAGAAAAATGCCATAAATCTATCCCCTATTTTGTACATAGTAACTATGTAGACGCTATAACTTTTGCGCAAACCAATCATTTTACCAAAAATATGTATAAGAATACATATCGGCCTAAACTGATAAAGAAATCGTTTTTTTTTGTTTGTTTTTTTTGGGGGATATTTATTATAGCAGAAAGTAAATATTGTTTTTTTTTTTTTTTTTTTCAAAAGTTACACTCTTTTGGTTTATTGCGCAAAAAATAACTGCAGAGGTGATCAAATACTACCAAAACAAAGCTCTATTTGTGGTGAAAAAAAGGGCATACATTTTGTTTGGGTACAATGTCGCACGACCGCGCAATTGTCAGTTAAAACAACGCAGTGCCGATTCGCAAAAAATGCCCTGGTCATTAAAGGGGTTGTAAACCCTTGCATTAAGGTGAAAAAACTTCTGACAGTGACCGCCCCCCCCCCCCCCCCCCCCCCCCCCCAGCCCCCCATTTTTCTCACCTGAGCCTATTTATTCCCTCGGCGGAGACACGCGCACCCTCTCTGCCTGGGGTTATCGGCTCTTGATTGAATAGATAGATAGCAGTGCAGCCATTGGTTCCCGCTGTCAATCAAATGCAATGATATGGGCGCCGGGGGAGGGGCCGAGTCCGGCATTTTGTGTCTATGCACGCAAATGCTGGACTTGAGAGCGTGTCTGCAAAGTAACCCCCAGGAAAGGCGCTTCTCCCAGGGGGTTTACCGATGTGTGGAGGAGCCGCAAGCGCTGCCGGGGACCCCAGAAGATGAAGACCGGGGATACACTGTGCAAAATGAACTGCATAGTGGAGGGAAGTATGATAAGTGTGTTGTTGTTTTTTTTTTTTTTTTAAAGAAGATTTACAATCACTTTAAGGGGGCAAATCCTTTCGGGCTGAAGTGGTTAAAGAACACTCCAAAAAAAGTATTGCTCCCATGATGTACCGTATTTGAAAATGCCCTGTTATGATTCTACGTAAGAATTGCTGTTCATCAGCATGAGGTTTTTCCCTTAGACCAGAAACCTTCATTCTGTGTTAGTTACGGTTCTAAGGAGGCTGGTGACCATCTATTCAGTAGATGTGGTGTACAGTACTATCACTTTATATTTTAGCATCCTTGTCCACATATAAAGAGCAGCAATTGAAGAAGATGTTAGCGCCAGTCATTCAATATTGGGTTCCTTCAAGTTACAGAGAATCATACAGTAGTCGTTGCTGAAGCAAAGCCAATCATCTGTCAGTGATTACCACTATAAGTGTTCATATGTGTTATATGTGTGATAATGGGACCTCTTATGCCCCGTACACACGATCAGACTTTCCGACAACAAAACCGTGGAATTTTGTTAGGCGGTTGTTGGCTCCAACTTGTCTTGCATACACAAGGACGGTCACTCAAATGTTGGCCAACAATTATGAACGTAGTGACGTACAAGACGTACTACGTGGTTTTTCAGCTCTTTAGTGACACCCTTTGGGCTCCTTCTGCTAATTTCGTGTTAGTAGAAGTTTGGTGAGTGTTGATTCGCGCTTTTCTTTTTGCGTTTTTCATTTAGCGCTATTATTATAATTATTCTTGATATCACTTGAAAAAAAAAAAAAAGCCTTTGACAATTCGTTTTACAATAACTCCATCAGTATCACCAGCAAAGCAGCTTAATTATTATCCCATTAAAGAAGAAGAGAATTTTTCGCTGCATTTGGAGATTTCCTAATTTGCCACGTCACCAATGTTAATTCTCCATTACGAACGTTTGTTTACAAGACCGACCGCTTCTGCTTCTGAGCATGTGCTGACTTTTGTCCGACGGATTTGTGTACACACGATCGGACAATCCGACAACAAACATTTGTTGGTGGAAAATTTGAGAACCTGCTAGCCAACCTTTGTTGGCGGAAAATCCACCAACAAATGTCCGACGGAGCATACACACGGTCGGACTTTCCGCCAACAAGCTCACATCCAACATTTGTTGTCGGAAAATCTGATCGTGTGTGCGGGGCATTAGTGTAACAGATATCAGGGGTAATGGTCAAGTTCTCTAGAGATAAAAATACACAAGGGTGGAGGCTGAGTATATTTAGAAAGATCACTGAACTCCATGGTGACTTTTATATTTCATTAATTACAAGGATGTCTTATTCCTCATTTATACACCAAAAGAATGATGCAGGCTGGCTGCCATTCACAGATACAACCTGTGACCGACAGACTGATATTTATAGAAGGTTGAAATCCGGGCCCTTTTGATGTCTGGAAGTGATGGCATTTTCAGTTTGTTGACATTCATATGAGTGTAATGTGAGCCTATGGCAACTGGAAGATGTGGATGGCAACATGGCAACTAAGGTTTTAATCCAGATCTTAAACTGCGATGCAGCAAATGCGATTTAATAATGAATAGGCAGCCAATGATCAGCAAATCAATCATACTTTAAAGTGAACCTTGGCTGCAATAACACCTGTGCTGTTTTGCTACCCTGTTGTCTCCTCTTGCTCTGAGATTCCATAGTGTCTGTCCGGATGACTCAACGGCGAGGCATCTAGTCACATAATCTCTGTTGGAGGGTCAGCAACTCTGAACTATGACTCCCCATCAGCGTAAATCACATAACCAGATGCCGAGGCTTTTCATCAGGTGACCATGTAATACTAGTGCTGTGCTTTCTGCAGCATACGTGGGTATAATAGGGGTCCCATGGTTCTCAGTTCAGCGCTGGAATATTTAAATGCTGTTATAAACCTAATAAACCTGAATCCTACTGTATATCAGGTATTCTATTGATAAAGTTCATCATCGTATCCACAAAGTGAAAATCCACAAAGTTCATGTTCATAATGACTAAAGCTGACCATACACTAGTAGAATTTTGTTTGAAATTTCAGAACTTTTCTTTGATTTTCTAGCGGATTGTGGGGTCAAATTAATTTTCAACCACAGTGGCAAGAAAATTTGAAGGAGCAGGATGGAAAATTCTTGAATGAAGAAATTTTCAACAGTGAAAGTCCATTAATTCCAAAATCTAATGTTAAGAGCCATGTGGGTGCCCATAGAAAACCAACAACTTTCTTTGGATGAACTTTTCTTTATGTTAATGAATATACACTTTATCACTAGAACACTTGATATAGGATTTGGGTTTTTTAAAGTGGAGGGCCACCCTGAAAAACAAAACTTGATAAAAAGGTTAATACAAAATATATATATTTTTTTACTTACCAGAAATGGCTGTTGCTAGGCAGATCGTCCTAATCTGCCTCTTCCTGTTCCTCGGAGCTGTTCTCCTAGCGCCGCCTTCTAGTGAATGGGGTGCGGTGTGTTATGGGAACTGTGTCCCACAACACATCGCGTTCCCCATTCACAAAGGGACGAGCGCCGACTCGCGCATGCGCAGTAGGTAACGGGCAGCGCTCGCTGCCCCTTTCCCTTACTGAGGATGGCGGCGATGGGACCGGAGCGCAGAGGGACATCTCGGCCTCCACGACCGACATCGCAGGCGCCCTGGGAGGGTAAGTGTGCTTAAGTGTACAATTTGCGACCTGAATTTGGGGCCCCATATCTCGGGGGGCCACTTGGTGCTAGAAACCCAGTGGAACTAGCACTACAACATATTCAAATATGGGGTTCCTTGCACCAAGTGGCCCCGAGATACGGGGCCCCAAAGTCAGTCAACTGTGTCCACCTGCAGCAATGTCATTTCGGGACCCTTTGGGTCCAGAGACCCCAAATTTTGGCTGCAACTAGGGGGCATTTAGGAACCCTTAACTACCAAGTTTGAAGTTTGGGGGACCTATGACTGCAAATGGGCACAGTGAGGCTGCAAATGGGCATTGTTGACCCTCTTTTCCACTTACAGTAGCTGCGCATTTCTCACCCTAGGCTTATACTCGAGTAAATGAGTTTTCCCAGTTGTTTGTGGTAAAATGAGGTGCCTCAGCTTATATTCGGGTCGGCTTTTACTCGAGTATATACGGTATATGATTTGTAGTGTGTGTTTTTTTTTATTTATTCTTTTTATTGGTGTTTGTTTATTTGTGATTAGCATTGCAGTGTTTTTAATATATTTTTTTAATTTGTAGAGCAGCTGGGTTGGCATGCAGTTACCGAATTTTTTGCTTCATACGACGTACCTGACCATAGGACACACCTAGATTTTAGAGGAGGAAAACAAGAAAAAATAATATTCTGAACCAAATGGTGTACTAAAATATTTACCAGTGCCCATGAAATACATCATTAAATGCAGCCTGACCTGTGCCCATGAAATGCACCATTAAATGCAGCCTGACCTGTGCCCATGAAATGCACCATTAAATGCAGCCTGACCTGTGCCCATGAAATGCACCATTAAATGCACGTACAGGCAGAATCACGTACCTGTACGTGACATTCTTCCGGCGGTTGGGGGGTCCGATCAGCCTGACCTGTGCCTGGCGACTGACAAGGATGTCATTACCTGATCGCCCGGCGGGTGATATCAATTAGGTTTTAGGGTCAAATAAGGTCTGCGTCGCCCCAGGTTAGTGCCAGTAGACCCACGCGCAAAGCATACACCTCCCTTAGTGGCACAGTATCTGAGCGGATCAGATCTATACTAGCGTCCCAGCAGTTTAGGGTTCCAAAAAAAACCGCATTGTTAGCGGGATCAGCCCAGATACCTGCTAGCACCTGCGTTTTCCCCCTCCGCCCAGCCCAGCCCACCCAAGTGCAGTATCGATCGATCACTGTCACTTACAAAACACTAAGCACACATAACTGCAGCGTTCGCAGAGTCAGGCCTGATCCCTGCGATCGCTAACAGTTTTTTTGTGGTAGCGTTTTGATTCAGTCGCTTCAGTCAGGAGCTTTTTACCTGTGAATCTCAAAAAAAATAAAAAAAAATAAAATAGTTGTCGTTTTATTGTTCTCTCTCTCACTCTATCATCTGCCTGTCACTCAGAAGACAGAGCGGCCCGAGCGGCCATACTCGATTCGGCCGCTGGGGCTGCCTTGTCTTTCTCAGCCAGCATAGGCTTCTAAATGTTGTGCCAGCCAGGAGTTCATCGGAAAGTCAGGCCCATTAAATATTTTTTTTTTTTGTCCCAAGAGATCGTTGTCACTAAATGATATATTGCTCAAACATGTCATGGGCATATGTAGAAATACACCCCAAAATACATTCTGTTGCTTCTCCTGAGTACGGGGATACCACATGTGTGGGACTTTTTGGGAGCCTAGCTGCGTACGACAGTTTCGGAGGCCATGGAATGCCCAGATGGCATAAAACCCCCCAAAATGACCCCATTTTGGAAAGTAGACACCCCAAGCTATTTGCTGAGAGGTATTGTGAGTATTTTGCAGATCTCGCTTTTTGTCACAAAGTTTTGAAAATTGAAAAAATAAAAAAAAATTTTTTTTTTCTTTACTTTCTTCATTTTCAAAAACAAATGAGAGCTGTAAAATACTCACCATGCCTCTCAACAAATAGCTTGGGGTGTCTACTTTCCAAAATGGGGTCATTTGGGGGGGTTTTGTGCTATTTTGGCATTTTATGGCCTTCGAAACTGTGATAGGTAGTGAGGAGTGAAATCAAAAATTTGCACCCTTAGAAATCCTAAGGCGGTGCTTGGGTTTCGGGGCCCCGTACGCGGCTAGGCTCCCAAAAAGTCCCACACATGGAGGGGTGGCCTGGTCAGTATTCGCTTCATAAGACGCACATGCATTTCCCCCCCATTTTTTTGGAGGGTGGGGGGGGGGGGTAGTGTGTCTTATGGAGCAAAAAATACTGTAATAATTGTAGGGCAGCGCAGATTTTTTTCTTATATAGTTCACAGTACATATAACACGATGCCACAAAAATACAAATATCCACTTTAACAAGCCCTAATTAATATCATTAAAAATGTATTGTATACAGTAAGCACAAAATCCATGCAAATGTCTGTTCAGATGTGCTTGCTCTCAAAATAATACTCAGCCTTCTAGAGAAATGTAAGCAAACAGGATCACATTTTTGGTGCTACAAAAATACAGTCTTCCTATACTTTGTACATGTTTTATTTCCTGTGATGTACACATCCTGAAGACTCTTTGTATGGATTTCCTGTTGATGTATACACCTGCAGCAGCTGAATAGCACAGTTATACTGTGGTGATTATGGCAGACTATGCCAGGGCACTGTGCATTGTTATTGTTGGTTGTAGTCCAAGCTGGGAGCACACAGGAAAGGGTGATGATGCAGCAGCTGAATTAAGTAAGCGTTGTCACCCTGGGATATATAGGGGGAGATTTACTAAAACTGGAAAGTGCAAAATACGCTTGTTCAATTAAAGAGAAAGTAAACCCTCATGAGTTTTACTTCCTCTTTATTTCCCTGCAAAGGTTAAAGCATAGTGGGCTACTATGCATCGCATAGTAGCCTATTATGTGTCACTTACCTGAAACCGAAGCCTGCGATGTTACCGATGTCCCCACTAGCAGCGAGCGTCCATCTTCCCCCTCTTCCTTCCGTGGCCACGAACTCCGGCTCTGTGACTGGCCGGAGTTACGTGATATGCGCGAGGGAGTCACCAGTCACGGCATGACCCCTTTAGAAACGGCACGATCTGCCCTTCTAAAGTGCGCATGCACCGTAGACATCAGCGCACAGCTTTATCGTAAATATCTCCTAAACCATGGAGGTTTAGGAGATATTTCAAGCACCTACAGGTAAGCCTTAATATAGGCTTACCTGTAGGTAAAAGTGGTTGTACAGGGTGAACAACCACTTTAAGCATTGGCAACAAAACCTGGAAGCTGGTTGGTTTCTTTGCAGAGCTGCACAACACTTAGCATTCTCCAGTTTTAGTATACAACCCCCATAGCATCTGTGGATACACCTGGGTAGCATGATTTAATTGAAAGCAGGACTAAAAATGGATCAAAGTGTACGTCAATCCAACAACATCTTTTGGACAGCGTGGGGAAGGATTAAAGGTTTTTATTTCTATCCAGGACTCTGCTAAAAAGATTTACCCTCACTTCCTGTCCTGTTAAGAATGATTTAATCAGACAGAAAGTAAGGGGAAATCTGCTACAGGGGGAAAAAAAACCTTACAGGTATTTTATCCCTCCCTTACGCCAGTGAATAAAATAACATTTTTAATTGTTAATTTTGCTCATGGTGAGTTCGCCTCACTTCCTGTCTAGCAGCAGCAGGACAGAGAGAGAAGTGGTTTCCCTCTAATAGAGACCATAAAAACCCAACACAAGTTCTAACCCTTCCCCGTTCTATCCAAAACTAATAAAAAATAAGTTTTGGCTGGACATATACTTTAATTTTATTGACAACATGAATACACTTTAATAAATATTTTATAAATGTCCATTCAGTGGTAGTATTCAGTATATACTAACTCTACAATTCCTCTCGCTTTATCTGGATACTTTCCTGCTTTCCTGCTTTGTGCTGTTGCACTGCGATATGAATTGGGCCCTCTGTGTTTGATGAACACCCCCCTCTTTCCCTCTTCTTTTTCTGTGATGTACCAATAGGATCTCCTGAAGAAGCTAAAGGCAAAACGTGTAGCGATCCATTGGCGCTGTCACTGAAGCTTTCATGCTTGGCCTTGAAGCCAGAAGAAATCCTCCAGAACTACCTGGCTTCCCAGTCCCATAGGCCATCCATGTGACTTCTCTGCTTCAGCTTCCCCATTTGTATGAGACAGTGTACCTTTTCAGATCTGTTCTTTTGTACAGTTGTGCTCATAAGTTTACATACCCCAGCAGAATTTGATTTCTTGGCCATTTTTCAGAGAATATGAATGATAACACAAAAACTTTTCTTTCACTCATGGTTAGTGTTTGGCTAAAGCCATTTATTATCAATCAACTGTGTTTACCCTTTTTAAATCATAATGACAACATAAACTGCCCAAATCAAAAGTTTACATACCCCAGTTCTTAATACTGTATATTGCCCCCTTTAACATCAATGACAGCTTGAAGTCTTTTGTGGTATTTGTGGATGAAGCTCTTTATCTTCTCAGATGGTGAAGCTGCCCATTCCTCTTGGCAAAAAGTCTCCAGTTCCTGTAAATCCTTGGGCTGTCTTGCATGAAATGCAGGTTTGAGATCTCCCCAGAGTTGCTCAATGATATAGAAGTCAGGAGACTGAGATGGCAACTCCAGAACCTTCACTTTATTCTGCTGTAGCCAATGACAGGTGGACTTGGCCTTGTGTTTTGGATCATTGTCATGTTTTAATCTCCAAGTACGCCCCACGCTCAGCTTCCTGGCTGATGAATGCAAATGTTCATCCAGTATTTTTTGGTAACATACTGCATTCATCTTGCCATCAATTTTGATCAAATTTCCTGTGCCTTTGTAGCACACACATCCCCAAAACATCAGCGATACACCTCCGCGTTTCACAGTAGGAAGGTGTACCTTTCATCATAGGCCTTTTTGACTCCTCTCCATATGTGGACTTTATAGGCACTTGTTTATGAAAAATATTTTTAGTACAAAATTTATTGAATAACATATATAATTAAACAAGAAACAACATACAGTACATACATAACACCAGTATTGACAAAAAACAATATTGGAATAAAAGGCTGAGAACTCGGAAAGACTACCCCTATGGGTATTACAGTACCACACGAAGATTCGCTAGACGTGGGGTCGGTGTGCATAGAGTATTAACACCATGAATTCTTCCCACTGGAATGTGGACTTGCCCAAGGAGGGGGTTGGTCGTCGGTTCCACCAATTAAAAAAAGAAGAACTTTTTGCTCGACATGTTTCGCGACTCCTAGGTCGCTTCCTCAGGAGCTTATGTTCTGGTTTAGAGAAGACACTGTGTTACTTTATGTCACTTTTACATAACTGTATCATACAAACATCATACAATCAATATAAGCATTAACATAGATAGAGGTGAGGCTCACCTACTGATGCAGAGCCCTGACCCAGAGTCTCTCTGCTCGCTAGCGCCGGTGGGCCCACCAGATGGTTTCACGTAAACCCCCCTAAAGAACGAGAGGGGGGAAGGAGGAAAAATGGACACCGTAGGCCACCGAAAAGCAGCGTTACCACCTCTACCGGGTGTACTCACGACCGGTGAGACCCTCGAGGTTCGGCACTGCTGTGCAAGGACAGAGTTATGGGGACATAAATGGTAACTAGTGATACAAAGAAGGGATGAAAAAGGGGCAAGGCAGAAAAGTAATGATAGACAAATAATTAGTCAATTAGAACATCGTGTATTAAATGTTCACTGAAAAAGTAACCTCTCTACATATACTCCACAATACTTACTGGAGTAGGTATTTGTAAGAGGTATAATAGGTTGCTTAATGCTTCACTCTGCTGGAGACCCGGAACTTGATACCCAAAAGGAAAAGTCCGTTCTAAGGGGATATATAGATACAAAGGTGCTTATAAGTACTCTGCTATGCATGTATGTCGTATTACCTAAAGCCAAAATAAAGAAGAGAGGCCTAGTAGTATGACCATTAGGGAGAGGAAATATCTCCCAAAGGCCACATTTTGGTATAAATAACATAGTGGGCAAGGTACTTGGAACTTACTGTAGCAGTATTGAGAAGTACAGACTAATGTTTGCCCCCTTAAAGTAATGGACCCCATAGAGCATAAAAGGGCATCAAAAGAGTGAAGGGCACTATACCTTGTAGGGAAGGTGGAGTCAAATAGTGTCTGTCCAGCAGGAAGGTAGTGCGGCTGTCTGGCTGGTGTATGGCCGCCGCTCTCACAGGGCATCTGTGAGAAGTGGCAGCCAAGACGCCGCTTCTTATGTCCCGATCGGATGACGTCGGAGCACGTCCGACGTCAATCCGAACCAGCCGGAACGTCATCGACAACAGCGTGGGTGCGCGCGCAACACATACTGCGTTGCGTTCCACGCGGCGTAGATGGCGTAGCGGAGGACGTTGCATAGCAACGTCGTCCTAGCCGCACAGCATCGCAGGCCTGCACCCATGTGGTCCCCGATGGCAACGGGGGACCAGGGCAGCACGGAACAGCGGTGCTTGCGGCTTGGGCGGCTGCATAACCCTGCCCGCACTGGTGGCTGCAAGGTGTCTGTCCTCAACGCGGTGTATGGAACATGGGGTCCATCGCGCTAAGTTAGAATGGAAAAACAATACTGGCGAGGGAAGGGAGAGGGCGGGGAGGGGACAGTGCATCAGGAGGTTGCCTCATGTTTGAAAAGAAATAAAGACATCAAATAAAATTACAATACAGCAACAAGCAATTCACAGTGTCTTCTCTAAACCAGAACATAAGCTCCTGAGGAAGCGACCTAGGAGTCGCGAAACATGTCGAGCAAAAAGTTCTTCTTTTTTTAATTGGTGGAACCGACGACCAACCCCCTCCTTGGGCAAGTCCACATTCCAGTGGGAAGAATTCATGGTGTTAATACTCTATGCACACCGACCCCACGTCTAGCGAATCTTCGTGTGGTACTGTAATACCCATAGGGGTAGTCTTTCCGAGTTCTCAGCCTTTTATTCCAATATTGTTTTTTGTCAATACTGGTGTTATGTATGTACTGTATGTTGTTTCTTGTTTAATTATATATGTTATTCAATAAATTTTGTACTAAAAATATTTTTCATAAACAAGTGCCTATAAAGTCCATTCTTCTTTCCTCTCTCTATTTCGGGAAAAGGAAAACAATTCTTGATACTACGTAGGATGTGGCACTTACATATATGACAGGTGTTTTCTAGGTTGCCACCTTGGGACGCAGCAATCCTTTTTCTTGATCCTCTCCATATGTAGCATTTATGGTTGTGTCCAAAAAGATTATTTTTGGTCTTATCGCTCCAAATGACTCTGTACCAGAAGGTTTGAGGCTTGTCCCTGTGCTCTTTGGCGTATTGTAAGCGGGATACTTTGTGGCATTTGCATAGTAATGGCTTTCTTCTGGCGACTCGACCATGCAGCCCTTCTTCAAATGCCTCCTTATTGTGCATCTTGAAACCATATGTTTTCAGAGAGTCCTGTATTTCACCTGAAGTTATTTGTGAGATTTTCTTTGTACCCCTGGCAGTTGTGGCTGAAATTGTAGTTGGTCTACCTGACCGTGGTTTGGTTTCAACAGAACCCTCATTTTCCACTTCTTGATTAGAGTTTGAACACTGCTGATTGCCATTCTCAATTCCTTGGATATCTTTTTATATCCCTTTCCTGTTTTATACAGTTCAACTACCTTTTCCCGCAGATCCTTTGACAATTCTTTTGCTTTCCTTATGACTCAGAATCCAGAAACCTAAGTGCAGTACTGGATGAAAGATGCAAGGGTCTGTCAGGAGTCCAGAAACGCATTGACCTTTTATATATATATACACACACATACTAATTACAAGCGGTAGGCGTGAAGGGGTGGCAAGGGGCCAGCAATACGTTGAGCATAGCAAGACGATCAAGCCTGGAGAGTGAGCCCCCCAGCAATGCCTTTGGAAGGGTCACTTCCTTGAAAGGGGCAGGGATTGTAGATTGGATGGAATGTTTAACTTTCAGCTGTGAGCAATTATCCATCTTCACGAACCATCAGGGAATGTAAGTAGGCAACACATGTCAGTCAATTTTAAATCTATCCAATGTCCAAACGCATGTGGATTTTTCTATCCTGGTGGCAGCTGCTTTATTTTTTTACAATACAGTAACTACAAGTATGTAGTCCTCATGTATAACAGACATGGTACAGTACATCAGATTCCTCACATCATATATAGCTTTGCTGACAACCTTATAACATCATGTACAGTACAACAGTGTAAATAAAAATAAAAATGATGCAGGAGAATCCCATACAGAGATCGAACCAGCCGGGGAAAGGGGGGGGGGTCGGGAAGGGGGAGGGGTGCAGAGGAGCGGGGGGAGGGAAAGCGGAGGGGAGAAGGTAGGCACACGTCTGTATGTCCCAATTCGACAGTTGCCTAGGACAAATAGGACAAGCAAGGCGGCTATGACAGCTTATATTAAGTTGTCCAGGGCAACCATACCTTATCAAACTTCCAAGGACAGCCACGACTAATATACATCAACTTATAAAGGGGCAAGGCAGAATTAACTTTATCCTCCCAGGAAGACAGAGTAGGGGGGGGCAGGGGAAGACCACCTGCAGAGGATCTCCTATTTGGCGTAGAAAAGAAGATAGGAGATTAAATGTTTACTATGGTGCGGTCTTTGTACATCCTCGTGGATACCCAGGAGGGCCAGTTCAGGTGTCCTGGGGACAGACAGTTCCAGCCGGACATCTAATTGTTCAAATATGCCTGACCAGAAGGTCGATGGGGCAGGGCAGTCCCAGAACATATGCAAGTAGGTACCCAAGTGTGTGCGACACCGGGGGCAGTACGGGTCCCTATCAGGATATATCTTAGACAATCTTACCGGGGGGGGGGATAGACCCTGTGGAGAAATGTTATTTTTTATCAGCTTATCTCCAGCTGAGATTACCAATTTAAGACCCTGTTCCAAACAATCCACCCAGTCCTCCTTGTCCAAGGCAGGAATATCCATCGTCCACACATCCCAGAGCTTATCCATTGTGGGGTAATCTGTTATCAACAGGGTACCATATACCCTTACCAATCATTGTGAACTGTGACTGTGGCTTAGTAAACATTTTATAGGGGCCACAGTGGAAACTAACACATTGTGGCACTCATAAGGACAGTACAAAGTATCAACTGAACCACAATGGTACCTGAATGGTATGAGATAGGTTAGTTGCAAATGTGAGATGACCATTGCCCAGTCTGCTTTCGGCCAGAATGGTGACAATTCTCTTATCTATAGGAGGTCTTTGGCTCCACTGACTGGTGCTGTCAAGAGGACTAGTTTAAAAGACAGAATATTAAAACTTTCACAAATGTTACTGATTCCCATGAGAAGCTGGCACCTGCCCTTCCATTGACATAAACTTACAGTATAAAGATGGATGGAAGAGTTACATAGTTCATCTGTTTGAAAAAAGACACAAGTCCATCCAGTTCAGACAATAGAAGGGGGGGGGGGGTGCAATCGTATATACACAATACTATACTCACAATGGATCCAGAAGAAGGCACAAAAAAAACAATAAAGCATGATCCAGTTTGCTCCAGCAGGGGAAAAAAATCCTTCCTGAACCCCCAAGGTGCAATCAGATATTCCCTGGTTCACCTTTACCTATGAATGTTAGTATCCAGTTATATTATGTGTATCTAAGCATTAATCCAGACCTTTTTTTTTTAAGCAATCTACTGAGCTGGCCAGAACCAGCTTTTCCACATTTTCACAGCTCTTACTGTGAAGAAAACTTTTCGTATTTAGAGACTAAATCTCTACCTCCAGATGTAAGAGTTCCCCCTCCTCTGTAATGACCTTAAAGTGAATAACTCAACACCAAGATATGGACCACTTATGTATTTATACATGTTGATCATATCCCCTTAATATCTCCCTTTATCTCTTCTCAAGAGAGAATAAATTCAATTGAGCTTATCCTTCCTCATAGCTGAGCTCCTCAATGCCTCTTATCAGTCTGGTTGCTTTTCTCTACACTTTCTTCAGTTCCCCGATATCCTTTTTGTCAACTGGTTCCCAAAACTGAACTGCATATTCAGATGAGGTCTTACTAATGATTTGTACAGGGGCAAAATTCTCTGTCTCTCTGTCTCTCTGTCTCTCTCTCTCTGTCTCTCTGCTCTCTGTCTCTCTGTCTCTCTGTCTCTCTGTCTCTCTGTCTGCCTGTCTGTCTGTCTGATCATACATGCACTTTTAGGGTTGCAGAATGTTTCCAGTTTTATTATGGCTTAACCTTCACCCTACAGACATGACAGTGATCCTATTCTCTTGTACTGGTCACCTGATTTCTTGTGAAATCTGATTGAGACTTCTCCAGGTCTTGCTGTACATTGTTTCCTGCTTTAAAGTCTTCTAGTACTTCAAATAGCTCCTGGGTATCTTTAAATTCTGATGATGAACTCTGGACAAGGGCAGTGATTTGCACTGAACTATGATGACCAGTCAGTCCGTAATTGAGTGGTAAAAGCCAACCAACTGCTATGTGCGACACATCCATAATAGCTCCAGTGTCATTCATCCAGGGTTTCTTTCTGATAAAGCTTCCTAGTAGGATAGCAAGAACTGTTCCACGTTTTTCTAAATATATTTACATAAAGCTATAACATCTGGGTGTTCACCTCTGCCACAGAAGGAGCGTCTATTTCTTAGGTCTCACAAACTATAGGGCCTATTTGGAAGGAAGGCCTTTCCCCTACAAGTAGATTTTTTGGAAGAAACCTGAAGTACCCAGGGAAGGCCCATCTTTGTACAAAGAAGAAAACATACAAGTTGAGTGAAGGTGGTGTCCCATGCCAGCTCAGCAATGCCATGGTGAAAATAACGGTCAATGTGTATTACAGTATTTTACTATTATTTGTTTAGCCCTCGATATAATGGTAAAACAATTTGATGTTATTGCCCATAATATTATGATGATGATTCAAAAAAAGCTTATGAGTTGCTGTGGGATTGTTGTATATATTTCTTAGTGCTGTTAGAAATCTCATCTGTTAGTTGCAAATATCAGTAATAGAACGTCATTCTAAATGTTGTTACTGTTTTCCAGGTGAATGAGAACGAAGACGTATCCAATCACTGCAGCCTTAATGGACATGGACATAAGCATGGAAATGGCATAAGGAGGGAACGGCCTCCCATCACCAAGCCCAGCAATTCCTATGAGTTTGAACAGCTGATGAGGGAGATCATAGAAGAGAAGGACCAGGAGAGCTGCGCTCAGCTACTGTCCCTCATAGAGCCAAAGGACTTACCAACATATCTGAGCAACAAGCTGGATGCAGAGACCCTTCTACTCATTACACAGTCCTTGAAACATCATGTCCTGGAGGAGAACCCTGCCCTAGTGTACCAGCACCTGTCTCACCTTAGCACAGCCGATCGCTTTACGGTACGGGTTCTAGGATTATTTACAGCAGGGGTCTCCAAACTTTTGAAACAAAGGGCCAGTTTATTGTCCTTTGGGTTTTAGGGGGGCCAGTATGAGTAGAGAATTCTCCATTGTCAGTGGGAGCAAACCGTGCCCCATCATTGGTTTTAGTGTGAAAAATATTACCCCAAGGGCCAGACAAAGGCAAGTAAAGGCCTGCATCCGGCCCCCCAGTTTGAAGACCACTGATTTACCGCATGAGCAATGATTGTATCAGAAAGTAACAGATAGAAGGGAGTCCTGTATGTGAAAGTGTTCAAGAACATGTTTGTGCTGCTCCTAACCAATCAGATTCTCTTTTTGTTAGCAGATAAGTGTAGGGTAGAATATGGTAGTGGTAGGCAACTATTTTTACTTTCGATGTTTCCTAGCATGATGCTGATAAGCACAATTTAGCGTTTGCCTCATCCATGTTAGCCATCTGCAAAGATTTTGTATGTCTTAGAGAATTTATCATGATGGAGCAAAAATTGGGTATCTATCACAGGTGTCAAACTGGCAGCCCTCAAGCTGTTGCGGAACTACAAATCCCATGAGGCATTGCAAGGCTGACAGTTACAAGCATGACTCCCACAGGCAGAGGCATGATGGGACTTGTAGTTCTGCAACAGCTGAAGGGCCGCCAGTTTGACACCCCTTCTATAACTAATTTATCAATACATGTGAAACCACTGTGTCCTATTACAAGGTCTAAGTATAGGGTTTAGTGGTAGGACACGGACCAAAGAATCCTAAATACTGCTTGCACACATGGGGCTTGATTTACTAAAACTGGAGAGTGCAAAATCTGTTGAAGCTCTGCATAGAAACCAATCAGCTTCTAATTTTTAATGTCAAAGATTAATCGAACAAGCTGAAGTTAGAAGCTGATTGGCTACCATGCACAGGTGCACCAGATTTAGTAAATCAACACCACTGTGTGTGTCCCGCAACTGTTGTACATATTAATGGCAGATGCCACTACTGTTTGCATGTAGCAGCTCATCTGAGCTGTTATATGTGAATACCAACCCTGGACGCAGACAGTATTTGTCCAGGGTTTGCGTTCCTGTGGAGTTTTGGCTGCATACATACGGGCCACAGATAATCAGTCAGTTTATGTGCTGCCATAGAACAGAGTGTTGCCGGGTCTTTAAGACACCACTGAATACAGTAAAGTATCCACAGCTAAACTGCCATGTGAATGCAGACTAACTGAACTGGAAAAGTGTACAATTATTGAAGTCTGAACATGTAAAGCATTTTCAGAAGCAGGTCAGCAGTGTTTCTTTAACTGACCACCACATTTTGTTAGGCATTCATAGCGAGGCAGGGGTGTAGATAATGGGGGGTCAGGGGTGTTCAAACCCCCCCCCCCCCCCCCCGAGCATCCTGGCAAAATGCCCAGACAGTGTCCCTGCTGTCTAGCCTCAGCACAGTAGATGCAATCAGAGTTTGAGGGCAGAAACCAGCCCCCATTCTATTGTGCCCCATCCCTTCAGTTTAATAAGGGGTCCCCCTGAAAAGCATGAAATTACTGAAAGGTCTCCGATACTGGCAATTGACCGTGCACGGTTGAGGGAACTCCTAGAGGTATCATATGACACAGCCGAAGGGAGACTGGGGATGCAGAAGTTTCCCTACTCCTTTTTCCCGTGCTGAATCTGAGGTCTGGTAAGTGGGGAGGCATGAATTTTCTGTTTTGGGAAGGAGGAAGTGAGAATTCCAGCCTGGTGATGTTTCTTTTTTTGGGGGGGGGGGGGTTAAGGAAAGGGGGGTGGGTTTGCTTTTGGAGAAGGGGGGAGTTTCTTGTAGAGAAGTTTACAGGGGGTGGTTAAGGGCAGGGAGTTGCTTCTGGGAGGGGAGTTTGATTGGATGAAGGAAGATTTTCTTCATAATTCGGAATCTTTGCTGGGGGAGAGGGTGTTGACTGAGGGAGATATTTTTGCTTTGGGGGGTCGGTTTAGAGACATTTTTTAATTTTTGGGGATATATTTGAGGGAGGGAGATATTTTACAGTGGGAATCTTTGCTTGGGGAGGGAGGGTTCTTAGGAGGGAGAGGGTTTTTCTTTCCTTTTTAAAAGAGATGTTTTAAAAAAAAAAAATTATACTTACCTAGGTGGATGGAGCATCGATCCAATGTTGCATCTGTCCCCAGCTGCTTCTAAAGCCCCATACACACAGTCGGAAATTCCGACCACAAAATCTGTCTGATTTTTTCCGACGGATTTTGTCCGACACTGGTGTTGCATACACATGGTCGGACAAAGTTGTCGGAAAATCCGATCATTCTGAACGTGGTGACATTCGTTGCATACTACGGAACTACATAGAGGCTAGTAGCCAATAGCTTTGGTCTTGTAATTTGATCTGAGCATGTGTGGCAATTTGTCCGTCAGAATTCGCTACACACGATCGGAAAAAGTCCGATCGGACTTTGTTGTCGGAAAATTTGAGAGCAGGATCTCAAATTTTTTCTGACGGAAATTCCGACGGAAAAAGTCCGATGGCGCCCACACACGGTCGGATTTTCCGACAACATGGTCCGATAGGACATTTTCCGTCAGAAATTCCGACCGTGTGTACGGGGCATAAGACCAACAACAGAGTGATTAAAGACTGCTGATCACTCAGTTCTCAGCCTTAAGTGAGCAAAGACTGGTGACTGTCAGTCCCTGGCTCTGCCCCCCCCCCCCCCCAAGCTCCCTGGAATGCCGGGCTGTGAAAGGTGCAGGAGCGGAGTGAGCTACTGGTCCAGGCATCTGGGTGAATCTTGACTTTAAAGTTAGGATCTTTCCACAGCCTGGATCTGCTGAGCGATGTCAGCTGACAGCAGGCTATAGCTGGCTGTCGGCTGAAAATGGGTCACAAAAGTACAGCATGAACTACACTCCTCCCCAGGAGAAGTACAACCAAGCGGTATGCCGTCCCTTCAGAGCGCATGCACCGGTGACATCACTGGCTGCTTTCCATGTGAATATCTCATATCTCATAGTGTGGATGATTTATTGTTTATTAATAATTGGAATATGTCTGTTTAATCCTTTCCAGGTGGTCCTCTCCTTCCTCAACCCGGTAGAGAAAGATGAAGTTCACAGCCTCCTCGCCTGTCTAGCAGAGAAACATGGTGAAGAACTGGACCCCAATGCCATATCAAGCCTGGCAAAGCAATATGGACTCTGATCCTTAGACCAGCACACAAATTCTATGCACGGTTTGATCGATCTTATCATTAGGACGGAGAATCTATGCAAATCTCAGTATCAGATGACTTGAGAACACATTCAGCATGACTGTTTAAATGTTATGTAACCTGTAACATCTGTTTATCCATGGCCAGGTCACATTCTGGGCAATAGGGTGATACAAACACATTCACTATGTCATATAAAGAGTCGATCAGTTTTCTTGTTAAAAAAAGAGTCGATCAGTACAGACTACTCCTTGCCGATTGTTGCTCCAAACCTCCAGCTGCAATGGTGACCAGTCTACAAACATCGATCAAGTGCAGATAAAGACATCTGCAGCCTCCAACCCTTGACACACACCGTGCTCAGAAACTTTACTTTAAAACTTGAAATGACAGAATCATAATGTCTACATTGACAGTTCTGTCCCTTCAAATTTTGAGAAGTGATCACTATTCTTCTTTCTTTTTGTGAGTGTTCGATGGGGTAAAATAAGGTTGGTTGTTGTGGGTTACAGCACATGAACTTGAAGATATATATATATATATATATATATATATATATATATATATATATATATATATATATATATATATATATAATTTATCTCTCGCTCTCTTTTTTTTCTCTCTCTCTCCACTATCTATGTATATGTATATATATATATGTGTATATGTATGTGTATATATATATATATATATATATATATATATATATATATATATATATATATATATAGGATAGACCCATTTAGACCCTATTTTACTGTGTATATAGAAGTAATGATAACATAATTTAACAAGGTATTGTTCTTTGCACATTCAGCAAGCTGATGCCATGGAGTTCTGCTGTAAGGTGGTTATATTCAAGTAGACAACATTGAGTAGCAGCTTGCTTGGATGCACTGTAGAAGATTCTGTTTAGCTAAATGTATACTGTACTGTATAGCCAGAGGTCCACTGTTCCCTGGTGTGGCTATACAGCTTCCTGTGCAACAGCCACTGGGCAATGGCTTTGCAGTGTGTGAAGATTTCCTTCCATAATCGCATATGGAAGAAGTTGCACAGGAAGTTGAAAGGCTGCCCCAAACATTAATGTCAGACTAGCTTCTAGCCCATGGAAAAAACTGGGCCATTCTGAGCCCCCTTGCAGATTGTCTACATGGGGTGTAGTAGGCTGTGAAGTCATGTGACCGTATAATCCATAGTTGTTTGGTCACAGCCTGACAGTGTGCACCGCATCTACTAAGACCAAAAGGGAAGTCCAAACAAACGTGATAATTAAGAATGGACACTGGTAGTTGTATGGGTTTGTATAGAGGGGCAAATGCATTCAGCTGTCCATTTCAGATCCTTCACAGGTGCTTCTGACCTCCATGTGTCCAGCTTCTAAGCTCCGTCAAGCTGCTTTTGTATTCCTGTTGACTTGTGTGGGGGGGGGGGGGGGGGGAGCAGTTCTGGTACAATCAGAAGCAGGTCAACAGGCTCTAAATCACACACTGACAAGTTTATATGTGTGGTCCCAATGCCAAGCTCACCATGCTAAAATTCCTGTCTCTGTTCCTCCAGAAAGTCTTGTCCTGCCTACAGTAGCGGGTTGGTTATTCATCTAAAAAAGGCCGGTCTAAAGCCTGCTGTACCTAACCAAGGTGTGTGGAGCTAAGAGTCCAGGTGCTTGGTTCTCACCACTAAGTCGCCCTGGAGGAAGAAACTGGTGGGTGATTATGACTTTCAGAATTCACCAAAAAGTGAGTGTCGGTGTTGGGTGCTCTGACACGATTTATTAAAACCTGATTGGTCTTTGAAGTGGATTAAAAAAAAAAAAAGTTGGTATTAAGGTTTACAAACACAGCCATTATTGCTAGTTTTAACCAAAATATTCCCATCAGTTCCACATCAGTTCCCGCCATTCTTAGATAATTCATGCTCAGCATTTTCTAAATGTATGTGGATGAAATCAGATGAGCACACGTAAAATGTTTCACAGCATTAGACATGATGTAAGAAAGGTGATACTCGCTGTAGTCTCCCATAGATGTTACTAGACAAGAGCTAAAAGACCACCATTCTTAAAAGCACAGACATCTACTAATGCCTTGTACACACGATCGGACATTCCGACCACAAAATCCGTACTTTGTGCGTCGGAATTCACAACACACGATTGGAAAAAGTTAGATCGGATTTTGTTGTCGGAAAATTTTAGATCCTGCTCTCAAATTTTTCCGACGGCCACACACGATCGGATTTTCCAACAACATAATCCGATCTGACTTTTTCCATCGGAAATATCCGACCGTGTGTACGGGGCATAAGAGCTTTGACAACAAACATATAGACAGTGTGGTATTTATTCCAATGACAAGGAGAACAAAGGGGGGGTCTGTAGTCGGCTTCTGACCGGCTGCTTCTGTATTGTGCTTTGGAGGTTTCAGGCCCATCTTGTGATAATAGTTTTGTCCACATGGTGGCGACCTTCAACACAATAATGAAATGCACAATCCACAAATCAGAGGCAGCACAAGATCAAATCATTTGCTCTCTTAGTAAGTATGTATGCATACACTCAAGGATTACTAATCATTTCTATTAGGAGCAGACAATTCTATATTGTCTCTTCTTATATTGGGGTGGTTGCTACAAATGCTGGAAAAACAAAAATATTCAGCATAATTTGTTAGAGAAAGGCTTCAATTCTGTATTATTCCATTCAGCTGTTAGGCCATCTACAAAACTATACTTAAATAAACACATTAATGAATGCTAATGAGCTGTAAAAACACAGGTGGGCTTATTTGATAAAAAAAAAAAAAGCAATATACAATAATCTGTAGTAATGAATCACAATTTATCTTCCATTGATCGGATTTCAGTATTCTGATTGGGTGTTGAGGGTCACTGCCTGTTTTATTGGACTTTCCTTAGAGCATTGGATACAAAAGGGTGTATTTCTATAAAAAAAAAAAAGGTCAAAATCCTTTTTGTCCTGTGAAACTGCATGTTCTGTGTGAAGGGCAAAATCTAATGTTACAAGACTATTTTCTAACCAGGTTATTTTTTCATACATAATAGAATGAATAAAAAAAATACCAAGTTATGGCCACTAGATGGAGCTGATGATCAAATGTAACAAATACTTATTTTCTATGAATATCAGCTACACCTAGTGGTCATAATGTGGTATTTTCCCCCAACCTCTCTACTTTGTGAATGAATAATATGCAAACCGGATGAGAAAATAGCCCAGTAACATTTGACTTGACCAATTTGTACCGATTGAATGTACAGGCAATTTCACACGACGAATAGCTGCATTTTTATTTTTTATAAATACACCCCTAAGGGTTCATAATTTCTGTTGCCATCTCTTCATACTTTTCTGTCATTCATTCACCCCACTATGAGGGGGATTTTTCCCACCACATTCACAACAATTTATTGTTCGGTTGACAATGGTTTACTGTTGAATATATTTCATTATGAACTGTACTGTAAATACTTGTTGGTTTATGAAAAGAACTTTATATTCAAAACAGATGATGAGACAGTGCGTGTTGATCATAGTATTTGTTTACATATATTGCTTAAAAATGCATATTTATCACAAGTGAAGATTTATTAAATATTTTTTCATTCATTAAAACTGATTATGAGTATTATTTCATGGTTGAAGAACATATCTAAAAACTGAAGGGAAGTGAAGGTGCTGAGCAGATGATGATTCCAGTAATCGGGAAGGATTTTCTCCCCTCTGGAGAAAATTGGACCGGGGTTTATTTTTTGCCTTCCTCACAATCGAATGTAGCTATAATTTTTTCTATTGGCTGAACCTGATTCACTTGTGTCTTTTTTTTTTTTTTTTCAACCTACATAACTAGGATTTTTCTATGTTTACCTTCATGCTTCAGAAAATCATAATCCAGCCGGATACCTCCAAATTACACATCTTCCATTTTATGGTGCGTTTTTTGTAAGAGAGACCAATTTAGAAACCAGGAGCAGTGAGATAGACTGGCTTTGGGATCAAAGCTTGATTCATAAGCCTCGTACACAATTGTGTGAGGACAGGCTGTTATCGGAAAATCCGACACCGTTTGTATTAGGGGTGCAACGGATCGTCACCGATCCGTGATCCGAATGGGTCACCCTGTTCGGATCAGCACACGCCCGATCCGCGGATCACTCCACGGAGTGCTCCGCAGCCTCGGCCTTAGGAAAGGCCGTGGCTTCGCCCTAGCTCCGGAGCGGCGGCCAGCTTGGTGCACCCATCGGCCGTTTACAATGTGATCGATCCGTCAAATGACGGAGCGATCACTTGTAAACAAACCGGCGTCATGATGAGGCCGGTTCCTCTCTCCCCTCTGTGTACTGATCTGTACAGTGGAGGGGAGAGATCGTATGGCAGTAGCGCTGTGGGCTGGATCTGTAGTGCCCACAGCGCTGCTCTGTGACAATTGTAGTCACATCCCTCCAATACTCTGCCAATACCCAGCCGTACTCGGTGATACCCAGCCATGCTCAGCCAATATTACAGTGGGGGAGATGTATATTACAGTGTGGAGATTGTGGATATTACAGTGGGGACTATATGGTGGTGGGATTTTCACAGGTTTTTGCAAATTCAATTATTATTTGCTGATCCGAGGAACGATCCGATCCGTGAGTTTTTTGATCCGTTGCACCCCTAGTTTGTATGCTCCATCGGACAATTGTTCTTGGATTTTCCACGGACAAATGTGGGATAGCATGCTTTAAAATTGTCCGCCAACAAATGTGTGTTGTCGGATATTCCGATCGTGTGTACACAAGTCCGTTGGACAAAACTCCAAAGTACAAACACGCATGCTCGGAAGCAATGCTCACCATAACACAACATTAGCAGAAGTTGTTTCGTGTTTGTTGGCCGACAATTCTTTGCCGTTTGTATTCAAGTCAAGTTCCTGGCCAATGATGCCCTTTGGACAAAAGTCCTACGCTTTGTTCGATGAAAATCCAATCGTGTGTACGAGGCTTTACATTGCCTTAAAAAAGTATTCACACCCCTTGAAATTTTCCACATTTTGTTACAACCAAAAACATAAATGTATTTTATTGGGATTTTATGTGATAGACCAGGGGTGCCCAACCTTTTAAAGAGCGAGGGCCACTTCAGCGACTTGGTAACCAGTCGCGGGCCAAAATGAGCAGATGACAGTTCTGCATCCACTTTGCGTATGCAAAGCGGACACAGACACAGCCCACTCTACTCTATGGGCCCTCTCATCTGATCAAATGGAAGGGGACGGATCCACTTTGCAGATCGGATTGGAAGGAGGAAGGTGTAAATGGACACAAGTCTGTTTACGTTTGCCGCTCCATAGAGGTGAATGGAGGGTCCGATTGGGTCAGACAGATCATGTTAAAGCGGCCTAAGGCTGCTTTTACACTGATGGTCTGCAATCTACCCGCACCTGTGGCTTTCCTGCAGGTTAGCTGTACTTTGCTATAGAATTCTATCATATCCTGCAGGTGTGGTGCACTTTCTGAAAGCGCACCAAACCCACAGGTAAAACCAGAAGTCTATGGCTCAGTGCAGGTAAGCCGCAGGTACACTGCGCTACAGCTGCGGATCAGTTTAAAAGCAGCCCAGTAACCACTGCAGAACAGATATGTCCATATATACACTGTGATTTTAGTAATAAACTTGCTGTCCCAGGCAGAGTGCATTTGGTATCACTCTGCCTATGACAGGAGCCGGTGCTATACAGTAAGCATTGGCTTATGCGGCTCTGCTCCGCAGCTGCTTGCTTCCTCTACCGTGGGCTTCATTCACAACACTGATGCTCTGGCATGGCGGGTAGACAACCTGCAATCTGGGCTTGCCAACCCGCCATGCCAGAGCAGGAGGTCGCGGGCCACTGATTGGGCACCCCTGTGATAGACCAACACAAAGTGGCACATAATTGTGAATTATATGGAAAATGATAAATAGTTTTCCATTTTATTTCAAATGGGTATCTGCAAAGTGTGGCATGCATTTGTATCAAAGGAACTTGGGAAATGTGTAGATCCCAAACAGGACTCTTCCAGGCTCCCGGCCAGACCCTCTGCCACTATACATATATATTACTGTGAAAAAGCTTTAGACAGGTGTGAAAAAAATTAAATACTGTTAAAAAAAAGAATGCTTTCAGAAATAGAAATGTTAATAGTTTATTTTTATTAATTGATAAAATTGAAAGCAAATGAACAGAAGACATATCCAAATCAAATCAACATTTATTGTGACCACCCTTTGCCTTTAAAACCTTCTGTCTCTTCATGTCATTCCAGACAGACTCAATGATGTTGAGATCGGGGCTCTGTGGGGGGCCAAACCATCACTTCCAGGACTCCTTGTTCTTGTTTCCACTGTATATAGTTCTTAATGACATTGGCTGTATGTTTGGGGTTCTTGTCCTGCTGCAGAATAAATTTGGGGGCCACGCCTCCCTGATGGTATGACATGATGGATATGTATCTGCTTGTATTTCTCAGCATTGAGGACACCATTGATCCTGACCAAATCTCCAACTCCAGTTGCAGAAATACAGCCCCAAACGTGCAAGGAACCTCCACCAAGCTTTACTGTTTGCAGACACTCCTTATTGTACCGCTCTCCAGTCCTTCGAGGAACAAATTGCCTCCTGCTACAGCCAAATATTTCACATTTTGACTTGTCAGTCCTGAGCACCTGCTGCCATTCTTCTGCACCCCAGTTCTTATGTTTTCATGCATAGTTGAGTCGCTTAGGCTTGTTTCCACATCTTCCTCTGTTCCAAAGAGTTGTTGGGGAACATCCCAGCCCTGCAAACAAAGCATTGCACCTTAAAGGCTAAGTTCACCTTTCAAAAAAAAAAAAAAAAAATTATATATTTTTGCAAGTAAAATAATGTGCATTTATTAAATTTTTTGAGGAGCCTGCAGAGCATTGCACCCACGATCAGCATATTGTGGGTACAATATCAGGCTCCTGCAAACTCTGCCTACTACAGCTTTCAGCCCATACCTCCATACCAGCTTTTTGTTTGTAAGCTGGTGGAAGTGTCAATGAACTATGCGAGTGCTCACCAGCGCATTAAGAACTACAAGCCATCTGGCATGTTAATTTAACCCTTTGATTGCCAGTAGCAGTAACACACACCATACACCTCCCTTACCAGAATAGCGTTTGAACGGATCAAAATCTTTGATCTGATCAGATCTATACTAGCGTCCCCAATAGATTAGGGTTCCCAAAAACACAGCGTTAGCAGGATCAGCCCAGACACCTGCCAGCACCTGTGTTTAGCCCGTCGCCCAGCCCACCCAAGTGCAGTATCAATAGATCACTGTTACTTGCAAAATACAGCACACAAAACTGAACGTTAGCAGAGTCATGCCTGATCCCTGCTAGCCCTAACAGTTAATTTTTTTTGTAGCGATTCAAGCAGTCACTGACAACCAGTTGCTCTTTTGCCTGTGAGTCGCACTAGCTGTACTTATAAATTTAGTGGCCAAAATGTCCAAACAGAGGTACACTAGTGAAGAGGCCTACATGATCCTGAGCATGACAGATGAGAGTAAAGGAATCCTCACTGACAGATTCAGGCTCAGTATACGAACCTGTAGAGAGCAGCGGCACCCTGACAGATAGCTCTGAGGACGGAGTAGTGGTCCCTGCCAAGGTCAGGCATTCCCATTCCCGTTCTTTTGCTGAGATGCAACATGGTTCTCGTATGGAGCACAGAGCCAGTACTAGTGCCGCTCAACCTTCTGGTGAACTGGCAAGCACCAGCGATCTAGTACGTCGTAGTCAAACCAGCACTGCAGTAACGTGGTGACGTGGCGAGTCCCATAAGTGAAGTTCAAGCTGGTGCGGTGGCTAGCACAAGTAGTGCCCCGCAGCCACCAAGAATTTAAAGACAAGCCCCATTCACTGGCCAGATTTTAGGACCCTTGACTTTTTCATGAGCTGTATTTCATGGAGGATCTGTACAGATCTATTGTGGACCAAAGCAATTTATATGCTGGTCAATTTATCGCCACAAATACAAATTTAACGCTTGCCCGAGAATGTGGCTGGAAACCTATAACTGTTCCCGAATTTAAGACCTTTCTGGGCCTATCCCTCCTCATGGGCATTACTAAAAAGTGTGAGTTGTGGTCATATTGGTCCACTGACCCAATTCACCATATGCCCGTATTCTCTGCTTCCACGACCAGGACACGATACGAGAAAATCTTACAGTTCATGCACTTCAATGACGATGAATTCTGTTGTCCTCTGGGTGACCCTGCATATGATCGGCTCCACAAAATTCAGCCCCTCGTAAACCACTTCAACCAACAGTTTGCAGCCTTGTTTATTCCTGATCAACTTGTCTGCGTTGATGAGTCCCTGATTACGTTTTCTAGCCGCCTTGCTTTCAAACAGTTTCTCCCCAGCAAGCGTGACAGGTATGGGGTCAAGATGTACAAGCTCAGTGACAGGGCAACAGGCTATACATATAGTTTTCTGGTTTACGAGGGAAAAGATAGCAGCCTGGAGCCCCCTGGCTGCCCAGACTACATGGGGAGCAGCTGTAAGATTGTTTGGGACTTGGTGTCACCCTTATTCCGAAAGGGGTACCACTTGTACGTGGACAATTATTACACAAGTGTTCCATTTTTTGGTCACCTTTTTGATTTTGGAATTGGCGTATTTAGCATCGTGCGATCTAAAAAAAAAAAAAAAAAAAAAAAAAAAAGAAGAACAGTGCATGTATGCCCATTCTTGGCAGAGATTTCTTCATCCACATCGATCGATGTGAATGGAGAAATCTGTTAGATTTGAACGAAAAAAGGAGAATGGTGCATGTATGCCCATCATTAGAAGTGGGTGGATGCAGGGCGATATTCTAATGGTGGGCATACCACCGACCGATCGATCGATGTGAATGGAGGAATGTTAGGTTCTCTTTTTTCATTTAACCTTACAGGCTGCATGAAAAAAAAGAACATTACAATATATGCCATTATATATCATCTTGGTATTGTTTCTTTCAGCCGGTGGTCGGCTTTCATGTAAAAGCAATCCCAGTGGCTAATTAGCTGCTAGACTGCTTTACAAGTGGGACCCCCCCCCCCCCCCCCCACTGTCTCCCATGGTTTTCTTGGGCTCTCCTGTCCCAACGGGGAACCCAAGAATGCAGCTGGTGGTCCTATCAGCTGACCATAGAGCTGATTGGAGACCAGAATTGCTCCAATCATCTCTATAGCCTAAGAAAGACAGGTATCTGCTCCCCCCTGAAAGGTGACACAAGAGGGTGGGAGGAACCTGATAAGCAGAAGTTAAATTTTTGGGTGGAACTCTGCTTTAACAAGCAAAAACGAATTCTGCAGACTCTGATGTAAGGGGAGTTCTGGGAACCCTGATTTAAAAAGGAAGTAAACCCTGATGGGTTTTACTTCCTTTTTGTTCCCCTGCAAAGTAAAAGCATAATGTGCTAGAATGCATCGCATACTAGCACATTATGTGACACTTGCCTGCAAACAAAGCCTGTGCTGTCCCCGCTGCAGGCTGCATCTATCTTCGCCCCTCTTCCTTCCGGGGCTGCGGACTCCCCCACAGGTTTGGTTACTACAAGTCCTAGCATAGTGGGCTGTCAATGCTCAGTCCCTCACAGCTGGGGGGACAAACACAGGGTTAACCACTTCCAGCCCAAGGACATCATATGACGTCTTTGAATTTCAGTGGAAATATCTGAATGATGCCTGTAGATGCAGGCATCATTCAGATCCTTGTTTTCAGCCGGCGATTCTGTGCACCATAAGAACAATCATAGTGGCAGTTCCGCCGCTTGATCGTTCTTACAGGCGACGGGAGGGGACAATCCCCCCCCCCCCGCCGCCATCTGGTGCTTCTCTGGGCTTTCGTGTGCTATCGGGGACCCGGAAAAAGAATCGTCTGTGGCCGGATGACAACCATAGAGATTTCCGGTGACCAGATGGTCACCAGTCATCTCTATGACCGTCGGAGGCCAGGGCGTGACGCCATGTCCGGGCCGCAAAGGTAAACAAAGCCACGATCGCGGCTGGTAAGCATGAGATCGTGGATTTTTTTTTCGATCTCATGCTTTCCAGCCTGGAGGAGAGATGTGGGGTCTTATTGACCCCGCATCTCTCCATAAAGAGGACCTGTCGCGAACGATTCCTATTACAAGGGAGGTTTACATTCCTTGTTTGGCGCTATTCCATGAGTGTGTGCAATTTTAAAGTGTGACATGTTAGGTAATCGTGAAACTTTTTTTTTCTCCAAAAAAAAGTGTTTGAAAAATTGTTGCCCAAATACCAGGCGAGATAAAAAGTTGCAACGACCGCCATTTTATTCCCTAGGGTGTCTGCTAAAAAAAATATATATAATGTTTGGGGGTTCTGAGTAATTTTCTAGCAAAACAATTATGAATTTTACATGTAGGAGTGACAGATTAGGCTCGATATGGAAGTGGTTAAACATCTAAAGGTGAACTCCAACCAAAACTACCAATATGTACAGAGAGTCCATATGCCATACAATGTTAGAGCCCTGCTCCCCCTCACCTTCCCCCGGCAAAGCTAACACTCCTGATGGCCCCAAAGATGGGGAGCAGAGCCATCCCCAGCAGGCTGCCATAGGCCAGAACAGTGCCCTCTAGGGAGCTGATTAGTTTTGCTGTGCCGTTCCCGAGCACCTCAGGTGCTGTAATTTTGTAGGACAAAGAGCTCCAGCTCCACCATGTTCGGTTCTGATGTCAGATATACAGGGCTGGCTCAGCTCCACTCTCTTCCCTGGCAACTGGCTCTGGCGTCACTAGAGGGGCCGGGTCTCTAGCAAGTGAAGGCTGAGCAGGTATAGCAGTGCGGCCTTTTTTTTATAGGCATCAGAGTGGCCTGGGGGGAAATTGCCCCCCTGCTCAGTTCACCCTGCCTCCAACAACCACCTGAGGCCAGCTCTTCCACTTTTGGCCAACCCAGGGCCCTCTCTCATTCTCCAACAGCCAGAACCCACTCCTTCTCCAACCACCCTGGGGGCCCTTTCCTCCTCCCCCATTCACCTTGGGGGCCCTCTCTTACCCCAAACACCCAGGTGCCCTCTCCTCCTCCAATTGTCCACCAAGGAGCCCTCTTCTTCTTCCCCGGCCACCCAGGGGCCCTCTCCTTCTCCCCGGCCACCCAGGGGCCCTCTCCTTCTCCCCCGGCCACCCAGGGGTCCTCTCCTTCTCTTCTTGGTTGCTAGAGGCTACTGCACATCCTCATCGCTCACGAATTGGTTGCTAGAGGCTACATGTTTAACGCTCACTCATTGGTTGCTAGACATTACATGCTTAGCGCTCAATCATTGGTTGCTAGAGGTTACATGTTTACCGCTCACTCTTTGGTCCCTAGAGGTTGCTTAACCTCTAGCAACCAATCGGTGAGCAGTACTGTGCATCATTACCACTTACTTATTGGTTGCTAGAGGTCCCAGCACATTAATACAGCTCACTGATCGGTTGCTGAAGGTTACAGCACATCATCTCCTCACTGCCTGCACACCATGGACTGGACTGGAGAGGTGAGGGGGCCCATCAATAGACAGAAAATTCCTAGAATTTGCTATTAGCAATGAGCAGAGCACACACAGCTATGAAGGTTAACTAAGTGCAGCTAGGAACAGATCCCAATAGGAGAAGTAGCCCTGAGGACAGGCTACCAGAAATAAATGACTAGTTATGCCACCTGCAGTAGAGCAGTGGGGAGGGGTGAGCTACGTACAGAGTGCGCTGTGTACAAAGTGCAGGAGTTAGGGGTCAGCTGTGTACGGAGCGCAGGATTGAGGGGTGAGCTGTGTACAGAGTGCAGGATTTAGGGGGGATCGGTGTACGGAGTGCAGGATTTAGGGGGGGATCTGTGTACAGAGTGTGGCTGCAGAAGAGCAGATGTAACTGAATGTCCGTGGCTTGGAGCAGCTTCTGCCTATGTACATCCCTCACCCCCTCCCTCCTCTGTTCTCTCTGCTCAATTTCTATTGGCAGCCTCCTCTTTGTGACTGTTCAATATCTGCATTGGTTTTCAAACACTTTCAGCCTGGTCATCATCAATCGCAGTTTCAATTCCAACATTGTCATAAGTCTCATCTGAGGCAGGGACTGTCTGATACATAGTTCTTGTCATTGCCATCTCGATCAGTTTTTGTGATAGTCCACGAATACAGGGGAACAACATCCACAGGTTACCAGTACAGCCAACACTATGGCGATAGAGATTTGTGCTGGTGTGATAAATCCAGTGAATTTTCCGAACCATCCTTCCAACCAGGATGAAAATGGTAATTTATTCCGGAGTTCTCGGCTAGTTAATTCGATAATGCGGTGAGGCCCTCGATTGCGCGTGTCACAATTCCATCTGGAGCTGTATTATTGGGAATAAAAGTACATCACAATATTCCAAACATTTTACAAACTCCTCCTCTTTCTGCTAGTACCATGTCTAGTGCTATTCTGTTTTGCCAAGTAATGAGTGATGTGGTAGATAGTTGTTCGGCTAGACCTTTAACTGCATCTCTAGAATAATTCACAAATCTTTGCTCATTGTAATAAATGTAATTTATCCAGTCAACATTCTTATTTATCCTACTCCACCAGAACAGAGACTCAAACCCCACTGCCACTTGGTTCCTGGTCTTAAACTCATTCGGCACTCCCCGCGGGACCCCTATCTCATCAATATAGACATGGGAATCAAAGGACCCTTTCGGAGAGGTGTCTCTCCATTCTCGTGGGTGGCTTTCCTTCCATGGTGATTCTGAAAGGAGGCGAATGGTTATAGCTAACTGGACCAAAGTGCAATCCCCTCGGGCATTGAATGGGATCCCAGCTCTTAGCTTCCTGTCACCACACAACCACCAAACATCAGCCCTCTGGGTGTCATGTTCAACCCAGCCACCTTTTTTTGTGACCACTTTATCCCTACAGTAGTCATCAGGTAATTGTCCCAGGTCTGTTCAGCTCTCATTCCCCGGGAGTGTAAAACAAGAACAGTTACCAGGATACGCCGTGACCGCTGGAGGTATTTGATGTCTCTGAATCTGGGGAAACAACAAACTCAAAAGTATGACAGGATGTATTAATATTAGGTGTGTATCCCTTTTTATACCGACACAGATGGGTATACACCCACTGAGTCAATCAGGCTTGAATAGTAGTAAAACTGACTCTGCAGCCACAGACCCCAGCAAACCAATAGATAACTTACAATGATGTAGTATAGGTTAATGCACCCAAACGGATATTTATCAAAAAAGAAGAAAGAAAACAAGAGGGCACAAAGCGTAATTCCGTAAAAAGACTTACAGCATGTTTATTGGATAAAAGAGTGACACTCACATTTGGTGATGACAATCAAGCGCTTTGAAAAAAGGTTGGCAGTAACAGTGGCATCAGTATTCCTTCTGACGCATTTCGTCCTCTAGGACATCATCTGGGGTACTGATCCACTGTTCATACTGCCTTTATATACTGTAGTAAGCTCCCCCATTGAACCGTGGCTCCAATCGTCTTCCGACAGTCAATTAAGCTCCCTTCCGGGTAACCAAAATGGCGCCGGCGTGTGTTCCTAACCTCGCTTTGAAACGAACCAGGAAACCGGAAGTATACGTCCAGCGTAATAACTAGCCAACAGTGCAGACTTCCGGGTGTCTGCACAGACGTGTGACAGATAGCGGCTCAAGCCTCTTATAGGCAAGAGCCAAATACCGGAAATACCATGTCGGGCTGCCTAACTACTTATAAACACATGTCAACGTACACATCAAGCCACACTATCAGCGGGGATCAGCTAATCTGATGCTCACTAGAAACAATATTCAAAGGATATCTAGTGCTCAATTTAAAAATTAAGTTAAAAAATGAAGTTAAAAAGTGTGAATGTAATTAAAAACGAATCATTCAAAAAATCATTGCAAAAATACCTAATACATGTATGTAAATATATATACTAAACAATAAGTAATTAGGACTACCGGTATATGAAATTCCATTCTACAGTGTATTCCTTGTGAGGACTGGAGCCATAATTCAATATGAGAACCCCCCACAGAATGAACTACACATATAATAAAATTAAAATAAAACCATACATAATAGATACAATTGAATAAACAACTAAAAACATTATGACGCCAGTTGAAAACATTTAATACTAACTGCACCCAAAACCCGACTAGTTAAGATTGGTTAATGAATGCATTAATGTCCCACTCAACGTTTAGGCCTAATGGTAAGTGGGGCTGCTATTCATAAATCCAAAAAGTTTCTAACCGTGAAACCCCACAGGTCATAGCGCCACCCATCCACGGGGGGGACATACTTGTCAATAATTAGAAACTGAGATCCAGTGGGGTCACGGTTATGATGTTGTCTATAATGTCTTGGCACATTATATTTGGTGTCACCACTTATAATTCCCGCAATATGTTGTGCGACCCGCGTATTGCTTACCGCACGGGCAGGTGATCATGTAGACAACGTGCCTAGTTGCACACGTGCAAAATGTCTTCATGGGGTAAACTTTGTTAGTCACATTAGATTTAAACTCTAGAGTTTTACGTCTCCCACAGGAATTATATCGGCATACTGTACATTTTTTACATGGAAATTATCCCACCATGTTATGAAAAAATGTTGGACGCTCTGGAGGATCAATAAAATTGGGGGCAACACTAGCTCTAAGGGAAGGGGGCCCCACTAAAAATCAGTTTGGATCGTTCCGGTAGGGTGGTCTCTAAAATGCGATCACTTCTGAGCACATTCCAGTGCCGATTAATAATAGCCTTATGTCCCTATGCTGTACAGAAAGAGGAGGGAGATATCTGGATAGAAGACGCCCCGAGATAGCCGGTGCCAGACCAGTACGAGGCATATGTTGAGCTGTGACAAGGGATCGGGTCTACAGGGATCAACTGGAAATAACCCCCCCCTCACTGTTCAACAGCACAGGGAACATAATACAGATGCTGCAGAGAGGGTGTAGAGACCTGACAGGAGAATCTTCGCTGTGGAACACACATAAGGACAGCAAAAAAAAACGAGGATCAAGGCGAGATCTATAACTTTATATACAGATAACATATAGTGACTGTAATATGCCACCTAAAGGGTCTCAAACACATAAAACCAAAAGGGGATCTACAGGAGGTACAGCTAAAAGCGCCCCAAAACGCAATCTCAAAGGGTTATTGTGACGGAACGTCCCTACACTCCTCTTGAGTGTATTTGTCATATATAACTTCCTTCCAGTCTGGATACGGGTATCAGATATTCCAACCGCTCCCAAGCACCAAACGAGGCGACACTTGCTTAGTTGCTCAAACATGGACTGATCTTTATTTGACATGTCACACAATTTTATAGAGCCAGATGACTAAGACCCAACCTAATTAGCATGAGCCAATTACCCCAATCAACACTGGACTCCTTCATTCAATTGCAGGGTTAATTAGCACATACAACAATAGGTGAAATATTCTTTAGAATTACACAAGGCAACAGACAGGCTGTCTGGAGTTGACGACATTAGCATCTGACAGTGTGTGGAATACACCTTACAAGCCAGACCAGCCTCACCCACACAATAGACAGGTGGCTTGAGTTCATGACATTGAATGGGACACAAGGCGCCAGATGCCAGTCCATTTCCAATGCCAAATGCATATACAGAGAGTGTATTTTGGGGGGCCCGTGATCAGCTGGCAGGAGGCTAGCATGTAGTCCTCTCAAAAAGCCCGTGTCCCGGCTAGGTCTGTCACATTTCTCCCCTTTCGGCAGGAGACTAACACAGGAGGAGACCCCAGACGGGTTGACTCCGAAGTTAGTCCATAGTTCCAGTCCTCTAATGCCTGTACCCACACAGTACCCCAAACAAATTGTTTCAAACAGAGTATTACTCACCCAGCCAACCTCTGCCTCTCTCATAGAACATATCTGCCGCTGGGGAGAGGCCTGGACTGGCCCTCCTCCCTGGAGTCTTTTCAGCCGCTGGAGAGAAGACAGAGTGACTGGGCTCAGTCTGTCATGCTGTTGGGCATATGGGCCTACTGCCCAGCATCCCTGGGGTATACAGGTGGAGACTGAATTCCCATCCACCTTTACAGGAAATCTGTCCTGTGTCAGTTGAGGGCAGAGGCCAGCAGCGCTCTGTTCCGTTGCCAGCAGTTCAGCTGGGCGTAGGAGCTTCCCTACATCATCTGCTCCAGCTAACTGTTGGGGAGAGAGGCCGACTGCCCCAGCTCCCTGGAACTCCGCAGCTGTTACCGGTGCTGGGCAGAGGTTGGTAGCACTCTGCCCGGTTGCCAGCACTTCTGCTGGTTTTCTGTTAGTGGAGACCACAGGCCCATCCACTGACACCAGATCAAGCTGCAGATGTGAAGTGCAGATTGCATTCTCTCCTTGGGTCCTGAGCTGCTGCTCGGGAGTGACCACCACCTCCTCACCCTGGGCCTCCAGAACTGCCACAGGTATGGGACAGAGGTCTTGGACCCTCTGTTCAGTGACCAGAGCTTCAGCTGGGGAAGTTCCTTGCAACTCCATGGATACTGGCGTTGGTGCTGGGCAGAGCACAGTGAAGTTCGGCCCTAATACCAGCTCTTCTGCTGGAGGCTCATCAGGTTGTTTTTCTTCAGCAGAAAAGTCTATCAAATCCCCTGTCTCTGCAACTGGTGTCTGGGGATATAGGTTCACCATCTCCTGTCCATGGAACCCAGAAGATACTATCAGTGCTGAGCAGAGGTTGGCAGAGCTCTGGCCGGTTGTCAGCACTTCAGCTTTGGGGATGGAAATCTCCAGATTTTCCACTGCCGATTCTCTGGCATGCTGCTGGACAGGCACCTTCCTCCATCCAAGATCATCCCATGCAGAAACAGGATCATCAAGGTCAGTCAGCACTTGCTGCATCCGCCATAAGACCTCCGCATCCATAGCTGCAGGGGCAGGTTGGCAAAGCACACTGTTACTCTGCCACATTGCTGACTCTTCAGCCAGGATTTCAGAGTTGTCCACTGGTAGTTCCGTATAGTCCCAGGCAAAGGGAGCCCAGCCCTGGCACTGAGCAGAGTCTAGCAGCCGTCTGTAGGCGATCTCCAGCTCCCATTCCTGATCGGCCAGAAACTCCAAATCTTCCAGTGCCCAGTGCACTTCCGAGACGTTCAGTAGCCCTTTTCTGAAATCCATGATTTCATCCAACCGCCACTCCAAATCACTCCCAAAGTTAGAGTCCCCTGTCAGCTTCACATACAACAGTCCCAGGCCGCCGTAGCTTAAGCCTTCCGTTGGGCTGTCATCTGCTATCCAAGGGCATGCTTGGGATACATGCCACCGGAGGGCTCTGTAACTTTCATCCAGCTTCATCTCTGCCCAGATCAGCCTGCTTAATTCAGCTGTCTGCTCCTTGTGCGGTTTCTCTCCCAAAAACAGCACCCGCAATCCATACTGCGACCAGTACCTTTCCTGGATGGAGGGGAGAACTTTTCCCTGGTGACGCCGCTCACAGGCTAGCGCTTCCTTCCAGAGTTCACAGCGGATAGAATCAAACCATCCCAGCAGGACCTGCTCTGATACTGGTCCTCTGTGCTGTAGCTGCATCTCTCGCAACCTCCTCCTGAATTCCTCTTCCATGGCGGCTGGTATCTGTACCTCTCCTCCTCTCCTGCTATCCGGACCTTGTATCCAGGTGGAGGTTTGGATGTCCCAGACTGCAGGAAGCATCCCACTGCTTGCCAACAATGTGACGGAACGTCCCTACACTCCTCTTGAGTGTATTTGTCATATATAACTTCCTTCCAGTCTGGATACGGGTATCAGATATTCCAACCGCTCCCAAGCACCAAACGAGGCGACACTTGCTTAGTTGCTCAAACATGGACTGATCTTTATTTGACATGTCACACAATTTTATAGAGCCAGATGACTAAGACCCAACCTAATTAGCATGAGCCAATTACCCCAATCAACACTGGACTCCTTCATTCAATTGCAGGGTTAATTAGCACATACAACAATAGGTGAAATATTCTTTAGAATTACACAAGGCAACAGACAGGCTGTCTGGAGTTGACGACATTAGCATCTGACAGTGTGTGGAATACACCTTACAAGCCAGACCAGCCTCACCCACACAATAGACAGGTGGCTTGAGTTCATGACATTGAATGGGACACAAGGCGCCAGATGCCAGTCCATTTCCAATGCCAAATGCATATACAGAGAGTGTATTTTGGGGGGCCCGTGATCAGCTGGCAGGAGGCTAGCATGTAGTCCTCTCAAAAAGCCCGTGTCCCGGCTAGGTCTGTCACAGTTATATATATCAAAGGGTTTTTGCAATATCCCCAGATGCCAGGCCACCAGGAAGCTTCTAATATAACAGATTTCATCCTCAACTGGAGAGGCAGAACTAGATAAATAGAGCAACAGCCCCCCTCAAATTACGCAAAAAGCCATAACAGGAGCAGGGATCAATGGAGGGGGGACCTGGGATATGCAGGCTTATTTTCAAAAAAAGATGGATACTATGTGTAGCGGGGATACTTTTGCAAGGTGTCCGCTATGTGTATATTTCGTTATTTTTCTCTCAGAACAGTAAAAGGGTTTAGAGAGTTAATTGTGTAGGTTTAACTTTGGCATCAGTTTGGCTGGGCTGTGTTGGGGTTCTGCCTGATCATGTGTGCAGTTAGGTGCACATGACAAGTTTAGAACCAGCCCTGGTTGGACGTTTTGGGTACCGGCATTCCCCGGAGCCAATCAGTGGGTGCGTTTGGCCCCGCTGAGGAGTCTGGGGAAGGGTACTTAAGATGCTGGAGTCACGTGTTTGGGGTTTCGTTCGGCCATAGCTGCCTGTTCCTGAATCTGGACCGGGGTAGCCCCGCGAGGGGTCCCGGTCACGGGAGCGTGTGCCGCCCCGCAACATGGTCAGTTTGACTAGCCCCACAGACCCGCTTGGTCTGGGGCAGGAATCCGTCTGTTCCCGAGTCTCGGAACTGGCTGGTCCGAGGCGCAGTAACTGAGGGAGGATTCAAGGCGTCGGGGTGTGCTCTCAACTTGGAGGGGCACCGCAGCTCGTATAGGCGACCGGGGAGGACTCTTCAGGGGAGGGCCATCATGTTGGCATCCCAAGAAGTGCCTGGTTGCTGGGTTGTCAAGGACACTGATGAATCCGGGCTTTCCCAGTACTGCCAAGGAGACAGAGAACATTCCAGGTACTGAGGAAAGGTTCCTGTTCACTTTGTGTTGCAACTTTCTTCAAGGTCAGAGACTTTGCAAGTTTTGAATTCAAGTGCTGACTGCCATAATCTCTGGCTAGAGATTTGTTCAGCTTTGAAGCGCCCAGCTACGAGTGGCTACTCTCTGGGTTTGCATTATAGACTTCCTATTAATCCGCAGTTCAAGGTGCCTGAGTTTCTTCACCCTTACCCTCTGTTCCCACGTGAGACTGTGTATGTTGGATGTTAACCCTGCAAATAAAAACCTTTCTAAAGGACTTTTATGGTGTCAGCGTCCAAAGTCTTTGGGTACTAACTCTGGGAACCCCTAGATCTGGAGAAACAAGCCAAGCGGATGTAACCGTTAAGCCCAAAAGTCAAGGCCGCCCCATCGAGGGTTATGGCCGCTACATATGGAAGCCAGAGTTTCACTTATTAAACAAAAATTAATAAAGTCGGAGAGGAGAGACCAGGAACAGGATCAGTGCTTAAAGTATGCGATTTCTACCATCGACGATCTCGAAAATAAAAAGACAAAATAATATTAGGATCAGAGGGATGCCAGAGGCAACAGGCCCAGAAGATTTAACATTGATACTACTGGGTATGTTTAACACCCTGATGAAATATCCAGCTACAGCTGAATTAGAAACAGACCGAGGCCACCGGGCATAGGCCCTAAAAACCCTGATCCTTTGAAGCCAAGAGACATAATTTGCAGAATACATTATTTCCATATTAATGTATGTTAGCCCGACATTGACAAAAAAAAATTACACTCTTTGAACCTAAGTGGCTGCCTACAGCTGCAATGTCAGGCACATGTCACACTTAAAATTGCGCACACTCATGGAATAGCGCCAAACAAGGAATTGCCACTATGACTTTTCTTATGGTGCACAGAATCGCCAGCTGAAAACAAGGATATCTGAATGATGCCTGTAGATGCAGGCATCATTCAGATATTTCCACTGAAAGTCAAAGACGTCATATGACGTCCTTGGGCTGGAAGTGGTTAACCCTGTGTTTGTCCCCCCAGCTGTGAGGGACTGAGCATTAGGAAAAAAAGGGGGTGAATACTGCGCTGTATATAGAATTAGATGAAAAAAGCTGCTGGCATTGCCGAAAGATTATCGGTTGTAAGAAATTTGTGTGTATGTTAATGCAGCGCTAAAAACAAACTAGTGCTTTTGAAGGAAAAGTACTGTTGTGGTGAATTTGAAGATGTAAAAATAAATGAGAATATTATGGCGTGATGCCAACCTCTAGTACCTTAAATATGTAAAAATATAAAGCACAAAACCTTACATATAAAACACATAAAATTGGCATAGATATAATATTTTCAATAAAATAGTGGGTATAAAAAATACATGTGATTAAGATTGGTGAAAATAAAATCAAAATGGTTTTATACCGTGGAAAAAGTATCGTGATAAATAAAATTTATAAAACTCAATGTCTGTTAAAATCGTGGGTGCTAGGTGAAAGAACTATACATACTATGCTGGGGTACTGATCCACTGTTCATACTGCCTTTATATACTGTAGTAAGCTCCCCCATTGAACCGTGGCTCCAATCGTCTTCCGACAGTCAATTAAGCTCCCTTCCGGGTAACCAAAATGGCGCCGGCGTGTGTTCCTAACCTCGCTTTGAAACGAACCAGGAAACCGGAAGTATACGTCCAGCGTAATAACCAGCCAACAGTGCAGACTTCCGGGTGTCTGCACAGACGTGTGACAGATAGCGGCTCAAGCCTCTTATAGGCAAGAGCCAAATACCGGAAATACCATGTCGGGCTGCCTAACTACTTATAAACACATGTCAACGTACACATCAAGCCACACTATCAGCGGGGATCAGCTAATCTGATGCTCACTAGAAACAATATTCAAAGGATATCTAGTGCTCAATTTAAAAATGAAGTTAAAAAATGAAGTTAAAAAATGTGAATGTAATTAAAAACATATATTGAAATACATGCCGAATCATTCAAAAAATCATTGCAAAAATACCTAATACATGTATGTAAATATATATACTAAACAATAAGTAATTAGGACTACCGATACAGTGGTGTGAAAAAGTGTTTGCCCCCTTCCTCATTTCCTGTTCCTTTGCATGTTTGTCACACTTAAGTGTTTCGGAACATCAAACCAATTTAAACAATAGTCAAGGACAACACAAGTAAACACAAAATGCAATTTGTAAATGAAGGTGTTTTATTATTAAAGGTGAAAAAAAATCCAAACCATCATGGCCCTGTGTGAAAAAGTGATTGCCCCCTAAACCTAATAACTGGTTGGGCCACCCTTAGCAGCAACAACTGCAACCAAGCGTTTGCGATAACGTGCAATGAGGCTTTTACAGCGTCCTGGAGGAATTTTGGCCCACTCATCTTTGCAGAATTGTCCTAATTCAGTTACATTAGAGGGTTTTCGAGCATGAACGGCCTTTTTAAGGTCATACCACAACATCTCAATAGGATTCAGGTCAGGACTTTGGCTAGGCCACTCCAAAGTCTTCATTTTGTTTTTCTTCAGCCATTCGGTGGTGGACTTGCTGGTGTGTTTAGGATCATTGTCCTGCTGCAGAACCCAAGTTCGTTTCAGCTTGAGTACACGAACAGATGGTCGGACATTCTCCTTCAGGATCTCTTGGTAGACAGCAGAATTCATAGTTCCTTTTATCACGGCAAGTCTTCCAGGTCCTGAAGCAGCAAAACAGCCCCAGACCATCACACTACCACCACCATATTTTACTGTTGGTATAATGTTCTTTTTCTGAAATGCAGTGTTCCTTCTACGCCAGATATACTTGGACACACACCTTCCAAAGAGTTCCACTTTTGTCTCATCGGTCCACAGAATGTTGTCCCAAAAGTCTTGGGGATCATCAAGATGTGTTGTGGAGAAATTGAGACGAGCCTTGATGTTCTTTTTGCTCAGCAGTGGTTTTCTCCTTGGAACTCTGCCATGCAGGCCATTTTTGCCCAGTCTTTTCCTGATGGTGGAGGCATGAACGCTGACCTTAACTGAGGCAAGTGAGGCCTGCAGTTCCTTGGACGTTGTTGTGGGGTCTTTTGTGACCTCTTGGATGAGTCGTCGCTGCGCTCTTGGGGTAATTTTGGGCGGCCGGCCACTCTGGGAAGGTTCACCACTGTTCCATGTCTTCGCCATTTGTGGATAATGGCTCTCACTGTGGTTCGCTGGATTCCCAAAGCTTTGGAAATGGCTTTATAACCCTTTCCAGACTGATAGATCTCAATTACTTTCTTTCTCAATTGTTCCTGAATTTCTTTGGGTCTCGGCATGTGTAGCTTTTAAGGATCTTCTGGTGGACCTTACTGTGTCAAGCAGCTCCTATTTAAGTGATGCCTTGATTGTGAACAGGTGTGGCAATAATCAGGCCTGGGTGTGGCTAGAGAAATTGAACTCAGGTGTGGACAACCACAGTTATAGTATGTTTTAACAAGGGGGGCAATCACTTTTTCACACAGGGCCATGATGGTTTGGATTTTTTTTCACCTTTAATAATAAACACCTTCATTTACAAATTGCATTTTGTGTTTACTTGTGTTGTCCTTGACTATTGTTTAAATTGGTTTGATGTTCCGAAACACTTAAGTGTGACAACCATGCAAAGGAACAGGAAATGAGGAAGGGGGCAAACACTTTTTCACACCACTGTATATGAAATTCCATTCTACAGTGTATTCCTTGTGAGGACTGGAGCCATAATTCAATATGAGAACCCCCCACAGAATGAACTACACATATAATAAAATTAAAATAAAACCATACATAATAGATACAATTGAATAAACAACTAAAAACATTATGACGCCAGTTGAAAACATTTAATACTAACTGCACCCAAAACCCGACTAGTTAAGATTGGTTAATGAATGCATTAATGTCCCACTCAACGTTTAGGCCTAATGGTAAGTGGGGCTGCTATTCATAAATCCAAAAAGTTTCTAACCGTGAAACCCCACAGGTCATAGCGCTACCCATCCACGGGGGGGACATACTTGTCAATAATTAGAAACTGAGATCCAGTGGGGTCACGGTTATGATGTTGTCTATAATGTCTTGGCACATTATATTTGGTGTCACCACTTATAATTCCCGCAATATGTTCACCCACCCGAACGGAAAAGGCACGTATTGTGCGACCCGCGTATTGCTTACCGCACGGGCAGGTGATCATGTAGACAACGTGCCTAGTTGCACACGTGCAAAATGTCTTAATGGGGTAAACTTTGTTAGTCACATTAGATTTAAACTCTAGAGTTTTACATCTCCCACAGGAATTATATCGGCATACTGTACATTTTTTACATGGAAATTATCCCACCATGGTATGAAAAAATGTTGGACGCTCTGGAGGATCAATAAAATTGGGGGCAACACTAGCTCTAAGGGAAGGGGGCCCCACTAAAAATCAGTTTGGATCGTTCCGGTAGGGTGGTCTCTAAAATGCGATCACTTCTGAGCACATTCCAGTGCCAATTAATAATAGCCTTATGTCCCTATGCTGTACAGAAAGAGGAGGGAGATATCTGGATAGAAGACGCCCCGAGATAGCCGGTGCCAGACCAGTACGAGGCATATGTTGAGCTGTGACAAGGGATCGGGTCTACAGGGATCAACTGGAAATAACCCCCCCCCTCACTGTTCAACAGCACAGGGAACATAATACAGATGCTGTGGAGAGGGTGTAGAGACCCAACAGGAGAATCTTCGCTGCGGAACACACATAAGGACAGCAAAAAAAACGAGGATCAAGGTGAGATCTATAACTTTATATACAGATAACATATAGTGAATGTAATATGCCACCTAAAGGGTCTCAAACACATAAAACCAAAAGGGGATCTACAGGAGGTACAGCTAAAAGCGCCCCAAAACGCAATCTCAAAGGGTTATATATATCAAAGGGTTTTTGCAATATCCCCAGATGCCAGGCCACCAGGAAGCTTCTAATATAACAGATTTCATCCTCAACTGGAGAGGCAGAACTAGATAAATAGAGCAACAGCCCCCCTCAAATTACGCAAAAAGCCATAACAGGAGCAGGGATCAATGGAGGGGGGACCTGGGATATGCAGGCTTATTTTCAAAAAAAGATGGATACTATGTGTAGCGGGGATACTTTTGCAAGGTCTCCGCTATGTGTATATTTCGTTATTTTTCTCTCAGAACAGTAAAAGGGTTTAGAGAGTTAATTGTGTAGGTTTAACTTTGGCATCAGTTTGGCTGGGCTGTGTTGGGGTTCTGCCTGATCATGTGTGCAGTTAGGTGCACATGACAAGTTTAGAACCAGCCCTGGTTGGACGTTTTGGGTACCGGCATTCCCCGGAGCCAATCAGTGGGTGCGTTTGGCCCCGCTGAGGAGTCTGGGGAAGGGTACTTAAGATGCTGGAGTCACGTGTTTGGGGTTTCGTTCGGCCATAGCTGCCTGTTCCTGAATCTGGACCGGGGTAGCCCCGCGAGGGGTCCCGGTCACGGGAGCGTGTGCCGCCCCGCAACATGGTCAGTTTGACTAGCCCCACAGACCCGCTTGGTCTGGGGCAGGAATCCGTCTGTTCCCGAGTCTCGGAACTGGCTGGTCCGAGGCGCAGTAACTGAGGGAGGATTCAAGGCGTCGGGGTGTGCTCTCAACTTGGAGGGGCACCGCAGCTCGTATAGGCGACCGGGGAGGACTCTTCAGGGGAGGGCCATCATGTTGGCATCCCAAGAAGTGCCTGGTTGCTGGGTTGTCAAGGACACTGATGAATCCGGGCTTTCCCAGTACTGCCAAGGAGACAGAGAACATTCCAGGTACTGAGGAAAGGTTCCTGTTCACTTTGTGTTGCAACTTTCTTCAAGGTCAGAGACTTTGCAAGTTTTGAATTTAAGTGCTGACTGCCATAATCTCTGGCTAGAGATTTGTTCAGCTTTGAAGCGCCCAGCTGCGAGTGGCTACTCTCTGGGTTTGCATTATAGACTTCCTATTAATTCGCAGTTCAAGGTGCCTGAGTTTCTTCACCCTTATCCTCTGTTCCCACATGAGACTGTGTCTGTTGGATGTTAACCCTGCAAATAAAAACCTTTCTAAAGGACTTTTATGGTGTCAGCATCCAAAGTCTTTGGGTACTAACTCTGGGAACCCCTAGATCTGGAGGAACAAGCCAAGCAGGGGTAACCGTTAAACCCAAAAGTCAAGGCCGCCCCATCGAGGGTTATGGCCGCTACATATGGAAGCCAGAGTTTCACTTATTGAACAAAAATGTATAAAGTCGGAGAGGAGAGACCAGGAACAGGATCAGTGCTTAAAGAATGCGATTTCTACCATCGACGATCTCGAAAATAAAAATAGACAAAATAATATTAGGATCAGAGGGATGCCAGAGGCAACAGGCCCAGAAGATTTAACATCGATACTACTGGGTATGTTTAACACCCTGATGAAATATCCAGCTACAGCTGAATTAGAAACAGACCGAGCACACCGGGCATAGGCCCTAAAAACCCTGATCCTTTGAAGCCAAGAGACATAATTTGCAGAAAACATTATTTCCATAATAATGTATGTTAGCCCGACATTGAAAAAACAATGACACTTTTTGAACATAAGTGGCTGCCTACAGCTGCAATGTCAGGCTAACACACAAACAAATTCTTTTTCTATCTAAGGCACTAAAGTTGCATATAAACCCTGCTCCACTCTCAAGCATGACCCTCCGCTGACACTGGCATTGTAAGCCGAGTGACATTTCTTAAATAGGTAAGGGGCGGGCCACTCAGTGATGGCACATGGTAACACCGCCCTCTTGGGACATCACCAACTGGTGTGCATGCTGGGGGGGGGGTCCCTGAATGTCAGTTTGGAAATGTGGTCACCCTAACTGATGATGAGGCGGGGCACTGGTAGGCACTGATGAGGTGGCACGAATGAGGTGGTACTGATAGAGGCGGCACACTTGTCAGGATTTATTGCCATCTGTGCCCCTGTTAAGGAGATTCATCCTCTCTATTTGTCCTGTTTACCATTATCATTGAAAGTGGAAGTAAAAGAAAATGCCAAATTTTGGGTTGTCCCCAGAAAAGTAATAGGGGGAGAATCTTCCAATGGGGACACTAGTTCTGGTGGCCTCAGGTCCCCAAAGAATTCCCTTCACTTGCAGGGATTTCCTCCCACTTCCTGTTTGGCTAAGGGACAAGCTAAGTGAAGGGAAATCTATGCAATGGAACACAGATGGCGACAAAAAATCTGACAGGGGTTATAACCCTCTATTACTCTATCCAAAATGAATAAGAAAATTGCCTTTGGTTCTATTTTAAGTACATTCAGCTCATCCCTAGTGCCAAATCCCATTGAAGTCAATGATAGATGAATGTTAAAAAACTGTAATGTAAATTGAAATTGTGTGATATCCAGAATTACATTTCTTGTTTATATTCTGTTTGCTGACTAATAATAATTCATCTTTGTGTTTGTTTTAGAAATTGTACAATTTCCTTGGCTGGATTTTGGATTGGACTTGGGGCCATTTTTTTGAATCAGGTAAGACAAATTTACATATGAATAATCCGAAGAGTCACGATAATTGATGCCTTTGGAAGCTTTATTTCATTTTAAAGGGGTTGTAAACCCTCGTGTTTTTTCACCTTCGTGCATCCTATACATTAAGGTGAAATACTTCTGACACTGACCGGCCCCCCAGACCCCCCATTTTACTCACCTGAGCCCGTTGGTTCCCTAGGCAGAGACGCACTCTTCCTCTCTGCCTGTTGTCTTGGCTCTTGATTGGATAGATTGATAGCAGTGGAGCCATCAGCTCCCGCTGCTGTCAATCAAATCCATTGACGCGGGAGGCGGGCCGAATCCTGCATTCTGTGTGAATATACACAGATGCAGGACTCGGGAGCACGCCCGCACGGGTGTCCATTTTAGGAGAGCCTTCTCCAACGTGGACACTCAATGGTTTTTAATTTACCTTTTATTTTTGGCAAACAGCGTAGCTCCACCCCTCAATGCACGTCATTTGACTTGACGAGTGACGTGCGTAGTGCTCACTGCGCCTACTGGGATATGCACAGCACATATTCCAGGAGGCCTTTAGTCATTCATTCAGTGGGGGGGGGGGGGGGTTAGCAGCACAACATCTCAAGGCCCCATCAGCTGAACCCGGACAGGCTTCTTGATGACATCACAAGTAAGATGGCGATGCGGGCCGAGTGGTGTCTGTTCACAGAAGAATGTCAGTGGGAAAATACTGGATCTGGTGACTGTGCCTAAAAACACCACCAGGTAAGCGGAGGCAAATAAAGAAAATGGAAGGGGTACACTGAAGGTACTGATTATCAGTGCACCACCATCAGTGCAGCTTATCAGTGTAAATGTCCCCAGTCATAGTAAAGCCAGTTATCTGTGTTCCTTTCCTCAGGCAGTGACCGAGCGGAGGAAAAAATGCAGATAGCCGGCATGTGATCAGCTGTGATTGGATTGATCACATGGTAAATAGCTCTTTACCCTGATCGGTAATGTACAGCTCACCACCAATTTCCATGCTGCATTTCCCTGGGGGCGTGCATGCATGGCAAGAAAGGGAGGACGTTCCAGAACAAGAGTGGTTCCGCCCAGCCGTCTCTGTACAATATTTAGGGCGGGAACTGGTTAAAGTGGTAGTGAAATCTTTTTTTGGACATGTACCTACAGGTATGCCTATAATGAGACTTACCTCTATGTACATTGATTATCTCCTAAACTTGTGGTATTTAGGAGATATTTCCAATGGATGCAGCTGGCGACATCACCGGCGCATGCCCTCAGAAGGTCTGGCATACTGTGCCGGACCTTCAGAGCTCTGTGCGTCAGCCAAGGCTCCCGCACGCCTGCGGAGGAGTGACATCATCGCAGCTCCAGACACTCATACAGCCAGAGCCTGTGAACCAGGAAGGATGACCGGGTGAAGATGGAAGCCCTGTCAGATGGCGCCACTGGAGGGCTTTGTTCTAAGGTAATTATTTCATAATGTGCTAGCATGCCATGCATACTAGCACATTATGCATTATGCCATTGCCCTAGCAGGGGATTTTTTTATTTTTTTTTGCCAGCTGCGGTTTACTACCGCTTTAAGCATACATAAATGAACGGAGGTTTTCAGCACTTTATCATTAGGAAGGTAGCACAGCATCCGTGTGTAAGCAGTCTTATAGGGGGCTCAGGAGAAAGGAGCTTGTTTACATTTGTGGCTGGGGGCAGTAAAATACCATAGTTGAGATGTGTTTACGACACCCCCCCCCCCCCACCCTGGAGTAGCGTCAGGTGTTGCAATGGCGACCCCACCCCATGCTCCAGGGGGCTGTGTCCATGTCGCATACGGTTGGACAGGTGGGGCGGCCTATACAGGACCCGATCTTCTCCATTTTCCACCTGCAGCGGCTAAAAGCGGCTTCTCCTCATCTTCCTCCTTTAAGATGTTCATTAATCTATTCAAAATAAGAAATATGAAAGAAAAAAAAAAAAAAAATGAAAGAACCATTTAATTTTATTGTGACCTGCGACCAGTTACCAAATCCACTTAAAGTGTAAGTTCACCTTCCAAAAAAATCGGTGAACTTACAAAGGACCGACCACCCCCCCCCCCCCCTCAGTCTTGCTGACCTGGAGCGCAGCGTTCTCCCATTCTGAGCCCTGCTATAGCTGCGTCACGGGTTCAGGGCTTAGAAATCCCATCGTACGTTTTGGAGATTAAGCCCCGGGCCCGTGACGCAGCAGGGCTCACAATGGGAGAACGCCACGCTCCAGGTCAGCGGGACTGGGGTGGGGGGTTCTGTCTAAGTTTACCTTACAAATGTTTCTGTAAAGGTGAACTTACCCTCTAAGTGGGCCTCACTCTTCAAAAGGTTGAGCACTGAGCGGTGTCTTACCTCACCAGTGACATCGGTCCCATCGTGGCTACAGGACGGCACTCTCCTCCTCTTAACTTGCTGAGCTTGGTTACCATTCCATGTTGCCAGCACACAGCACAGACACTTCCCCATCCTGGGCTGTTCTCACCCCATGCTCCTCTCCATTCAGGAAATGGCTCACAGCTTCGCCCCAGAGGGGTGTGGACAGCAAAGTGAAAACCCAGTACTGGAGCATGGCTTTGGGGCCCTAGGGCAGATAGGAGCTGGAAGTTTGTGGAGGATATGATAATATGACAGGGAGGCTGCAGGGGTCCCCTGGAGCTAGGGGTGGGGTTGTGATTGTGACCCCTGCAACCCCTTATGCTACACCCATGCTCTATACCAGGGGTCTCCAAACTACGGCCCTCCAGCTGTTGCGGAACTACACATCCCATGAGGCATTGTAAATCTCTGACATTCAGAGACATGACAAGGCATGATGGGAATTGTAGTTCCTGAACAACTGGAGGGCCGTAGTTTGGAGACTCCTGCTCTATACTAAGCCTGCCATCTGTATAGAACCTTCCTCAACTGTTCAGCACTACCAGTACACATTTATTAGAACATAATGATATATCTAGGCTTATTTAAAACAGAACCCCAGCAAAAACCTTCCTATTTGTGGATAGACTTGGGAAGAATAAATGCTTCTGTCAAGTTTTTCTGCTGTTTGTGACCCAGTTGTAGAGAATTCATCTGACTTCCTGCCCCTGTGACAGCAAGACAAGTATTGTCAGGAGTCAAAGACAGTATTAACCACTTCCCATCCCAGGCATTGTAATATGATGGCCGCAAGGTGCCACGTCACTCGGGAGCTGATGCGCGTGCCTAGTCGGCCGTGACGTCCTGTCAGGGGAGAGGAGATAGATCATGTGTAACTTGTATATAGGAACACCGATCGGTCACCTCCCCCAGTCAGTCCTTTCCCCCCACAGTTAGAATCACTCCCTAGGTAACACATTTAACCCCTTGATCGCCCCCTAGTGTTGACTCCTCCCCTGCGATATTTATAGCACTGATCACTGTAGAATTGTCAATGGTCCCAAAATAGTGTCAAAAGTGTCTGATCTGTCCGCCGCAATGTTAGTCTTGACAAATCGCAGATCACCGCCATTACCAGTAAAAAAAAAAAATGTAAAAAAAAATGACATAAATCAATAACTTATTTTGTAGGTGCTATAACTTTTGCGCAAACCAATCAATATACGCTTATTGCGGTTTTTTTTCTAACCAAAAATATGTCGAAGAATACATATCAGCCTAAACTGAGGAAGACATTTGTTTTTGTTTTTTCAAATAGGATATTTATTATAGCAAAAAATTGTGTTTTTTTCTTCAAAATTGTCGCTGTTCGTTTATAGCGCAAAAAATAAAAACTGCAGAGGTGATCAAATACCGCCAAAAGTAAGCTCTATTTGTGGAGAAAAAATTATCAAAATTTCATATGGGTCAAAATGTTACAGTGCTGAAAGCTGAAAATTGGCCTGGGCAGGAAGGGGGTGAAAATACCCTGTATTGAAGTAGTTCTCATTCTCCCAGTGTGCTCAAGATACTACTGGAATCACATGACACTTGATATTGACAACTGGGTAAGCGATCTACTTGTGTATTTACATTCTTGTGAAAGCTGCACACACGTTAATTCTTTTCTTGAAGGTCCTGGAATGTGATAAGTGTCACAAGGCGCGAAAACTGTTGAAAGTTATGCAGCCATTGCAGTTTATTAACCTCCTTGGCGGTAACCCCGAGCCTGGCTCGGGTCCAGCTTTTTGTGCTGGGAGCGGTAACCCCGAGCCAGGCTCGGGCTTGCGTGCAGGATACAGGGGGAAAGTTACTTACCTTTTCCCCTGGATCCTGCGATGTCTCCCCGCTGTGTGAGCGAGCCGTCCGCTCGCTCGATTCACACAGTGCCGGGTGCCGCTGATCTCCGTTCCCTGCGACGTTCCGATGCACGGGAGCGGAGATCGGCGCCAAATTTAAAAAAGTTTAAAAACACACAACACATACAGTACTGTAATCTTACAGATTACAGTACTGTATACAGAAAATACACATCCCTTTTGTCCCTAGTGGTCTGCCCAGTGCCCTGCATGTCATTTTATATAATAAAAAGTTTTTTTTTCTGCCTGGAAACTGGAGATTGTCCATAGCAACCAAAAAGTGTCCCTTTATGTCAAAAGTGGTTTTAGACCAGCTAGAAAACACCAATAAAAAATTAGAATCACAATTTATCATCAAACAATAAATTTAATGACAGCGACTATTCTGCAACTGAGCAAATTTCAGTGTTTTTGATTTGATTACATTATTGAATCATTTTTATATATATTTTTATTATATTATAATTTATTATTTTGTGTTTCAAACTTTATCATACCCGGGATGTCTACTAGACTCTGGTTCGGACAGATTTAAGTGAGTTATTCATAAGAATTGCCTGCCTACAATATAAAAACGCCAAATTTCCATGCAAAATAATTGTACCGCTTTCAGCACTAAATTCCAGACAGAATCATACCGCCAGGGAGGTTAAGGTAACCACTTCAGCCCCGGAAGAATTTACCCCTCCCTGAACAGAGCACTTTTTGCGATATGGCCCTGCACCCAAACAAAATTTTTCCCCACAAATAGAGCTTTCTTTTGGTGGTATTTGATCACATCTGCGGTTTTTATTTTTTGCGCTATAAACAAAAAAAAGAGCGAACATTTTGAAAAAAAAAAAGCAATATTTTTAACTTTTTGCTATATCTGACAAAAAATATATAAAAAAAACAAATTTTTTCCTCAGTTTAGGCCGATACGTATTCTTCTACATATTTTTGGTTAAAAAAATTGCAATAAGCGTATATTGATTGGTTTGCGCAAAAGTTACAGCGTCTACAAAATAGGGGATAGTTTTGTCTTTTTTTTTTTTTTTTTTTTAATAGTAAATGGTGGTATTGTGACCACGATATTGCGGCGGACACTTTTGACACTATTTTGGGACCATTGTCATTGATACAGCGATCAGTGCTATAAAAATGCACTGATCACTGTGTAAATGACACTGGCAGGGAAGGGGTTACCACTAGGGGGCGAGGAGTTGAGTGGTATCTTGATATAGCGCGGTCTTAAGTGTGTCCTAGGGAGTGATTCTAACTGAGGGGGCTGGGCTTACTGTGACACGACATTATCACTGCTCCCGATGACAGGGAGCAGCAGATCCCTGCCATGTCACTAGGCAGAACAGGGAAATGCCTTGTTTCCATTTTGCTCCTCCGTGTCACGATCGCAGGACACCGGCAGACAGAGTCTGCGGGTCCCGGAGCTCGTGCCCGCTAGGTGGCAGATTCAAAGCAACGTACAGGTACATTGCTGTGTCTGCCCGTGCCATTCTGCCGACGTATGTCACGTGAGGCAGTCGGCAAGTGGTCCTGCTTGTTGGCAGTGAGCTCTTTAGGAACACATTGATTTCATTCTGCTGCAAATGATGAGATTACCAACCAATTTTTTTTTTCCTTTAAGTATTGTACAGAGCTGGGGAGACTCCGATTTTGTACCCCTTTCATGGAGATTTCCCTTCATCTGGGAGGCGCGACTCTTGCTGAAGAAACACTCGAGGAAGGAGGTACCAGTCGCTGTCAGCGCAGTCTCATCCAGCCTTACCCTACTTCTCCGGTGCCTTAGATTAGAACATGGAGTACAGTTTACTAAATGTAAAACGTGTGAATTATCATAATAAACACTTTTCTCTGAGTGTCTTTTTCTTCGTTTTTTTTTTTTCCCTACATAACTCTGGAGCTCCCCCCTCTGGTAGCATTGAAACTCTCTGTAGCTCTTATGAGATACCTAGGTACATAGGCTTGCACATAACCACTCAGTATTTATATAGATTTATGCCAACTTTTATGGTATTGTGTGCATCTGGCCCATTACTTATGATAATATTTAACCTATGTTTGGGTTGAGCTCCTTGTTCATCGTTTTCTTCCCCATAAGAGAGACCTGCCTTTCATTCCACCATTGCTAGGTGGATTAGGCAGATCATCGTTTAAAGTGGAACTTCACTTTTCCAATAAACATGGATTATTTTTAATCCTCATGCTCCTAGCATTAGTAAATAAATAGGAAAATATATCACATTTACTGGTTTAAACTTTTTTTTGTTTGTTTTTTTACATTTCTAAGTTACTCTTTTTTTGTACCTTGCCAAGGCAAATGATTTCATACCCCATCCCAGGAGTCTTCAGGAGAGGAAAAGAGAAGGAGGGTTTTTCTCAGCTAACCACACTCTCCTGCCTGCATGTTTGTGCTAAGGGCAAGTGCATTCCAGAAAGTAAATGCTACGTGAATCATTTGCCCTTACTCAAGATGGCCATTGGCCAGAAATACTAGGGGGGTGTTTTTACAAAGTGATTTATCAACAAAATAAAGCATGGATGGATGGGGGGAGTTTGCTTTGAATATTAAAAATGAATTAACCAGTTCTGGACCAGCCGCCACAGTTGTACTGCGGCAGGTTGGCTCTGCTGGGTGAAGCAACATAGCTGTACGTCGGGCACGTGGCCCTTAGGTGGCCGCGGCGATCGGATTCGCTTCAGAACCAATCAGTCTCCCGGCCTAGGCCAATGATTTCTGGCCTGGACCTGGTGATCGGTTATGGTGAATGAAATCCTTCCCCTGCCTGAAGTGTAAACACAGGTGTGGGAAGTGTTTTCATCTCCCCTCGTGGAACTCGTAGTTCCAGAGAGAGAAGAGAAGACATCTCACAGTAAGTTGCACCAACACATAGGCACACTTGTCCGCCAGACCCCCCCCCTCCAGTTAACCACTTCACTCAGTCAGTGTCACCCAGTGCAGTGTTCATTAATCCGTGTTAGTAGTAGGCCCTGATAGGTCTAGGGACCCCCCTAATAAAGGTTTAACCCCTTGATCACCCCGTCACCAGTGATCACTGTATTAGTGTCACTGGTGACGCTGGTTAGAAAGTAATTTTTTATAGCGTCCGGGCACCTGCCGTATATTACCTAATAAAAAGTTTAACCACTTGCCGACCGGCGCACGACGATATACGTTGACAGAATGGCACGTACAGGCAGGAGGGCGTATATATACGTCCCTCCTTTAGCCTGCCTGTCCGTGCCATCGGGAGCGCGCCGGGAGCGGCGCGCTCCCGCGCTGGTCGGGACCCCCGTGAGTCCGGCCGCGGTCCCCGCGGACTCGATCGCCGCGGGGACTCCCGCGATCGTCTCACGGAGCGGCTAAACGGGGAGATGCCGAGATAAACAGCATCTCCCCGTTCTGCCTAGCAACTAGTGACGCCGATCTCTGCTCCCTGTGATTGGAGCAGAGATCAGCATTCACTAGCTGACAGCCACGCCCCCCCACAGTAAAAAAAACACCCCTAGGCCTACTTAACCCCTACACTGCCACCTTGTGGTTAACTCCTAAACTGCCAGTGTCATTTATACAGAAATCAATGCATTTAAATGCATTAATTGCTGTAAAAATGACAATGGTCCCAAAAATGTGTCAAAAATGTCCGATGTGTCCGCCATAATGTCGCAGTCACAAAAAAAAAATCGCAGATCTCCGCCATTAATAATAAAAAAAAAATTATTAATAAAAATGCTATAAAACTATCCCCTATCTTGTAAACGCTATAACTTCTGCGCAAACCGATCAATAATCGCTTATTGCGATTTTTTTTACCAAAAATATGTAGAAGAATACGTATCGGCCTAAACTGAGGAAAAAAAATGTTTTTTTATATATTTTTGGGGGATATTTATTATAGCAAAAAATAAAAAATAATGCATTTTTTTCAAAATTGTCGCTCTATTTTTGTTTATAGCGCAAAAAATAAAAACCGCAGGGGCGATCAAATACCACCAAAAGAAAGCTCTATTTGTGGGAAAAAAAGGACGTCAATTTTGTTTGGGAGCCACGTCGCACGACCGCGCAATTGTCAGTTAAATCGACGCAGTGCCGAATCGCAAAAAGGGGCCTGGTCCTTTGGCTGCAAATTGGTCCGGTCTGAAAGTGGTTAACCCCCTGATCACCTGGCGGGTAATATCAGTTAGGGTCAACTGGCCTTTAAAGTGATAAAGTTTTTTCCCCATTTAAAAATAACATGTTATACTTGCCTCCTCTTTGCAGTAGTTTTGCACAAAGCAGGCCAGATCCTCCTCTTGTCGGGTCCCTCCCTGGTGCTCCTGGCTCCTCTTTCCTGCTGAGTGCCCCCCCCCCCCCAGCAAGCAGCTTACTATGGGGCACCCGAGCCGCTGTGGTTTGGCCCCACCCCCTCTCACTCATTGGCTCACTGACTTTGATTGACAGCAGTCAGGTAAGTATTAGGGGGGGGGGGGGGAATCCTGTGTCTCCTCATATGTTTCCACTCTGATCTCTGCTAGGGATCGTTTTATACAGCTGAAATTTTTGCACCGGGCCTATTATACACCTCAGAGGCTGGCGGTTATTTATAGGGATAGGTCCCCCAACTGTGCTAGGTGCGGAGGGGAGGAGGCCTCATTTTTACATATGACCTGGGCGTGCCCGGCACTGCAGGGATACTGGGAACAGGTCTTAGCTGATATCAACCTTGCGGCGGAGACATCTCTCCCACTAAAGCCAGAAGTTCTGCTGTTGAATGTGATTGACGATCCCACGGTAGGGAAATTTAAGAAATTGTTTGTGGCATTCGCTACATACTATGCTAGGAGGGAGATTTTGCTGAAATGGAGGGCTGAGCTCCCACCCACCATCACCACATGGAGAAATACTCTGAACACTGTTTTACCACTGTACAAAATAACGTATGTCAATAGGAATTGCCCGCACAAATTCGACAAGATATGGTCGTCCTGGATAGACTCTTGGGGATCATTGCCTGTAGATTTATCCCCCCCTGAACCAGAGGCAGATGCATGATCCGGTAGCAGAAGACCCCGATTAGTACCTAGCTCTGTCTCCGACGCTTTCTCCCCCCCCTCTTTCCTTCCTTCTTCCCCTCCCTCCCCCCCCCCCCCTGTCCCCCCCGCCCTGCCCTCCCCCCTCTCCCCCTTCACCTACCCTCCTCCCCTCCTTCAGGTGTCTCCTCATCTCTCCCCTCAGCTACTCCCTTCCTCCCTCTTAATATACCCTTCAAGGATATTGCTAGTTCAGGATGTAAGTATTCAATTCCGACAATTGCAATTTGACTACGAAGTTACCAGCCAATGTGTGTGCGATGGAAATTTGTGTTTCGACAATTTGCTTTGCTTGTATGTACTGTACGCTGACCTGTATGTATTTAATTTGAATAAAGTTCACCATTTGTTAAAAAAAAAAAAAAGTATTGGGGGGGGGGGGGGGGGGGGGGGGCGGGGAGGGGGGGGGGGGGGGGGGGGGGGGGGGGGGGGGCCGCTGCACACAGATTTTTTTTTATCTTATTGCATAGAATGCATCAAGATAAAAAAATATAAAACTTCTTACCTTAAAACCACTTTAAGCTAGGAATGGTTTTAGATTTTTCCTACATAACTCCTTCCAGGAAAAGTGCAATGCCTACACTACAGAACCAGCTGCACCAAAGACTGTTGTGTTAGCTTTCTGTATGTTTCAGACAGATAAGAGACCATGGGTGCTCAGCACAGACACATTTATTCAGGTATGCTTTGTACACGCATATTTTGAAGCAAAATAAAACAAATATACAAATACATTAACAAGCGTTGTCAATTGTAACTGGCACTAGTGTTATAAGCGGATCAAACTGGTGAGTAGAATCACGGTATTGGACTGCAGCACAAGGCGAAACTCGTAGAACCACCCAGTAGCACCGTCTTGGCAATACTTATAAGAAACAACACCAGCGCTGTTTCTATACTGACACCAGCTTTGCATTGTCGAAGTGAACTACATTGCACAGATGAACAGTACGGACAACTCTGACCACCTCATGGACTGTTAGACTCATTCTGGTAGGTGGAGCAGCTGTGGCGGCCATGTTGTTCCACCCCCCCCCCCCCCCATGTACTGTTACGAGTGCGCTCAGTCTCTGAACTCTGCTTCAATTTGCAGTTTTCCATGTCACACGTGTCTATACAATTCCTCTAAAGCCTGAGTGAGTCTTTGGTAGGTAAATACATTTTTTTTATTAATTACATACATTTGTTTTCTCTTAATTATCTACCACAGTCTTTGATAGGCCTGGGCTGCGTAATCAAATCCCAGGTGGCCATAGAGGACTATAAAAAGGAAAAAAAAAATATGAATATTAAAATTCCCATACGACCAGGCACTTAACACCCAGTCTTTGCTGAAGGCACCAAAACCATCAACATAGGGTGGTCTGCTCCCTAACAGAAAGGTGACGCTGCCCTTCATTACCTCAGAGTGACTGGTTTCACTAGTGTCATGTGGGCGCCATTTTGTGTTCTGTATCGTTAATCGATGACAGGGGGGAAAAAAAAAAAAAAAAAGGAGACATTTTTCATACTTCTAGTCAAAATGTACCAGTCACTGTTTGTGCAAAAAAAAAAAAAAAAGAAAATAAATTATAAAAATGGAAAAAAAACACCTTTGCTAAAAGCATGACTTTAACGTTAATGCAAACGTTCTATCTGCAAAACTAATTTTTTCTCAACCTGTAAAACCTGGAATGAACTTTAACCCAAAACTACTAGTGACCGATTCTAACCCTGTTTATTGAAACTTGAACAGCAAAATCCTTTCACAACAATTTCTGACATGCAGTCAAAATGTCTCCTCCGCATTGAACATAACCTTGCTGACTGTTGGGCGACAAAAGTCTGCAGACGCTCGTAGCAAAACACTGAAAGTCGGGGAAACCATCACCTTCCTCAGGAATGGCGGCTTTTAGCAACAAACGTGCCATTTTCTGTCTGGATTTGACGAATGGACATTAAAGCGGGAAGGTTTTCCATCCTCTTTATTAATGTGCGTTTTCCCCGAGCGGTTACCTAGCTTTTTAGCAAAGCTTTCCATGTGAGCAGAACTGGTTAGTGGTAGAGTAGAGCTGCAGCAATAGAAGGCCTATATGTCAGTCTGGATTGCACAGTTTCCTTCTGTATTTGGATCACTTTCTCTGTCCGTCTCTCGTTCCTCCCCCAAGGGGTTTGGTATGTTCTGGCTGACTCCTTCCTCTGCTATATAACTCAGCTGTGGGACGTCCGTGCACGGTACAGGGATGGTAATGGAAACGCCACTTGGCTGGGGGGAATTTTCTAGCCGGTCATTTTCCACTTCGGGGAGCGGGCTGACAGTCACAAAGCGAGTGTGGTACTCGTTGGAACCGTGGCTGCAAGAGGTTTTCATGCTCTCCATGTCGGAGCAGCTGAACTCTGAGAAATGGCTGGAGTGAGAGTCAGCCACAGACGGTAAGCTGTCACTGAGAGAAGGAGAGTCACATTCACTGGAATGGGTGCTTTGCTGCTCCAGGAGTTGGGCGTCCATGTCCTCCCTCGTCTCATTTATTTTGGTGCTGCTCTTCTTTCTCAGCTTGCCTTTGCATTTTTTGCTGGCTGTTGCATCTTTGGACCACTTGGTGGCGCTGCATTTGCTCTCAGCTTGGCAGGCTGCGGATCCGCTCATGTTACTGCGACTGGGAGCGCTGCCGTCATCGACACTGCTGCTGCCACTGTTGTGCCTGAATTTGGCTGGTTTAGACT